>JAMKFB010000189.1:1352148-1595154 GCA_036247105.1 Cirrhinus mrigala | reverse complement strand
CTCTGACAAGACACGGCGTGGTGGGAATGAGGAGTATGACGAGGAGGTCCAGAGTATGCACATTTATTAAAACAATCCACACAACGAGCAGGAACGGACAGGAACAGCAGGGAATACAACGAGAAAATGACATAAACAGACTAGACTAAACCGGAGCGACAACAAGACGAGGAGTAACTAACGGAATGACAATAATAATAACCGACAACAAAAACTGTGAAAACAACCAAACTTATATACAAGGACCAATCAGGGGGAGACAGGTGTAACAGATTAAACAGTGACGTAATGATTGAAAACGGAACAGGAAGACCAAATAAGGGCATACACAGGGAAAAACACACAAAACAGTCCACAGGGGTGTGACACAGAGAGTGGAAAGAGGGCAGTTTCTGACAGGATTCTTCATTTTTGATAGGACTTTTCTCTTTTTTTTACTTCATTCTTCACAAAAAATTATCTTTCATTCATGTAATTGATTTATTTATCATAAGTCATTGAAAATATTTCTTGTGAAATGGAGATTTACCTCAGAAAATTAATTGTCCTGTCAGAGAGTGGAAAGGGTAGTTTCTGACAGTTTTTTTTTTTTTTGACAGGACTTTTCTCTTTTTTTACTTCATTCTTCACAAAAAAATGATTTTTCATTCATGTAATTGATTGATTTATCAAAAGTCATTGAAAATATTTCTTGTGAAATGGAGATTTACCTCAGAAAATTAATTGTCCTGTCAGAGAGTGGAAAGAGGGCAGTTTCTGACAGGTTTTTTTTTTTTTTTTTTTGACAGGAATTTTCTCTTTTTTTACTTAATTCTTCACAAAAACTGATTTTTCATTTGTGTAATTTATTTATTTATTAAAATTCATTTAAAATATTTCTTGTGAAATGAAGATTTACCTCAAAAAATTAATTGTCCTGTCAGAGAGTGGAAAGAGGGCAGTTTCTGACAGTTTTTTTTTTTTTTTTTTTGACAGGACTTTTTTTTTTACTTCATTCTTCACAAAAAAAATGATTTATTTGTATGTGTAATTGATTTATTTAGTGAAAGTCACTGAAAATATTTCTTGCGAAATGAAGATTTACCTCAGAAAATTAATTGTCCTGTCAGAGAGTGGAAAGAGGGCAGTTTCTGACAGGTTTTTTTTTTTTTTTTTTGACAGGAATTTTCTCTTTTTTTACTTAATTCTTCACAAAAACTGATTTTTCATTTGTGTAATTTATTTATTTATTAAAAGTCATTTAAAATATTTATTGTGAAATGAAGATTTACCTCAAAAAATTAATTTTCCTGTCAGAGAGTGGAAAGAGGGCAGTTTCTGACAGTTTTTTTTTTTTTTTTTGACAGGACTTTTCTCTTTTTTTACTTCATTCTTCACAAAAACTGATTTTTCATTCATGTAATTGATTTATTTATGGAAAGTCATTGAAAATATTTCTTGTGAAGTAACATTTTACCTCAGAAAATTAATTGTCTTGTCAGAGAGTGGAAAGAGGGCAGTTTCTGACAGTTTTTTTTTTTTTCTCTCCTTTTTTTTTGACAGGACTTTTCTCTTTTTTTACTTCATTCTTCACAAAAAAATGATTTTTCATTCATGTAATTGATTTATTTATCGAAAGTCATTGAAAATATTTCTTGTGAAATGGAGATTTACCTCAGAAAATTAATTTTCCTGTCAGAGAATGGAAAGAGGGCAGTTTCTGACAGTGTTTTTTTTTTTTGACAGGACTTTTTTTTTTTTACTTCATTCTTCATAAAAAAATTATGTATTTGTATGTGTAATTGATTTATTTATTGAAAGTCATTGAAAATATTTTTTGCGAGATCATTTGCATTAGAAACATTTCAAAAAACATTATCATTTCTGCTCATAAAGGTAAGAGTAATACAGCATTTCCCCCGACACATTCATGGTACTTACGTTTGCTGGTGCTTTGCGGCAAGCTTTAGCCTATTGTGTGTATTTGAACGCAGATCTCTTCCAACTGTGCTGAAGGCGCGCTCGCTGCTACTGTTTTTTTAAACGGGTGCGTTTCCCAAAAGCATCGTTAGCCAACTGTGGTCGCAAGTTCCAAGTTCCACTCATATTATGTCATCCTCAACAGGCTCAGGTCATGCCTGTCAAAACGAATTGATGCATATAGAGAGGTCTATGATCTTTTCTGTGTTCTTTTCTACAAAGACTGTACAGAAAGTAATTTGCGCTCAGGAGCTGATAAACTTTCCTCCACTTATCCAGAAGACCTAGACAAAGCCTTGGCTGATAAACTCCTTCAGTTCAGACATTTTAGCAAAGACAAGACCTCACCTGCAGAGCTGCTGCAAATTATTGATCATAATGGACTTAAGACAACATTTCCTAATGTTTTTGTTGCACTAAGACTATTTTTAAATCTTCCAGTCACTAACTGTGAAGGAGGAGAGGTCTTTTTCTACTCTAAAACGAGTGAAAAATGAACTTCGGACAACAATGACACAGAAACGCCTTTCCACACTTTCCTGCTTGCCATTGAATCTGAGCTGGTTAGGAGCTTAGATTTTGAAGATGTCATACGCCAGTTTGCATGGTCAAAATCCAGAAAGAAGGCATTGTAAGGTGTTTAAGTGTGTGCGTGTCATATCCTTGTAAACGGTTTTAAAAATGTTTTTGTTCTGTACATTAAATCAAGAAATGTAACAAACACCCATTGCAGGTGTCATTAACATTTACTGACGACAGTTGTCATTTGAAAAAAAAAAAATGATAGCAAAGATTTCTATGATCTTCTCAAGCTCTTTTCTAAAAACACTGTTCTATGTTTACTTTGGTAGTTTAAGCACAGTGTCACGTATCATGTGAGGAAGGGGTGAATGAAGACGAAGGTCAAAGATAAAGTCTTTATTATATTCCACAGGGAATTCCAAAACATGTAAATCCACAAGAGGAGGGTAAAAATACACATACATTAACGTATTGATGAGACCAGACACCAAACACTGAACAGAATGCAACTTATAAAGACCAGTGATAACGATAAACTTAATTAAGGAACAAGTGAAACAAGGTAAACTAATGATGACTAAATGAGGACAGGAAAAAAGAACAATCAAATATGGGCACAAAAGGGAGAAACCAAACTAAATTGGTCCCCTGGTTTTTCAGTGAAACTATAATACTTAAAACATGAAAATAGTGAAAATGAAATTTAAAAAAATTTGAGATTGCTGTATTAAATTTATACCTGCTCACATTAAATAGTTTTTTATTTTTATGCGTTTTTACAGCATTGCGCATTATAACCAATCACATAACTCTGTTGAATTTAGAATGGAGTGGCCAATCAGAGGCGTTCAGGATTGTTGTGGAAACGATCTAGCTAGTCACGACTGTTTCCTGAACACGGTCGCATCTCAGTCCTTTGAACCACATTAGTTCAACAATGTAGGACCGTTGTTAATGACATCACCGAGTAATAATTTATGCTATTTAACTTATTAGAGATCTCTAAAATTCAGCTATATTAAACATGGCACCTAATTAACTACTTTTGATCCATGTCATTCGCTTTATTTGATGTTTGATTAATTCCGGGTTTCCTGTAGGCATTATGTGCATGCGCACTATTTAAAAACGTCGCCTGCAGAGGAAGCTTAAAAATAGATAGATTAAAATGCATTTATATTTAGATCGAGTGAAAGATATAGATTGTACTGCATGTTAGCTTACTTATTGTACCCAAGAGCATAATTTATTGAGCCCATATGTCTTACTAACAAGGAACTATGCTTCTAACCACAGGTCGAGAGCTGTAGTTCCAACCACGTACGTTTGTGACGCTGTTTGCGAATGTTCGTTTGAACTATGGTTTCGGGAAACACCGAATTGTTGAACTATGTTGGTAACGATGGAACTTGTGACCATAGTTGGCTAACGATGCTTTTGGGAAACGCACCCCAGAACAGTCATTGCTGAAACCTGGAGTTTTATTCAGATTGAACCCGCGAATTCCTTCATCATAAGCAACAACGTACACATATGTACGAACTATATAAGTAAGAGATTCATTTATCATACAGTGTATGGACAGCTTTACTGATTATAAGAGGAGTTATGAGTGCTTAAACACTAGCTAGACTGACGGTGCTCATTTAGAGTGTGTTCTTTCACTGCGTCATTCAGTCTAATAAAATGCATTCAGGATATGGGGGATTTCATATAGTTAATCAATATCACACAACATGCGATATTGATTTTATACAACAGTTCAATAAACTAGAAGTTAATATTAAGAGACCTACTTTTTAGACAGCATATTGCCTATTTTTGCTCTATTTCGCCTACAAAACAACTTTTTAATTCCTGAATGAATCAACCGTTTAAATTATTTGGTTATTAACAGTGACTTACTGACACCTACTGGCGGTTTTAATTCCACATTTAAAGTACCTTTTCATTTTTTAAAATAATTTCAAATATATCAGCATTCAACGTTTTAGGATTAAAATATCAAAACATTATTCTTGCATTTGTAACTGCAGGTTAAATGCATTCATGTCCTGCATTAAACAGTGGGTAAATACATCTAAATGCCAATTCAGATGCAGCGTTTGTGTTTCCTTTATATTGAAAAGATGAATTTTGTTGATAATGATTTTATTTGTGTGGTAACAGCCTAAAATGTCTTATTACTCTAAGTGAATTTATTGATTAAATGTAAGAATTTGACACAAAAGATAATGCACACTTTTAGAAAAAAGAATGGCTTTTTAAAGGTAGTAAATGCCCATAAAAGGTAAAAATCACTTTAAACTTGTTTGGAAATAATACAAACAAACAAAAACAGTTATCTCAACAATTTTTTTTTTGGACAATAGCATACGTGTGAAAAAATTAAGTTAGACTTTAAATAACGACACAGAGAAAGATAAACTTGGGAACTAGGAAACACAATGCAAAACTACGAACCAAAACACCACAATACTTGGTAAGATGCAAGGGGAAGTCCGAGGCTTATATAGAATGTCTGATTGGATACAGGTGTTAGAGCAATCAGTGCAATGGGTGATGGGAAACGTAGTCTGGGGTGTGATGCAACAGTCTGTGCAGTGTGAAATGTTAAAGGTGTCATCGGATGCTAAGTTCACCTTTACATGTTGTTTCAACATTAATGTGTGTTGACAGTGCATGTACAAATCTACCCTATAATGATAAAAATCCATGCAGTGGTTTTTAATTAATCTGTAAAAATAATATTCTCTTTTTCAAATCGAGCCGTTCTCAGATGCCTGTTGGTGTCCCGTCACACCAACAAAGGCGGCTCCCACGATAGTTGATTGACATGAGCATTTTACCTCAGATCAGCTGTAACAGTCCGCCCTCTTTGTTTCGATGCCGGAGCAGGGATGTAAGTTAGACAAGAATATCGAGAATATTGAGTGATTGAGGTGTTGTGTTGCTGGATGTAATAATGAACATAGTGGTCGTCATTTACTCCTGACATCTGAGCAGCTGAAGATGCAGTAGATTACGTTTGTTTGTGAAGGGAATGCACCTCCCGATCTACATATATCCGTCTATGTTCGCGTGAATCATTCATGATCCAGCCTCATATACAGCAGAAGTGAGTATAAGGGTTTTTTTTATGAATCTTTGTGATTGCCTTTCCTAATAATGTGCTAGTTAACAAGTTTAGCGGCTAAATGCTGCTAAAGTAAACAGACTCGTCTCTCCACAGAGAGAAGAGAGGGGCGGGGCGAGCAGAGCTCATTTGCATTTAAAGCAGCCTCAACCAGAATGAGATGATTTTTGCAGAGCTTATTTTGACAAGGTAAAAAGGGTGTTGTTTTACACAACCATTGAGAATTTTTAACCAAAGTATATTATAGACTTTTCATTAAGACCCTGAAGAATCATATCAACTTGTGGAAAATGGGCATCCGATGACCCCTTTAATGAAATGCAGGGGCCCACCAAGGCAGAGCAGGAGGCGTAGGGGATGACCAGGCTTGAGCAGACCACCAGGACAAAGCAGACAGAGCAAAGACCCAAGGCAGAGACTGGGAGCTGGGAAGAACAGAGACAGAAAAGATAAATAGAGAAACAAGGAAAGAGGCAGAGAGTGCAGAGGGCTTATAAGCAGTCACTGTGGGAGGTGAGCAGATATACAGTTTATGATTGGGGTTCTTAGCTGAGACAGACAGGGCAGAGAGTTCATAAGCGGCCTCCGTGGCCGTGACAGGAGGAGCAGAGAGTTCATACATGGCCTCCATGGCCGGAACAGGACGGGACAATGATCCACAAGGCTGTGTGCATATCATTGGGCGCAACCACCGTGCAGGGAGCTAGAGCAGACGTCCCCGTTTTGTAAGCGTAAGCTGCCACCTGTGGAGACTCAGTGGTTATATACGCAGCCCAGACACACCACAACGCAATTCCCACCAAGGGAAGCGCTGCAGACGGGGGAAACAGTTATGGAACAGGAGGGGGTAAGGTGAGTAGGTTTGGGGATACCGGCTGAATGTGCGGCCATCAGCAGTGCATCCCTCAAGCTGGATACCAGACCGGGGTAATGATGAACTGACCTTGATGACCTGGGTGCAGCAGATGGGATGTGACGTGACTCTGGATGATCAGACGTGACGTGACGAGGCTCAGGGAGGTCAGACGAGACGTGACTTGACCCAGGAACAACAGCAGTAACTTGACTTGGCTCATGAAGATCTGCTGTGACTTGGCTTGGCTCATGAAGATCAGCTGTGACTTGACTTGTCTCGTTTCGACTTTGACAGCTTTGACTCTGCTTTACTCAGGAACAACAGCTATAGCTTGACTGGACTCAGGAACATCAGCTGTGACTTGACTGGACTCGGGAACAACAGCTGTGACTTGACTCAGGAAACAGCTGTGACGTTACATGACTCTGGTATGGCAGCAGTGACACGACGGAGCTTTGTCTTCAACGCCATTTTGTGAACGGGCTCCGCTGTTGCTGCCATTACATGAGTGCGCTCCGGTGCAGCCACCATTTTGAAAATGGGACTCAACACCAGAGAAGCTTTCTGGCTGACCTAATGTCACAGCCGCCATTACCAGCATGGTTACGATGTCGCCTTTCCTCCTCCACAACACCCGCGGTGAACAAAGAGCCAACAGTCAATAAAGCATAATCCAAAAAAGCAGTGAGAGATGAATGCGGACCCTCGCGTCTGAGCACAGAACTGAGTTGTTGGTTAATGCTGTCACAGAAAATTTCAATCAAAATATAGTCCGGGAGATCAGAATAATTAGCAATAAACGAGCGAGAGGTCCACAAGGCTGGCGGCAACACAAACAAAACAAGGAGACAAGGCGAGAAAGCTAAACTAGGGAACACAATGCGAAACTACAAACCAAAACTGCAAACCAAAACACTACAATACTCGGTAAGATGCAAGGGGAAGTCCGAGGCTTATATAGAGCATCTGATTGGATACAGGTGTAGCAATCAGTGCAATGGGTGATGGGAAACGTAGTCCAGAGTGTGATGCAACAGTCTGTGTAGTGTGAAATGTTAATGAAATGCACAGGCGACCTCTGGTGGTGGGCAGACCAGACAGGATTCATAACACAAACAAAGAGGGTCACATGACAAGAACCAATCAATGAGCAAACAGACATGACCAATGAGAACATCCTTGCGTTCAGCCCTGACAAAACAATGCAAAACGTTTTTTCAAACGGAAACGGTGGTGCGTTGAACACCCTGTTCTGATGATGCAAGAGTTGCAACTATGGCAGCTGAGAAGCCCATTCTTTGTGTTCTTTTTAAAGAATTTTCAGAGCCTAATGAAATCGATATAAATATGTGTTTAATACTGCAAAATACGCCCGATGTCACAGTCACTGCCCTTACCAACCAAAAAAAAGAAAACATCCCAATCGAGTGAAGGGGTTTGTGGAAACTGTGGTCCCTAATTATTGTGATCTAACATTTCAGGATGAAAAGATAAACAAAACAAAGGATAATCCACTCCTTACCTCCGAGACCTGTGTCCTTACCTCATACCTGCGTTATGATCTATATGACCTTATTATTTTTATTGTGAGTAACGTTATTAGGCTTATTATTGCTGATCACTGTTGTTGTGCTATGATATTGTAATGTTTACCATTATATAATCAGAGGAGTATAGAAAAGTTTATGAAAGAGTCACTCTACAATACAATAGCAAAATATATAAATATTTATAGTATTTTTGTGTTACATTAATCAGTGTCTCTTTAATACCGCGTGGTGATTGGGATGACATTTTTGACACACCCACCAAATAAGAGAAAACGTATCTCAAACCCTGTTGCACACCGTTTCCAGGAAACACGCTGTTCAACACGGAAACCGTAGGAAAATGTTGGGCACCAGTGTGAGCTTGAACTTGCCCCATGACACATTGAACAAGAGAACCAATGGCAAGAATACAAGAGGGCAAGGGAAGCAAGACTAGACAAGGAACATGGCTAAACTTCAAAATAAAAGACATGAAAACATGAACATGAAACAAAACCCAAACCCCATGTTACACTAATTGAGTAAAAGGGCTATTTGGGTTACCCCATTACAGTTACATAACATTTTACAGTTACTGCTATCATACAAGTACACTTACTTGTAGGTTTAAAATTCTACATATTTCACATTTATTGTCCAACTACAAATATTTAAGCAACTTGTATATTTTAGTCAGTTATTGTGCTCTGTTTGTTTGGTGAGCATGCGCACAGCGCCGCTTGTTCTAAATGAAGTCTGTGAGGTTTGGTGGAGAATCGCAAAGCAAAAACTCATGCACTTCTGACAGCAAAATGGAAATTCTAACATTGCTTGGCTTTCTAACATTTACAGATGGAGAATATACCTGTAAAATGTAAGTAATGCATTTAGGAAAACAGCGCATCTCTGTCAGCGGGACATGCTGCCTTTCTGTTAGAGTCGCTTTTAATTCAAACTATAAATTAGACTATAGGCTACTATATCTTACGAGTATTTTAAAGCCCTTCATATAAAGCTTGTCACATGTTTGGAACAAATTATATTATACACTTTCTCCGCAGCAGTTAAGTCCTCCCTAGATATTTTTTCAAATGTGCTCATTTCAAACTACTGTATATCGTTATTAACAAAATTGCTTCATACCATATCGCTTATAAAAAAATATATTGATATATTGTACAAACTCGATGTATCGCCCAGCCCCAGCTAACATGAACTAACAATGAACGGTTGTATTTTTATTTACGAATGTTGACAAAGATTAGTAGATATTGTAACAAATGTATTGCTCATTAGGTAATGCAGTAAGTAATTGTTAACTAATGAGACTTACTGTAAAGTGTTAATTTTTTTCCCCAGATCATTTTAGGAATCATTAGATGTTACTTACAAATCCACCTCCTTAACCTCAACCTGGACCCTTAAAGATGGGAACATAGTGATGATACGTTTTTCTAAATCAAGCTTTTCAGCACTTGATGGGTAACTGAGGAGACAGAGAAGAGCAAAATCCACAGACATTGAACTACAACCAGGCCTGAAATTGAACTGCAATATCAAAGCTGCCATCAGACAGGGCAAAGACCACCGAGTTAAATACTCCATCTTTGGAGTAATTGTAATTTTTTATCATTTTACTTACAATCCATGTTTCTCCACCAGATCACTGATGCATACTTTGACAAAGAGCCTCCATGACTCTACTGTAATCGTTCCTGTTTTTTTTGTGTTCTTCAAGTATCCCTGGTGCTTTCCTTTGAAGTAGAGACAGCAGGCCTCCCTGTTCGTTTTGCACTGGAACATGCTACATTGTGTAGCATCTGGACCAATCAGACATACAGTTATTTGTTACATTTAACAAATGATCTTCAAAATCAAAAACCCAGCTATATGCTGGAGTTTTGGAGACAACCCCCCAAAGCAGCTAACACCCCAAAAGGGCTTAGTTGCCAGGGTGACCATCTGATATCACAGGTTTTATTGCCCAGAGGAATGCACATTTGCCCATGCTACATAGGAAAGACACAATGCCTATAGAAATAGACTCTTTCCTATCCATTCACAGACAAACCTCTCTTTGACCTTCCTATCACACATAGCCCAGGTCATTGTGTACAGTATTACTGCATTGTATTTTAATTTCGTCTGTTGTATTTGTATTTGTCTTTCTACTGTTTTATGCATGCGTTATGATAGATGACTAGTCTTATAACCCACCTATGCCATGTTTGGTTTCTTTGAATTCGTATTTTGATGATCTAAAAGATGGTGTAAATTAGATGTTGATACCTATGCAACATATTCGTGTTTTAAGAAACCTTACTAGTTTTTGCATCAACACCCAATCGAATTACATATGCAAAATACCATGCTCACAGACAAAGAGTCGTAAACTTTCCTTCCAAAGGAGAAAATTACCATTGGTTTGTGGACCTCCTGGAGGCGCAGGCATCAAACGATTGACCACCTCCTTCTCTTGATTTTCTTCCCTCTCTTCTGCAAGATCTTCCGATTGCTGCCTGTGGAGGAACCCACGGGGAGCCTGAGCCGGCACAGGGCGTGCCCGGCGGGCCTGACAGGCCCCAACATCTAGAGCTGTGGCTCTGATCACAAAGAGCCAGACACTTTCACTTAACCCTGGAATTCATCCTCATGAAATGTCCTCGAACAGACATTTCTCTCTTCTGCGTTTTTTTTAGCTTTCTTCACTTGTCTCACGTGAAGAGGATGAGGAGGATGAGCTAGAACTCGTCGGGACTCTAAGCTGCGCCAGGCCTTGCAGCCTTGTCTTTCCATTCCCCAAAGACCACAGGACTTCAGCTGGGTCCCTCTCAGCTCTTGGTTCTTCTTCAGTTTTCACATGGGAAGAAACTCCCAGTCACCATCGAGTCAGAACATCTTTGGAGTTCATCACTCTTCGGACCCGGAAGAACGTGATCGCGATTCCAAAACCACCACTGCTCCAAACCATCGAGACTTTCACCCGAGACTGCATTTGGACACTTGTTCATCGACCAAGGCAATGCAAGTATCGTACATTTATCTAAACAAAACAGAGGTTTAGTACAAGCTGTAGACAGCACTGATGGTATCTCTCAGGTGGTTAACTGACTCTTTTCATAGCTTCATTTCCTTGCCTCTCTCTAACTGCTTCTCACTGACCCTTCCCTCATGAATGAATGATTTCATGTTTGTTTGTTTAGATTAGTTATGTGTTAGTCCTTCGTTAATAAACTCTTGTGCACAAATTACATGAGTTTTGATTCTGATTCTGCCTTGCAAATTAATGTCCCTTTACGATTCTGATTCAAGCTACATGCTCTAATGCAATAGTACTTTAAGAAAGTTATTTTCTGTGGCCAGGTGAATATAATTTCTTAGAGTTGATATAAAATTATACCAAATGTTCGCTGGACGAACAGATTAGTTGATGGAAATTGAATTCTGCTACAGTTACAACTGGCAGCTGATATAAATAATTGTAATTAATCATAATTAATTGTAATTATTTATGTACATTTCCCTTTTGAGCTAAATCGCAACAATTGATAGATACAGGGAGACAAAGGATATGAATTTTACCTTTGAAATACTATCATGTACAAAAATATGCCTTCCTCCAGTATATCAGTTATTCTGTGTTATTAAAGTGTATCTAAAGTGCTATCTAAAGTGTAGAGCAACCAATCACATTTGAAAGACAGAATCTGTTATCTGTGAGATAGAGTTTAAAAATGAATTAACATTTAATTCATTGCTACTTGGCACATGTGGCAATATACAGTGATGTGGATTTCAGGTAATATTGTTCAGCCCTAACATATCACTAGAATAGAATAGGATGCATACACAGTACAAAAATAAAATTTGATGGGTCTCTTGAGAATTTGTGTGGTGTAGGGTTTCTCTGGCTGACATGTAGATCGGAAATCTGTCAAAGTTCTTGATTTCTAAATTTCTTTCAACATCTACAAATTCTTGGAAATCAGCATTGTATTTCTGAACTTTGTCAAATGCAAAACCTTGTTCTGATGTGGTTGGATTTATGAGATGCTCACAATCTTCTTTGAGTACTGTTTTCATTTTTAAATGAAAGACCAATTTAAAAAAAAAAAAAAAAAAAAACATTTTTAGTGAATTGTTGGCCTTCTGGAAGGTATGTTTATTTACTGTATATGTACTCAACTGTATATGTACTCAATACTTGGTAGGGGCTCCTTTTGCTTTAATTACTGCCTCAATTCGGTGTGGCATGGAGGTGATCAGTCTGTGGCACTGCTGAGGTGGAGTGGAAACCCAGGTTTCTTTGACAGTGGCCTTCAGCTCATCTGCATTTTTTGGTCTCTTGTTTCTCATTTTCCTCTTGACATGGGGTTCAGGTCTGGTGAGTTTTCTGGCCAGTCAAGCGCAGAAACACCATGGTCATTTAACCAACTTTTGGCAGTGTGGGCAGATGCCAAATCCTACTGGAAAATGAAATCAGCATTTTTAAAAAGCTGGTCAGCAGAAGGAAGCATGAAGTGCTCTAAAATTTCTTGGTAAACGGGTGCAGTGACTTTGGTTTTCAAAAAAATACAGTGGACCAACACCAGCAAATGACATTGCACCCCAAATCATCACAGACTGTGGAAACTTAACATTAGACTTCAAGCAGCTTGGGCTATGAGCTTCTCCACCCTTCCTCCAGACTCTAGGACCTTGGTTTCCAAATAAAATACAAAATTTGATCTCATCTGAAAAGAGGACTTTGGACCACTGGGCAACAGTCCATTTCTTCTTCTCCTTAGTCCATGTAAGACGCCTCTGATGTCATCTGTGGTTCAGGAGTGGCTTAACAAGAGGAATACAACAATTGTAGCCAAATTCCTTGACACGTCTGTGTGTGGTGGCTCTTGATGCCTTAACCCCAGCCTCAGTCCATTCCTTGTGAAGTTCAGCCAAACTCTTGAATCAATTTTGCTTGACAAGCCTCTCAAGGCTGCGGTTCTCTCGGTTGATTGTGCATCTTTTTTTTCCACACTTTCTCCTTCCACTCAACTTTCTGTTAACATGCTTGGATACAGCACTCTGTGAACAGCCAACTTGTTTGGCAATGAATGTTTGTGGCTTAGCCTCCTTGTGAAGGGTGTCAATGATTGTCTTCTGGACAACTGACAGATCAGCAGTCTTTCCCATGATTGTGTAGCCTAGTGAACCAAACTGAGAGACCATTTTGAAGGGTCAGGAAACCTTTGCAGGTGTTTTGAGTTGATTAGCTGATTGGCATGTCACCATATTATAATTTGTTGAGATAGTGAATTGGTGGGTTTTTGTTAAATGTGAGCCAAAATCATCACAATTAAAAGTACCAAAGACTTAAACTACTTCAGTCTGTGTGCATTGAATTTATTTAATATACGAGTTTCACAGTTTGAGTTGAATTACTGAAATAAATGAACTTTTCCATAACATTCTAATTTATTGAGATGCACCTGTAAATCTCAATCCAAACTTAATCTGACAAAAAGTAACTTTGGCTACGCAAACATCATGCACTTCACAAAAATGGTTAGCCAAGTAAAAGTAATTATAGGAAAACGTCACTCTTTTAGTTGTCATGTAGTTGACATTTCATTCATGACATCATTTGTGTATTATAAGTGTGAGGCGGCACGGTGGCTCAGTGGGTAGCACTGTTACCTCACAGCAAGAAGGTCCCTGGTTTGAGTCTCGGCTGAGGATGCCATTCTGTGTGGAGTTTGCATGTTCTCCCCGTGTCCGTGTGGGTTTCCTCCGGGTGCTCCGGTTTCCCCCACAATCCAAAGACATGCATGTTTCATGTCTCCCTTATTTAACACACCTGATTGAAATGATTTAACATGATTTGAAATGATTTCAATCAGGTGTGTTAAATAAGGCATGCAAAATGGGGTCCCCAGGGACTGGAATTGAGAACTACTGGCTTAGAGAACGCTTTCTGGTTACCGCTGTGAACAAAGCAGCGCTGCTTGCTTACAAACACTACTATAAAATGCATTGTACACAAGTAAGATCAAAGAAAAATACCATCTAAACTTTTCTGAACACAGTTATACATTCATATAAGTCCCGTCCCCAAATGTGTTGTAATTTATTTAGTATGTTCATTTAGCACATATTTTTATTGAATTTCAACCAGTTCTGGGTGCATCATTACATCCCTAATTACAGGAGGAATCAAATCAAATGTAACTAATAGAACATTATCAGACCTAGTCCATCTTTGGACTAGGGTTGTAAGTTTTAAGTGTCAGTAATTTTGCTCATGATGGGTGAAACTGCAGCCTTTATGTACATCTCTAAACGTGTTCATAGACTGACCACTCAACAGTAGGGATGGGATGATAAATCGTTGCAACGCAAATCGAGAAATGATTCAGCATCGATTCAAGATTTTCCGAACACATCGCGATTCTTTCTTAAATCGATTCTGAGCTCAGTTTTGAACAGCAGATGGCACTGCTTGCTTTGAAAATAGCCATGCTCTGCTTGTTTCAAAATCCTTACATGCACTTGAACCTAAAATAATCATTTATACAATTTTAAAAGGATTGAAGTGAATTACAATGGTGTTTACAATAATCTCATAAAAAAGCCATAAAAGCATTCTGAGCTGAGGTGAAATTAATGACTCAGCTGAACACACAAGTTCTCTTTAGCACTCTTCTTCATGAGCATTTGAGTGTGCGGATAAAAACTAGATTAGAGTGCCATCTGCTGTTAAAATTTAAGCTCAGAATCGATTCCAAGGAGAATGGCGATGTATTCGGAAGAATTGATCCGCAAATCGATGTATTGTCCCACCCCTACTCAACAGTAATAACAATGGATGACAACACATTGGAGAGATTCCCGCCAGCCCTTGGTGATAGGGTTGTGTTAAGGCGTTACTGTGACAATGGCAAACATGTAGAAAACTAACTCTTCTAGAAAAACCAAGGAAGAAAATGAAACTTGGACATGCCTCAAACTTCTCAGAGGACTCTGGTGAAAAGAAGGAATGTGGGAGCACAAGAAAGTTGGTTGGAAACAACAATGCTTGCAAAGAGACAGACGGATTGAAATTGGATGGATACACAATGGAAAACAAGTTCGAACAAAAGGTGGTGGTGGGACAAGAAAACTGTCTGTTCCGAAAACTGACGGTTATGATGACCACTTGAACTTGAAGAATCTGAAGCTTCTTCGGAGGATCTTCAAACTTCAGACACACCATCAGAACAACATAATGACTGCTCATAACAGGCGAGAGCATGTCATCTGATAATGAAATAGTTTGGTCCAGTGGAGAATCCTGACTACACCTCTGACAATACTGTTTCCATACATGCACCTCAAGAAGAGATACCATCTCAGTCAAGAGAGGCAGCCCATTTGGTAACATGTCAAGAAGAAATTCCATCCCGGTCAAGTGAGGTTGAACATTGGGTAACACATCAAGAAGAGATGCCATCTTGATTAAGAGAGAGGCAGCACATTTGGTAACACATCAAGAAGAAATTCCATCCCAGTCAAGTGAAGTTGAACATTTGGTAACACATCAAGAAGAGGTGCCATCTCAGTCAACAGAGGTAGCACATTTGGTAACGCATCAAGATTCTGCTCCGAAGGTGCTGAGACTATATTGTGTCAACATCATTAATGATATGGTGGAACAGTTCAAAGATGCCAGTATTCTGGAGGTTAGACTGTCAGTTACCTTTGTTAACCCTCTGGGGTCTGAGGGTATTTTGGCACTCTGGAGGAGTTTTGACATGCCCTGACATTTGTGCTGTTTTCAGTATCTTAAAAACATATTAATGGCTAAAGTCTGCTTACATTGTAATCAGCACAAACTGGGCTACAGTAATATGCAAGCAACATTAATGTACATGTTTGTGTTTCTGAGAAAACAACATTTATGCGTGGTTAGTGAAAAACTAAAATTTTTAAGTCACTGAAATAAGGCCATGAAACACATTCAGAACATTAGTTCACAAGACTTTTGATGGATGTGGTAGGCTACAGTTTTTTTCTACAAAATGATGTGAAAATCATCTCATTCACGCGTTTACAGAAAACAATACTGATTTGTGACCTATGTGAGGTGCTTTTTAAACAAGCGAGTAGCAGTGGGAGCCAGAAGGTACACACAATAGGTCAACATTCACCATTAATGACAACCTTTTACGGTAATATGTGGCATTTATAGGCTACATAAACATCAATAAAGCTTAGCTTGGAATGAATTTGTGGCATGAATTCAAATTCCCATGACAAACCTCTAGGACGTTGGAGCACCAACTTGTATAAGTGCTTAACAGTAGGTCAACATAACTACAATGCGTTCTTTAATTGATACCCCGTCTTATTCTGCCCTCTAGTGGCTCATATTGAAATAACTACAAACATTAACACAATGAGACGAAAGTCGAAATAACGAGTTATAAAGTCAAAATAACTAGATATAATGTCGAAATAACATTTTCTTTTTTTCGAGTTATGTCAAAATAACGAGATAAGTTTTCTTTTTTTCCCCCACCATGTGGTTCAGGGCTTCTGTATGCTGCATTATAAATTATTTTCTAATTATTATTTGACTTTTATTAAGAAATAAAACTTTAGTTAATTTATTGAACATTGATGTCTTTTACCAATTTGCCATTGCGAGAATTTCATAAAGGCCATAAGAATGTGAAAAGGCAATCTGTAATCTGAGGGTGCAAAAAATATCAAAATATTGAGAAAATCAACATTAAATTTGTCCAAATTAAGTTCTTAGCAATGCATATTACTAATTTAAAATTAAATTTTGATATATTTACAGTAGGAAATTTACAAAATATCTTCATGGGACATGATCTTTACTTAATATTCTAATGATTTTTGGCATAAAAGAAAAATTGATAAATTTGACAAATAGAATGTATTGTTGGCTATTGCTACAAATACACCTGTGCTACTTAAGACTGGTTTTGTGGTACAGGGTCACATTTGAAATTACATTTATTTATTTTGTCACATCACACTGAGTTAACGGATATCAACTAGCTATTTCAGGGCTACTTTATTTGAATTTATTTCTAAGTAATTCAATTATTTTTAAATAATAATTTTCTTATTTTTAATTTATGTACTTTTTTATTGATTTATTTTTCATTCATTTTTAAAAATTAATTTAAGCATTTTAGTTTACACTTATTTATTTATTTTGCCACATCACACTGAATTGACAGATATCAACTAGCTATTTTAGAGCTACTTCATTTTAGTTTATTTGCAATTAATTAATTTATTTTTTAAGTAATAAAATTTATTTTTTAAGTAATAAAATTTATTTTTAAGCAGTTTTAAACATTGGCTCAGCGTTTTCACCCTTATTATTTCCCCAGATTATTATAGGAGCCTAGTGCAAAGTCCAAATTAACCCTTTCACTGGTGAGTTTAAAATATTCTATCTGACCCCCCAGAGTAAGTTTTTTTTTTAGGCGACCGTTATTTTAGAACGTTCCCTTTATTGTTTCCATGGCGACGCCTCATGATTGACACCGCAGCCACTATAGCGCTGTATGACAGACGTGTCGCTTTTATTTCGTTTTTCCTTTTTTTATTCAAAATATTCACACACTCGCTTACCATGTCTTCAACTATCTGATATTCCGATTCACGAATACGTGTAAGTGAGTGTATTTTGCCGTTTTAAAACCTTTATAAATTATCTGGATCGTGATCTATAACGTGAGATGGGCGCCGCCATGTTTGTTCGCGCTGCCGTTCAGAGAGTCCTGTCAGCCGGATTTACAGCACGTAAATTCACCAGTTTCTCCCGAAATACATTCAAGTAAGTAGCTGGTGAACTGGGAAAGGAATGGAGTGAATTATATCGTTACTTACACTACCTGAATCAAACACGTCGGCAAATTATACTTGAATGGATTGTTATTGCTGCTTCCATAGACATCCGTGTGTATTTTACAAACTCTAAATGTATTGTTTTACTAGTGCTTATGTGTATTTAAATGCCTGAAACCTAAAATAAGCGTTAAGTTGTTGAAAACACTGCACAATTGTGATTATATGAGCAGCAAGCAAGCGTCTCTCTCTGGCTCAGCGCCAGACAACGCGCGAAAACACAGTTTGAATTTGGCAGTTGCGTGACGTCACCGAACGTTCTAAATCCCATATGTGGGACCATACTCCCAGGGGCACAGAAAATAGAATCCCATATGTGGGACCGTACCGCTCAAAGGGTTAAAAGCAATGTCTCCATTTTGTGTATGTAGGATGATCAGAAAGCAGAGGACGTGCTGGCTAAGAAGAGGGCGGCGTTCCTCCTCAAACATCAGGGTAAGGATGAAGAGGTGCGAATACGTAAGCAGCAGCAACTCAAACGAGATGAACCTAGGTATCAGTCACGCTCGATTCAGTGTGTCTTTGTGTAAGTAAATACTGTAGAAGGGCTGCAGCAGAAGCAGCAAGAACTTCTAGAGGAGCAGATGTGACCAAACCACGCCCACGTAACAGGAGGCCACGCCCTAAATCACTGCATCGTGCTCAATCTTCCCGTTCTGCTTTACTTTTAATGCACCCTATTTCTAACTTGACACGCATACATTTGAGCATCTGTACATGCTATTGTAACGGCCACCTAATGGTTAATATTATTTATGTTAAGGTCCCTTTAAATATATTTTGTTCTAAGGTTGAACGCTGTTTTGTAAACGCGCACGCACAGAGATAGAGTCGAGAGTGAGGCTAGAGATGGTTGCTCTGCTGCTGAGTACTACAATGCTCTAACTTTCTTTCTGTTTGTTTGTCACGTTACCAGAGTGTTTTGCTTACTGTTTTGTACTCGCCCTCTCGCCTGTGTGTAAGAGGAGTGCACTAGCGCGAACAACTATAAAGGCTCATCAAACGGCTGATCGCCTCGAGTTTCCTTTCATTGTTTCTTGTTGTTTCATCCGGGTGGACCCTCTGGCGGACGTTACACTATGTTTGACTTTAACGTCACTCTTCCTCTTTCCAGCAGTTAGTCTTTGTTCTGCTCTTCCTGGATTGTCTCTGTCATTGGCGTCTGCTGCTACTGAAGGTGACAGTGTTGTGTCAGGAAGGGCCAGTTCACATAGGTGAGCGGGAACAGGGAATCATGAATGTGAAGTTCACTTTTTTGTCTTAAAGAGATTTACGCAGAAATGTTGGTTTTGTTGTCCTTGGCTTACCCTCATATTACTCAAAAAGCTGTCATTCCTTTTAAAACGTCCTGTTTTAAACAGTGATTGCATTTTTAGTAGTTCTGATTATCTTCCTGTCATGACATGTCAAAAGTAAATCGCTCCTTTGTAATCAACATAACTGTCTATACTAAAAGCAATCATTATATCACATCACACTTTAGTTGATGGATAACAATTAGGTATTTCAGCGATTCTCCAAATTATTCTTATTTATTTATAATTAAATGTATTTATTTGTTTGATTTTACTTTATTTTTTATTTATACATTATACATTTATGCATTTTAGTTTATATTTATTTATTTTGTCACATCACACTGTGAGTTGGCGGGTATCGACTAGCTGTTTCAGAGTTACTACATTTTTTTTTTTTTTCCACAAGGACACCATATGTCGGCGCTAGGGCTGTCACGATATTCAATTTTTCACACCACGGTTATTGCCGTAAAAAAATATCACGATATCGATATATCGCGATATTTATAAAAAACTTCAGTCAGTCAGTAAATTTTTACTTTATTTATTTTGTTTTTCTTTTTTATCCAACAAACATAACAATACTTAGAAATACAGGGGAAATGCATTTTCACATCTTGAATTTTTAATCTATGGCAAATTTTTGTGAAGGAAGACAAGCATGTTAAGTTTATCTGGTTTCAAACTGGAGCGAAACACTGTCTGAAGTGACACACTCCACTGCTGATTGCTGAATTCCCCACTCTTTAATTAGGTTTTCAAATGTCTCTTTGATGTTGTCACTGGTGTGGTCATCAGGTAAATATGCAGTCTCTAGACATGCAGCTTTCACTTCCCATGCTGGTGTGATAAAATGAACTGTTAAGCTCATATAGGGGTGACCAGTGTTACTGGTCCAGAGATCAGTTGTAAATGCAAAGTGTTTAGCTTCAGACAAAGAGTTGGCAATGTCTTCTTTTAATTTTATGTACATGTTTGGGATATCTTTTTCAGAAAAATGCTGTCTTCTTGGGATTTTGTATTTTGGAGCAACTGTTTTCATCAGTGCATTAAATCCTGGCCTCTCTACTATTCTAAAGGGCATCATGTCCTTTGCTATGAAGTAGGCTAGTGACTTAGTGATAGCTGTGTCTTCACATGCACTAGTCATGTCTGCTTTCCTTTTCCTTTCCACAGACTCAAAAATTGTTAGCTGACCTGAGGCTCTGGCTTGCTTTCTCTTCTTGAAAGCTCCCTATGAAATAACAAGACAGAAAATACTGTAAAGTTCAACAGTACAATAAATAAACATTAACATCAAAACTGATACGTATTAACTAATGTACACGTAATGTTATTTTAAGCTATTTAACCTATGGTTGCGCCGGCGCCACCGCAGATGTTCAACTTAAAGTAGAAATGTGGTCACTCAGCGTTTATAAATCATTTTTAGTCATGTAATAGATTTGAACAAAGAAATCAAGTGTGAGGCACAGGCCGTATTGGCCGTGACTTGATTGCAAATACAAATACAGAAACAAAACGAATAAAGAAACCGTGATACTTATTATAAGAATCACCGTTAATTTAAGTATGTGAACACCGAAAACTGCTGTTAACAGGTTAATGGAACATTTCCAATTCTATAACTAGTAAAATAATAGCAACTTACTTTCTGTAAAATGGCGTAATCCAGAGGGTGATGGACACGGAGGTGGGTAAAAAGGTTGGTGGTGTTGCCCCCCTTCGCACTGACTGTAGCGTGACACTTTCTGCAGATTGGGCTGTCTAAGGAGCTGTTTTCTTTGAAACCGAAAAACTCCCATACTGGCGAGCTTACTTTTTTCGGGTGTGGACAGAGCCTCTCACTCTCCTGCTCCGACGACATGACAGTAGCTGCGCATTTTCTTGTTTGACGGGTGTCAAATGCAGCAAGGCGCATTACTGCCACCTGGAAGGTCAACCAGGTACTGGCGCTGTACATTTACGTGCCGTGTCATCATTAGAGTCCTATTTATTTTAAATATTGTGGTTATTGCCAATACCGGTATATCGTCGAACCCTAAATTAACACGATGTCGATATTTCATGATTTGAATATCACGATTATCGTGAAAACCGGTATATTGCGACACCCCTAGTCGGCGCACTGCCCACAAGGCTATTGGTGCCGACAGAGTTACTACATTTGAATTGACTTAATTGATTGAATTAATTTATTTTTAAGTAATCATTTTCTTATTTTTATTTATTTATTTTTAATTAATTTCTGTATTTCCATTCTTGTATTTATTTTTTAATTAATGTATGTATTTTATTTTACATTTATTTATTTTGTCACATCACACTGAGTTAACGGATATCAACTAGCTATTTCAGGGCTACTTTATTTGAATTTATTTCTAAGTAATTCAATTATTTTTAAATAATAATTTTCTTATTTTTAATTTATGTACTTTTTTATTGATTTATTTTTCATTCATTTTTAAAAATTAATTTAAGCATTTTAGTTTACACTTATTTATTTATTTTGCCACATCACACTGAATTGACAGATATCAACTAGCTATTTTAGAGCTACTTCATTTTAGTTTATTTGCAATTAATTAATTTATTTTTTAAGTAATAAAATTTATTTTTAAGCAGTTTTAAACATTGGCTCAGCGTTTTCACCCTTATTATTTCCCCAGATTATTATAGGAGCCTAGTGCAAAGTCCAACAAACCGATCATCCAGAATGCCATCGCTCACTGCTGACTCGTGAGAAAAGTCAACAAAGCCCAGAACGCCATTCTGGAGGTGAGTGCGGTTTCTATCCACGTGCTTTAGTATTAAGACACTATTGCCTAAAAAACATTATATATATTGTGTAACTATTTGTTGGTTTCATTCTACAGGAAATCGAGCAGTACGAATCTGATAATCCTTTTCCATGATGGTGGATGTCAGTTCAGGTCGCTGTACGTATATTCCCAAGGAAGAAACCAAGGAGGTTACAAGCTACCTGTGACAGGCCAAGCGGCCGAGCACGTCAAAGAGAAAATGATCCCGCTACCTTTTGGCTCAGCAGATCAATCCACTGCTTTCTGATTGGCTCTTTTAAACTGCTAATGAGCAGGTCTCCTAATATCCTATTGGTCCATTCCTACTGGACTCCTGCTTTCCTATTGGCTCACCAGCTGCTGCACTGAGGAAGTCTGAAGTGGGAGGAGCTTGATGTTTGATGTGTGTGAATGTGAATGTTAATGAATGTGTTTTAGGATTATATTGTCGTTCAGTGTTGTTTATTTTTATTATTTGGTTTTACCATAGTATTAATTTACACACAAACAAAAGACTCGTCAATGCACCACAAATCATATTGCACTATTTGCTTCTTAACCTTTAAATACCTCTTCTGCACATTATCATGCACAGTTATTATGTAAAGTACTTGTCTGTCTTGGGTTATGTGTATGTATAGTCAATTATTTATAGTATATATATAGTTACATGTATAGGTTTAAAAAATTGTTTCCGCGTCTAGTGTATGTATGTTCATATTTATGTTTATTTATGTAGCACTGTGGTCCTGCGAGACACGACATTTCGTTCCACTGTATGTTTACACATGTAGCGGAATGACAATAAAGCTTGACTTGACTTGACTTGACTTGACAACACTCCCACTACTTGAACTATGAATTACGGGCACGTGCGAATGTGTGTGTATGAGTACGTCCGTTTTTTTTGCATTTCTCATACCTCTCCATATGCTGTTGTTCATACATGACACTCACTTCAGCGGTGCAATGCAATGAACATGTGACAAGGGATCTGAGTGTGTGTGTGTGTGTGTGTGTGTGTGTGTGTAGATGTTGACCCTCTTCATTAAAATGTTTTATCATAAAGTGCTTGTGTATTATCCATGTATTCACGCTGGCTGCTGACAGTATTAATGTACTTTCCTAATTCGTCACTAAAGAATCAGATTGTCATTAAAATACATTGCCACTGATTGTGTGTGTGTGTGTAGTAAAGAATGTATGCACTCCAGGGACTCCTGTGAGCATTCTGTTGTATATGTTTGGATTGTACAAAACTTTGCTTTAACTTTTCTTTATTAGCCTATTAATATTTACCATATATTTATTTTAAAGAAGAACACTGAAATGTAATAAATTACACAACCAAAATTTTTGGGACCGCAAACTGATCAAAATTGTACGCTTTTTGGTCTATTCTGTCAATGCAGGCAACATTTTGACTGTTTTTTCCTCTATTTCATAGACAAAAAATGACCAAACAAAGCAGAACAGTTGTGTATCCCAGTGTGACCATTTATAACGAACCTTTTGTTTCAGTGATTCTATAACCGATTCACAAAGTGGTTATTTTGCTTCGTTCATGAATGAATCTGTCTGTTTGAACGAATCGGTTGAATGACTGATTCTATGATTCACTTACTAAAACTGTCACCAGCTACTAGCCGTTTTAGTTTCATATGTAATAGAATAATTTCGTTTTCATAACATTATTTATGCAATTGTACCTGCAGGATATACATTATGGTAAGATGGAGTTTGGTACTATTTCATTTGATTGCCAGCATCTGTATAGTATAGTTTTAATCAATTAAAAGGTTTATAGACAGTATGTAACTTCATTATGAAAAGGGTGAGTTAAACTTAGCTACCTGTTTCAATTAATTAATGGCCATATTTGGTGTTTTAATGACAATACAAGAGCTCACGATCAAAACCCTGCTGGTTTTAATTCGTGCTTGAGTTAAAACAACATTTACAGAGCAAAATATATGCCAATATTAGACCATTCTTACCTGTAAACGACTTAAAGCAGCACCAATGAATAAGAAAGCACTGATTCTTCAGTGGAAGCATGGCTGTCTGAGGATAGCTACGTGCTGGCTGGGGCTGTGCGAATGATCGGATGCGATTGCAGGTTCCGTGGTTGGTCATGGGTCTCTGTCGCCTGCTGTCAGGTGGGGCTGCATGTGCTGCACGGTGCCGTGGTTCGCTGGTGGGCTGCACAGTGTTGCGTGGCTTGTCGGTGGGCTGTGGCTCTTTGTAGTGGGTGCCACTCCATCTGGCTGAGCGTGATGGAGGTTTGCGGCTGGTCGCGAGCCCGGCGTTGCTGCTGGGATGCATGTGGTAGTAGTGTCTGATTGTTTGCACAGCCCTAGTGCTAGTTAAGACCCTTGTTTGGTGTTCTTAATAGCAGTTTTCTGGAGCCTGCCGAGATAATGCTGTCTTCCCTTTTTTTGGGTTTATAGTTTGACAGCCCACTGCTGGTGGTTTTTGGCAGTTGCATGGTCCCTTTTTCTAGAGCCATCTATCTGACGATAGCCAGGTGCTAGCTCGGTGATCTCTCCCTTCCTAGGGTTTCTAAGTAGCGGTCTTTTTGAGCTCTTACCCAGACAAGTGCTGTCTCCCCTGCTTGGGTTGTAAGTAGACAGCCCACTCTTTGTGGTCAGGTTAATCTCAGCTGGTTCCCTTCTGGTAGCCTTCCAAGGCACATCGACTATCTAAAACACCCTTTTGTTAACTCTGTGATTGCTCCCCTTTGTAGGGTTTTTAAGCAGCAGTCTCCCTGTGCCCCTGCCTAGATGGTGCTATCTCCCCTGCTAGGGTTGTAAGTAGACGGCCCAACTTCACAACAAGGTCTGCCTGGGCTAACTGGAGTCATGCGTGGGAACCACGGTGGGTGAGTATGATCCTTTATTATGTGTCTAGTCTCCGCTGCTGTATTTCCGGGACCTGTCTCTTGTGTTTTTCTTTCTGTTAGGTAGGTCCTCTTCTAACACCCCCCTCTAGTCTTTGCCTATGGTTGTGGCCTGCTTGTCTTTGGATCTGCCTTTGTCATATCTACTAGAGACGTTGTGGCCACTCCCGGCCTTCAGGTCCCTACTACAGCACTACATCTAGGGCTACGGCCCTACTTCCAGGTAAGCTCTTTGGAAATTTTTTCTTCACAGGATGCTCCTGGACACCCTTGGCTGGACACATGGGCCTAGAGGCCACCTGGCTGAGACACTCTATCTGCGTCATGCCCTGAGGGGCTTCCTGTTTCAAGGTTTCCACCCAATTGTCATGCAGACCTATCCCCAAACCATCCTGGTGATCTAGTGAGTCGCCCCTCCGAGGAGTGGGCTTGACCACGCTATGTTTCACCAACATATGAGTGAGAGGCGTTTCTGCGGAAACCCTTCTGAGTGCTCTGAGGAGCATTGGCTACGATCTAGGCCATTCTTCTCGAGGTTCTGTGGGCCTTGCTAGAACAGGGCCCATGCATTCTATCGAGATAGTAAACACAGGTCTGCTTGGGTTGATAGTGGCTTATGCCACCTTAAGAGAATGCCCACAGCACAGCCCGAGGGCTGGTGATGCTGCTGCTCTCTATGCAGCCATACAGTGTTGATGGATTCGTCTCTCCTGTTATATCTGATATCCTGGAATCAGATCACATTCAAGGCCTCTTTGACAGGGCATGACGATGCTCCCCTCGCTGCAGGAGGGTCTCTTAGAGCTTGTCACCCCTGGGCGGATCAGGTGTTCCTCCTGTCTCTTGGGAGCCTGTCCCGATGCACTAACTTTTCACGATGTTTAAGTGTATCAGCTCCATGGCAGTATTATCAGACAGCTAGCTGCGGCAAACTGTCTGTTTGGCGTGGCGATGCTCCCCTCACTTTGAGGGTTTGCTCTGAGCATTGCCCCATTCGGGTAACTGAGGTTCACCCTTACTGCCTTCCCCTTGGAGCCTTGTTTGGAATGCCTGCAGTGCTCCCCTCATTCTGGGGGTCATCTTCTAACACACCGTTTCTAAGCAGTATTTCTAAAATCCATTCCTATGGTAAGGCCCACACAAACCCTTGGGCGCTTTCTCAAATCCATGTATATGGTAAGTGCACACGTGAACCCTGGGGCACTTTTCTAAAATCCACATTGTGGTATGGAATGCACCGGAGTTCTGCGTTCATTCTAAAATTCTTTATGGTAGGGATTCACACGCTATTGTCCGTACCCTTTCTTGAGTTGGTTAAAACCCCGGCCACCTTGGGTCCCACTCTTTATGAGCATCTGCCAGGCTAAAGTAACGGTAATACACACGCTAGTTCCTGTGCACTCTCTAGGATATGGGTTCACGCTCAAACTCGTGCCCATCCTCTGAGTTGGTTGTCCCCGGTCACCTTGGGCCCCACTCTACTTGTGCATCCTTGAGCAGGGAGTTACCACTTATGTTCTGTAGTACAGTTCCTGAGGGAAACTATGCAGAGCCTGCGGTAGCCCCCTGGGTAACAGGCCAAACCTAGGCAAACCCGAGGCACTTGGCCGTATCCCCTAAAAGGAATACCTTCTGTTTCCAAGCTTCGAGCTCCAGCCCGGGTCCAGCATATCCGACCCCTTTCAGGTAAGTCTTGGGTATACAGCTCAGGCTTTTTGGCCGAAGGGGATAATGTCACTGACAGCCGTCACTACGTCCCAGGGGCAACTCCCTTAAGCTTAAGGCAGTTGGTACTTAGTGTTCGCCTCTATGATGGCATGCACTCCCCTTAGCATGGCAGTGTGGGTATATCCGTTCCCCATAGCAACCCCTAGAGAACGCAGTTCGAGTTCCTCGAAAGGGTGCGTCTCAGGTTACATATGTAACCCTGGTTCCCTGAGAAGGGAACGAGACACTGCGTCCTCTAGTCTCATCACCATGCTTCGGACGTAAGCTTCAGACGAAGAAGAGAATGTTGTGTTCTACCGGTGTCCTTTTATACTGTGGTTGCACCGGTAGTGACGCACCAGCAGCGACGAGTCGCACTGGAAGTGACGTCATAGGCTGTCGCCGGCCAACACTGTTGTATTTTTTGTATATAGGCTTCAGACACGGGTCACGGAGATGGCGTTCCCCATAGCGACCCCTAGAGGACGCAGTGTCTCGTTCCCTTCTCATGGAACCAGGGTTACATACGTAACCTGAGACGTTTTTCTTCAGTCACAAGTCAAGTGTTGTTATGCAATGACTAGGCCTTTACAATTTTAAAGGCAACTCAAAAACATTAGAAACTGTTAAAACCGAACGGATGCAGAAAAACATCTGCTAAACAAGACAGCAGGTAAGGGCATCATAGATCAGATAACCATAATCTGTATTTAATCAATATAGATCCCAACTTTTATTTAACATAAAACCACTTGTTCCCTTCTTTGGTCTTTATACGAAGCCTCTGTGGATACGAAAGAGCCAGTTTAAATCCCTGTTTGCACATTTCGGCCGTGACTTCACAATACTGAACCTGCTGTTACGACTCCACATGTGATTCTAGTGTGGTAAGTCTCTGTCCATGATCAGTAACCGTGGCTTACACACAGTCAAGTTTCACCTCTAGTGTTGAGATCGCAGCCTTGAACTCGGCCGCTAAGGCCACTCTATGCTCTTCCAGCAAGTCTGCTAGAGCCGCCATGCTCACTTCGCCTGATGTCGCGGACGCCTTGGCTCTCATGGTAGCTTCTTTCTTAGATGTTTTCGCCATTTTACTTGCTATTTTAGACAGACACTGTCATTCAAAAGTCATCTAGTTAGTTTTTATAGTTCGTCGGAAATGATGGGTGGGGTAGTCGAAAAAATAAACGAAACTGGACGGGGAAGAGAGACAAACATGTCTACTCCATTGCACTGCTAACCGGAAGTCCTCCCGCTCTTCTTTATCACCACATTTAAGGCACGCAAATTTCCCACCCTATGGAGCGGCGTCAACAGCTTCACCACTTGCCTAACTTTGCCGTTGTTTGTCACCACTGTGAAATTAAACCACTATTAAAACATCTCAGTATAGCCAGGCCAAGCTAGCCCTCCAATACACTTAACAGTAATGTTGTGTATTGATGTGACGTCATCACGCAGGATGTGAGGAGTAAAGATGAATGGCAAGTTGAATTTGGCGTCTGTGTGGTTTGATCCGATATAAACAGTAAGTTTATAACTGTAACAGAGTGACGAGAGACGAGCGGATCCACATGCATATGACTTTTATTGTAGGGACGAGACATAGACATGGTCAGGCAGGCAGGGTCAAACAACGGCAGACGGGAGTATGGACGGCGAGACAAGAGTAATCCGTGACAGGCGAGGGTCAAACCAGCGGCGAATGTAATCCGTGTGGGCGAGGCAGTAGAGTGGTCAGACAGGCGAGAGTTCCGATAGGCAAAACAAGGAAACAAGAAAACTAGACACAGGATACAAGAATACAAGGATACAAGGAAAATGCTTTGTACGAATGCAATGCAATTCAATACTCGGCAGTGAGTGACAGGAAGACCGGGGCTTTTATACTGTCTCTGATTGGACGCGGGTGAAGTGCAATGGCTGATGGGGGATGTAGTCCAGGGTGTGGCGAAACAGTCAGTGAGGTGGAAACAAGGTGAGAGCGACATCTGGTGGTGAGCGGTCTGCAGCTCACCGACCAGATCCGTAACAATAACAATGGCGACAACAATGTTACAACAAAGACTGATTCGTTAGTTAAATCTGAAAGTGCGTCACTCTGGGGAGTTTATTTCAGCTAATTAAAAAGCTTAGCTTCGAGATAAAAAGTTTAGCTTCGGCAGCGCATGTCAAAGATAGATGCTTTATTCCTCAAATGTGACTGCTACAGTGATCCAGCCACGTTAGGTCCACGGTGGATGAGATGGCTAAATGCTTTTGAACTCTTTGCTGATGGGAAATAAAAGGGATAAAAGGAATGTTTTATAACGGTACTTCTTGAATTGCATTTTGGGCCATTATCTTTCTATGCTTGAAGTTCACTAAACCCAAATTTAAAATATGTGGCTAAAAATGAATAATAGAGATGTGGTGCATATAATCCTCAGAGAGATTTGGGTTTCTGCAATGTTAGTTTAATTCTTAATTTCCTTCCTTTCCAATAAAATGTGTTGACAATTGCATTAAGAGAAGAAAATCAGCTAGAAGGGGGACAAACAGGTGTCACAGAGAAGAGATATTCAGTTTAATAGATGATATTCTGCAGAGAGATCTGCAGATTGTTCCATCTTTAATCATCTTGAGTAGTGGAGTAAAGTTAAGTTTAAATAGACTATTTGAATATTTTTTAAAAGGGGGATTGCCAGGTTCAAGTATCTGTCATGGGATGACAGTGGCAAAATTTCTGATTTTGACCAGTTGATGGAATAACCTTAGACCTTACTATATGAATTTATTACTGTACAAATACTCATAAAATATCATCTGCATACAGACTTATTTTATGATGATATGATCAAGTTTGCAGTCCTGTTATTGTGTTGTTTTGGCTAAGTGAGGCTTTACAAGGCTTTATCTAACAGGTGAATAATAATGGTTAAACCTATCTGAAAAAGTAAAAAAAACATGTATTTGTAAATTGTAATTTGTGAATGTAATTTCAATTTTTGATTAATAACAGTGCTCAATGAGTACATCATCAACTAAAAAAAAAAACCTGAACCAACATCATGCAGAAAAAGGAGCTCTGTATGCAAGTAAAACAGACAATTGTTAGGCTTCATCAGAGAGATATCAGGAACATTAGGCGTGGCCAAATCAACAGTTTGGAACATCCTGAAAAAAAGTGAGCTTAGCAACATAAACAGGTGGTAACACTTTAGAATAATGGTGTCACACCCCAGGACTGTTTGTGTTGGTTTCTCCCTCATGTGCCCATATTTGGTTTTTCCTGTTCCTCCCCTCATTGTGTCATGATTAGTCAACCTGGTATCACCTGTGTCTTAATTAATTCGTTGTTACCCCGTCTTTGTAAGTTACATTAAGTTCAGTGGTTGTCGTTTGGTCTCGTCTATGTGAACGTGTTGCTACCTCCCTGTTGTGACTTACCTCTCTGTGGATTATAATAAAGACTTTTGAACTCATTATTATATTTGTGCATGTCCATCAACAAGTGTTGTGACTGAAGACTGGGCCGATAATAAGTAAGCAGCGACCACACTGAGGACTTCGTGTGTTTAGCCAACTTAACACACTACCCGGATAGCTGGATCTGCTCGTTTTACCAAACTGGACTTTACACCGTCATATGAGCGCAGCTGTCTGGAGTCCTCGCCGCCTTCATTGAGTGGGTGCTGGTGTCCTGCAAGTCACATCTGACCGTGGACATTGCAGACAAGGACACCAGCCCTGCTCGGGACCCAGAGCCCAGCCTAACATCAGCCCACAGGGAGCCTAAGCCCAGCTTGACTGACGAGCCAATGCCAAGTGGCGTGACTGTGCTGAAGTGCTTTAAACAGCAGCTGATGCAGCAACTTTACTTGTGTCACAGCGCACACATCCAACAGTCAGTATCTTCATTACAGATGCTCATTGCAATTACTGTTTGTGCGATCATTTCAAAAAATGTAAAAAAAAATTTTTTTTTTTTTACAAGAGAGTCATGGATAATGAAAACCCTTTTACTAAGAAACCAGTTTTATTACTAATAGTTTGATGTTATTTCTAGATTTTAACAGCATGCAGGAAATAGTGTTGATATGCAGATCTCACACTTCTCTATTACACACTGGCATATAGTGCAATTCTAGCATAATACCAATAGCAGGAACAGCTGATATTTAACTTAGACAACAGAACGTATAAAGATGAACTTGAACAAAACACAACTTCCTCATCCAGCCTATTGCATTTCCAAAAGTTTGTACCGTACAATGATTTTGCCAAATATATATATATATATATATACACACATACATAAATAAGCCAGAAAGACAGAGTCTGATTGTTGTTACAAAGAAAAGAAAAAAAAAAAAAGCAGCAAAAAGTTATAAGGTGTGACGGATCAAAAACATTTGGTGTAAATAAAGCACGATTTCTTTAGTGAATTACCTACAATCGTTTGTAATCTCTTCTTTCACGCAATTGACGTGCAATGTTTCTGAAAAAATCCTTGCAATTTTGCCAGAAACGATTAAATGGACAACTACAGCAACAGCTGATGCACCTGCATCTCCCTTCTTCATCTTGTTTAATTTTTTGTGCCTCCTCATACATCTCATTAGTGTAATGTTTTCCTTCATTCTGCTTTATCATTGTGTCAATCATCTGCAGGAGATCAATCACCTGCTGTCTGTTAGTTTGATCTTTGTTGTTGAAGATGTGATACCCCTGACATCTCTCAACTATTTTTCTTAGCTTTTCATGCTCATTTACCTCTGACTTAAACGTCTCCAGGTCAACATCATCCCCATTTGTAAAGAGCAGTATGAGATAATTTAGTACATCTTGACCAAACATCATTTTAATTTCTTCCAATACCTCTTCCTCCTGCGCTGTGAATCTATCGACAGATAGTACAAATAAAAACACATGAGGTCCTGGCGCAGACAGAAACACACTCCATGCAATCTGCACTGCCAGCTCGTCTTCTGGAAGTGTTGTGTCAAAAAATCCAGGAGTATCAACAACAAATACATGTCTGCCTTCAACAACCGAATTTCTGACTTCACAAGACTGTGTTACAGATTTCAGAGATTTTTTACATTTAAAACCGTTTTCTCCAAGTATGGTGTTTCCTGTTGAGCTTTTCCCAACTCCGGTTTTCCCCAAAAGAACAATTTTAATGTTGCCAATGTCCTCCAGTACTGCCCCTAGAAGAGAGAAAATGTACATCATATTACCAACAATCTGCATACTGTTTATATTTTCTGTGATTATGTTGTGTGTGTCTCTGTAGTCAATATAAGATTTAAATTATGATTGTTGGTTAAGATCACCTGCACTACTTGAAGGTAGATTATTGAGCGGAAATCCTCTGTGATGCAGATCATTATCCTATATGAGATTATATGATTATCAGACACATTCATAATAAAGTATTATAATCATTTTTCTAGCTCCAAAACAGTACACTAAGCAGGCAAATATGTCTGTGATTTAAGACATTTCAGAAAAATGCCTGAATTAATGATTTTATACCATTGTCCTCTGTTGCTTTGTTCTCAGCTGCACTCCAAGACCTATAAAAACAGAAAATCAATAAACTAAAATTGTTAAAGTTATAAACTATAAATACACTTATTGCAAGTATGTTTCTACTTCAGTGCAATTGCAAAAGTAGACTAAATGCCACTGATATTTAAACTGATTTCTAGTACATTGCAATAAAGTATTCTACTGCAAAAATATACGGAGGACTTTTATAAGACATAGAGAGCTGTCTTTTATAGACATAGGAAAGCTTGATTCTTTTAAGATTGATGGGAGTTATTTTTAGAAAATAAATGTTACTATTGTCTGTTATTGTAGTATTCTAGAACACTGTGTTAGACAAAGACAATAAACTACCACACAATATGGCTGAAATTATAAAAGTCTAGTTACCTATCCTTACAGAAATGGATGCACCTCTGTTTGGAAATGGTTACATTTTAACTAAATGTTTTTTTGTTTTTTTTTTAAATGTTTTTTTCTCTTTTAGGCCACTGATGAAGAACAGGTGGTGACTGGGATGACAAAACTAATTAACTAATTGTACAATTACTGTAAAAGAGCGTTTTTGTATAGTAGTAAAAACTCTGAAAAATAGCAAAGTTGAGTCCCAAAATAGCACAGTTGAGTACACTGAGATTATCTTAGGTACTAGAGAATAATTTTCAGTATATTAAGTACAAAATTCGTGTTATTGTGTGTGCTGTTCATAAAAAAAGACCACTAGATGGCACTGTGTTACAAAAAACGCTATCTGCAATTAGGGAATAACACATATGAGCGAAAATAAAAACAAACATGTTGAGGTGATCACTGATCAAAACAACTGCTACTACTATAAACTGGGCTACCTAAACTGTTGTTAGACTCTAAACTGGTGCTGGATCTCTATACTGTGAAACTTTGAAGCTGCTTTTTATCATTGTGATTTTATTTGAAGAGTCTTTCACATTGCAAATACCTGACGCCATTATTCCACACAAAAATAAATAATATCAGATCTGAAATGTTTGCATTTTAACAGGTATGATGCTTGAAGCTGAGTAAATAGAGATCATTTTAAGTTCCAGTAGCACTAGGAAAACCTTCCCCAGCCTCCACATATTAAACTCTTTCAGTTCCCCCTCATTCAGCTCTACTGAATTTTGTTAAACTGTAGCATTAGCACATGTATCAAACTCACTGTGTCTGTATGTTATTCATAACACACTGTCTAGAAAGTGATGTTAAACTATATTGTTGTATCTGCTGTTAAAATATACAATTGTTACAACCAATTTTAAGGATGTAAAAAAATACTCACTGCAATGCTGATCTTCGGACACGTGAACTGTACAATTTAGTTTCACTTTTCTGAACAATTGTATATTTATAATGTCTTAGGATGCCATCAGCTCCACCCACCAGAGGAAAAAATTGCTTAATGGAAACTGAACGCAAAGAGCTTTTTTGAAATGACACAGCAGATGTTGTATAGTTGTTAAATAACAGTGAACATTCATGTATTCATGTACTTAAGATGTCATTCAAAGACATTACAAATAGAATCATTGCCAGTGGCAAATCTCTCTCTCTCTCTCTCCCTTCAAGAGCTACTACATTCTGGCCTGATGTAAATGTAGATTTATGCATTTATGAAGAAATACAAAAAGGTATGCCACAATATCCCTTAAAAACAGATACATAACAATGTGTTCAGAAGAGGGGCGGGTCAATCAAAAGTGAAAGTACACAAAGACGTTTTGCCTGTGTGAATTTTACAACATCATTGTACTGCTTGTCACTCTGTGCTGTGATCACAGAAACCCGAGCATAATTTGGCTGCAAAGATTTGGACCAACAACTAAGGGTAAGGAGATGCTTCTGAATAGACATAGGATACATAATAAGTTAATTATTACATGGCCACTATTGTTAAATCATAATCAAGGTATAGCAAGTATGCACCGCAGCTTGACGACAAGCTTATCTGAACTGCAGTCTTTCCTGAATATTTTGCCGTTCATTTTAAAGCTGCTTTAAGAGTAAAATATGTAGCAATATGTATCCATTAGTAAAAAAATCATACCTTTAAATATGTGGACAATATTTCTGGTGTTTTTCAGTGATGGAGCGAACTATCAATCTGTCTTCAAACACTCGTGATCTTAATCTTCTGCTGATCGGTAAAACCGGTTCAGGAGTAAGCGCTTCTGGAAACACTATACTGGGTATAAAAGTGTTTCAGTCTGGTCGGAGCCTGACCTCCATTACTGACAGATGCCAAAAACACACGGCAGAAGTGGCCAACAGAAGAGTTACAGTAATTGACACTCCGAACTTCTTTAATTCAAATGACATTGATCTGAGTGTGGAGTTAAAGAGAGGACTGAACATGTGCTCTCCAGGAATATACGCGATCCTTCTGGTTCTTCCTTCACACACTTTCACTCAGCAAGATGCAGACATCATGTTCTTCTTCAAGAAGATGTTTGGAGAGAAGGCCATGAAACACACTTTTGTCCTCTTCACCCATGGAGACGAGCTTCAAAATGAATCACCTGAACAACTAATAAGAGAAAACACAGAGCTGTCAAGACTAACAGAGGTGTGTGGAGGAAGATTTCACCTGCTGAACAACAAAGATCTGAACAACAGAGAGCAGGTCACCAAACTCCTGATGAAGATTGAACGAATGGTGTCTGAAAATGAGAATAGCTGCTACACTTTACAAATGTTTAAAGATCAGTCACTCAAAGTGTTTTTGCTGAGTTTTGCAAAGCCAAAATATCTGTATGCAGTGATTGCTGTTATTGTGTCTGCAGTGATTTATGTTAATATTTGGGCTAGTGGTGTCAATCGATTAAAAAACAAAATGTAATTAATCACACATTTTTTTCTGAAATTAATTGCAATTAATCCTACCTAACATTACAATTTTTTTATTTTTTTACATTGCAATGATTTCACATTCAATCTTCATATTAATGTAGAAACAACATAAAGGACGTATATTTTTGATAATTGTTTAATGCCAGCTTTTTTTTTTATTACTGAAGGCAAGTATGACTGATACCAACTCAAGTTTCTATGAATTTTTTCATAATATTTAACAATTCTAGATGCCAAATTCTAGATTCATAGAATTCATAGAATTTTTTCGTAATACGTAACAATTGACTATAGCCATTCGACATTACAGTATAATTGAGAGCTTTTTATTTAACATGTATTAGACTTGTAATTTAAGTGAACTTACAACAGAAAACCCATTATAATAACTGTCATATACCTACCTGTGCCGAAAATTTAAATTTAAATTTTAGCTAAATTTAGTAATTTAGTAGTTTTAAACACAAATCAAATCTTTGGTTAACAGACATCACAGCAGCTGGTTATTTGGATATTATGGCTGGTGTTACTAAAAGCTGCCGCTGCTTAACTTGAAGCGGATCATAGTTTTATCACTCGTAGTTTCATTTTGGGTTTGAATATGATACAGAGCTTTAATAAGCTATGGCCTAATACACCGGGCATATATGTGCGTGCACTTTAAGAGCACGCGCTACAAGCACAGTATTACGGCTGACAGGACAGTAAAGTTCATTTTTACTGTCATATGACCTGACAACATCTCATCTGACTGCAGTTCAGTGTTGTTCTACTTGAGCCCCTCGTCAGTGGTACCGTTTTCGCGCTTGTTTGACTCGCGCCTGGCACCAGTGTTGTTTTCGTCAACGATGACGATGACGAAATCATTTCGTTGACGCTACTTTTTTTCATGACGATAACGAGACGGTGACGAGATAAACACTGCTCTTTGATGACTAAAACATGATGAGACTTGTGTTTTCGTTGACGAGACGAGAATGGACGAAAATGTTAGCGGGTGGTCTGTCAGACGTTTAAAATGCATGACATTTCTGCTTATTGTGCGTGTCAATTAAAACCTAAAAAGTATCTGTTGCTGCATTCTATCCTTGTTTGGTCACGCCCATCACCTGGCACGCAGCGCACAACGTGCTCAACACGTCACACTGTTGTCACTCATCACAGACAATGGACCACAATGGCGGCAGTTTCAACACAGGGGCTTGGTGGTCGCAAACGTAGAGACGACATATGGGTGTATTTTAAATATAACCCAGCAGATAATAAAACAGAGTGTATTGTGAAGGAAGACGGTGACAAATGTGGCCACAAAGTAGGCGGAAAAAATACGACCAACCTTAAGCGGCACCTGAAGGCTCACCACAAGGATATTTTTTCGAAGGTAAGTTACAAGTGCTGTTAACATATCGTATAGCCTACGTAACGTTACAATGTTACTCGACAATCGGCTCGTGATAAATTTCATAGTAAGCTTATAAATTAGTAAGTTTTCCACATACTCCTGCCGCAAATGGGCTGCTAACTTCAGGCTAAAGTTAGCTTTTGTTATGCTAACGTCAGTTCATTGTGTGTGTGTTACTTTAGCAGCATGTTTAGCCATGTTTACATTCAGTGACAGTGTGGTCATCTCTTTGTGTGTCTATGTTCTGTCAGCGTGTAACTTGATATGTTAAACAGGTGGAGTTATTGTTATACGTAGAGTCTGCTAGCTTCAGCCTAAAAGCCACAAGTGACGCTCTGCAGCCCTAACCACGACCTGTGCGCTCACAGTAAAGTTACACACACACACACACACACACAGTACAGATACATTATAATTTGGCTGCTGCTCAGAATGAAAGATCAGAAAGCTTTAGTACAGGGTCAGTTAATAAGCTATGTATTTTTGTTTTGCTTGTTTGAGACTTAAGAGAGAGAGTGAGAGTTAAGACCATTCTATTTTCTTAACATGGTAGTATTTTTCATAGTATTTTAAGTATTTTTATGGTATACCTACATTTGATTGTTTTGTATTCACCTGTAAACCTTTACAGGACGTGTACGTTGTATACAGAGATAGAGTAATTGTATCCCTTCTTTGTTTTTTCCTCAACCAGATCCCAGAGACCAGAACTCCTAAAGAGAAACCTGGTGGTCCAAAGAACAACAGGGCACAGTCATCTATCCCAGCAGCCTTCGCCGCAGCATCCAAATATAAGTCAGACTCCCTGGAACAACGTGCCAAAGAACAGGCGATCGCTCTTTGGATTGGACGTACTGGTCTACCTGCTTGCACAGTTGAGGATGAAGATTTCATCCTCATGATGGAGACCTTTGATAAGAGGCTGACCATACCCAAAAGAACAAAAATAAACAACTTAGTTGACAAGATGTTTGATGACGAAAAACAAAAGTACAAAGAGAGGCTTGCCACAGCACGCAAAATAACAATTGGGCTGGACATATGGACCAAAAAAGGACTTACAGCATCATTTCTGGGAATTAGTGCATGCTTTTTTTGCACTGTGGAAAACAAAGCAAAGCACATATTGTTGAGACTTGACCAGATCGCCCACCCACACACTGCAGAGTGTATAAAAAACAGTGTTGATCGATGCACAGAGGACTGGGGAATACCACAACACAAAATTCTGACAGTCATAACAGATAACGGAAGCAACATGATTGCAGCGTTCAAACCTAATGAATCGGATGCATCAGCCAGCTCCGAGGAAGAATCCTCCGAAACAAGCGACACTGAAGACTCTGAGGTGGTTGAAGACCAAAGGTAAATTATTTTAGTTTGCTGTTAATTAACAATTTCAGAATGTCAGTCACATTGAGTTATGCTAGGTTATAGTCACTTATAGCTATTGTTTATTGTATTGCATGGTGTTGTTCATGGCAATTTGACTAAATTCCCTATATAAGATTAATAAAGTGTCTTTTTCTCTGTGTTTTTGTCTTATCTGTCTAGGTTTGGACACATAGATAGGACTCCCTGTGTTGTACACACACTGCAACTCGTGGTGAACATCATCCAGAAAGATGCAAGTGTCAGCCGACTGCTGGGCAAAGTTAGAGCGCTCGTCAAGCTCTTCCGCAAGTCATCGGTGGCAACTGAGCGACTGCTGCAGCTGTGTCAACTAACTCTGGTCAAAGACTGCCCTACTAGATGGTCCAGCACATATCTGATGATATCACGGCTTCTTCAAATCAAGGACTCAGTAGTTCAAGCTGCGGATGGGATGAGCTGGGACTATCTACTGCCAAGTGAGTGGCAGAGGCTGACTGCTCTAAGAGATTTACTCCTCCCCTTCACTGAGCATACCCAGATGCTCCAGAGCGACACACAGTCTTTATCCCTTGTTGTGCCTGCCCTTCTGGACCTGCAGGGTCATCTGTCTGAGTTCCCCCATGCCCAGGGTTCTAGCTTCAAGGACCTAGCTTCCCTGGCAAAGAAGATGAAGGCAAACATGGACAAGCGGTTCAGCTGCTTTCTTGATCACACTGACTCTAAGTTTTCACCCCTCACTGCTGCTGCATGCTTTCTCGACCCAACAGTTTCACCTGATGCACTCCTTGAAAATGATGATCAGCAAATTACAGCGCTTCTGGAAAAGCAGAAGAGTACATTGCTCAGTTGGTGCCACCAGTTGTACGGGAAGAGGAGGTTGAAGATGAGGAGCCAGAGGAGGAAGAAAAGGAATCAAAAGAGGGACCACAAAGAAAGCGGCCCAGATTCAAATTCTTGTCAAAAGCAAGCCGGCCATCCAGGTCTAGCTGCTCAAAGCCATGTGTCAAGGAGGAAATAAAGAAATTCAAGGAGCAGCTGTCACAGCCTACAAACGAAGAGACTGCCCTTGAATTTTGGGCTGCACAGGGAGATTCTGTTTATCCAAGTCTAAAACCTATCGCCTTAGATCTTCAGGCCATGCCAGCATCTCAAGCATTTGCTGAGAGAGTGTTTAGCATTACAGGTGACCTCACTCGTGGCCGTCGAAAAAGAGCAAGAGCCATTTTAGAGCGAAGCGCTTTTCTGAAACTAAATCGAGGTCAGTAGGCTAATTTTGCTAACAGCAAGCTGTTACTATTATTAGTACAGTTACAGATATGTAATTGTGATATTCTGTTTGTTTTTGTTGTGAGACGGACCCTCCTCTGCTGTTGTTGTTGTTGTTTTTATTTGTTGAATTTACTACAGTGTTTACACTATTTACAGGGTGGTCTTATTTATTTTGTTCCAAAAACTTAAGAACATGTTTGTTTCATACTTTCAAGTATGTATAACTCTCTGGTATAACTTACAACCTACCTCACTGTACCTCAGGAATCTTTAATTATTTTATTACATTGTTTGCACAAGTTAAAGATAGAGTGGGGTTGTATGATGTCTGTTTTTACAAATAATATGCATCTTAATTGCACTGGCAGACAAGGCCAAGTTGAGCATATGTGTTCCTCATCCATCACTCATATTTTGGGCATGTGTATGTTCATTGTACTTTAGCAAATTCTGAGAAATAAAGCCACAATTGCTGAAGTAGAATGTTTTTGTTTTTGGCTTTTTTGGAGTAATGAACATTGATTCCACTGTTACCACTTTATCTGTGTGTAATGCACAATCATTAGATCAGAAAGTATTTGCAGTTGGGTGGAAACCTTATATGTCTAAAACCATTCCTTTATTATTATAATTATTGGTGAAAATAACTGATCTGCAAGCTCACAATGTGTTGAACGTCTATTTGAACTTCTATTTGAGCTGCTATTTTCACAACTTATGTGTGACACTGCCCAGCAGCAATCTCCAATACTTATTGACCTAAATTAATTTGTTAAAAGACTATACTTCTTTTTTCTTTTTTTTGACTAAAACTAGACTAAAACCTTTTTGAGTTTTTGTCAACTAAAACTGGACTAAAACTATCACATATAGAAGTGACTAAAATTTGACTAAAACTAATAAGCATTTTAGTCCAAAAGACTAAGACTAAGACTAAATCTAAGATGGTTGTCAAAAACAACACTGCCTGGCACTGAGGTGACGGAGCGCGCGTCTAAAAAAACTCTGGTTTGATGTGCTCGTTATTATGTTCTGTGTCTAAATAAACGCAATTCTTTAATGGTTGTGGTTGAGGAGGCCAAAGCTAGCCCAGCCCTTGAGTTAAATATTTTTAACACGTTAAAATTAATCGCCTGCATTAAGGCGCTAATTTTGACACCACCAATTTGGGCATGAAATTGTATCTTTTACAGGCATCATTTTCAGTCTCCTCCTATAGGAATCATTATGCAAGTCACCATAGAAAATGAGTATATGTGAAATATGTCATGTAAACAAAATTGTAATTGTTTTTAAACAATAGTATCAAAAGGGTAGTTCTTCCTTTTCATTATTTTACATTTATTTGGCATCTAGTCTAGCTCTTCTTTTGAGATAGGAATTACCATCTTGAAAAAAAAGAGTCTAAATTGAAAGCTACACTGTTCCTGTTTTTCTTCATTGAAGTTTAAATGACATATTTGTTATTTTCCACTGTATTCCCTGGTGAAAAAAAAAACAGCTTATGCTGGTTAGGTATGTTTTGATGCTGGTTTAAGCTGGTCCTTTGCTGGTTTATGCTGGTCATGTTGCTGGTCAATGACCAGCATAAACCAGCTAAGGGCCAGCTTAAACCAGCATCAAAACATACCTAACCAGCCTCCCAGCATCAAAACATAACTATACCAGCATATGCTGTTTTTTTTCACCAAGGTTATCTTTGTATTATCTACTGTATCTTTAATGGTTTTCATCTTTGTGGACCCACTACTGGGATGGGGTTGTTACTTTTAAGCAAAGTACAAATCAATGTGAATTGCTTAACAAAGATCAAACATTTGGGACATGACTCTGTTTTACGCTTCTTCTGACAGACATGCAGAACATTGATGATTGAGAGGGACTGACAAAAAACATATGTGAAGGAATAAGAGAAACTGTAAATCTAACATGGGTAAATAAGGTCCATGTTAACATATTTCTGTATGGTTGTGATGTTGGTGGGACACCGTGATTGTGCCACGTAAGACATGTTCCTGGATCAACATTACTGTCCAGGATTATAGACTTAACCCAATCCCTACCCCTAAACCTAACACAACCCAATATTTTTTTTTTTTTTTTTTTTTTTTTTTTTTTTTTTTTTTTAATGGGAAATGACAGCTGATTAACAAGGGTGTAGAGGCACCTAACCTTTGTAGCAAATTAGCTCAAAAGGAATCGTAAAAGAGACATTAAATTTACAAGCGATGACAGAATCAAAACTCATGTAACCTGTGCACCAAAAGTTTTATTAACTAAGCTCTAACAGATAACTAATCTACATAAAACAAAGATACAGTCATTCATACATGGGTGAAGGGTAAGTGAGACTGGATAAATGAAGCCATAAAGCTAGGCTCACACCCGATTTTGCCCCGATTTTCCCCTCCCAAGAATCGGAGCAAAAATCTTGTTAAGCACCTCGATCAGTCCCGATGTTTGGCACGGATTATCTGGTAATGTGAGACGTTCACAGATAGAATCTGCTAGCAGGCTAACTAACATCTGTAAATATTAGTTGCTAAAATGACAATCTGTTGCGTAAGATCACGTGAGGCACTCTCTCTGTCATGATAATCTTAATAATATCTTGTAGTGTGTGATGTGCCACAGTTTTCAAATCTTGTAGTGTGTGCATGTTTAAGATTTCAAGGAAGATAATCTGCAAAGATTCTCCTTATGTGTGCGCTGCAACCAGATTTCATAATCGGTTAGAATTTTTAAAAAATCCTGTAGTGTGAGCCAGGCTTTAGAGAAACAAGAAAATGCAGTCAAGGTCTCTGTGACTAAAGCCGGGCTCACACTACAGGATTTTTAGCCCGATTTTGCCCTGATTTTTCCCTCCCGAGAATCGGAACAAAAATCTTGTTGAGCGCCTTGATCGGTCCCGATGTTTGGCACGGATTATCTGGTAATGTGAGACGTTCACAGATCGAATCTTACACCTCCCGATCTGCTCTCGCACAAATCGGGGCCGCCCCGATCATATCAAACATGTTTGATATTCAGGATTTTAAATCGGGATGATCACGGCTATGATTATGTCAGTACTTTCACAACAGCCAATGCGGGACAGCAAAACAGCTGCTGTTTGGTCCATTGGATAGTGGAGATGGAGGAAACTGCATCTTATGTTTTTGTAGTAACACTGTTTCTACAATATGTTAAAAATGTACCAGCAAGGAGCAAGGAAAGCTCTGGAGTGAAATCGTCTCAGTTTTCAGCATAGTGAGTGCATAAAGCTGCTAGCATGCTAACTAACATTTGTAAACATTAGTTGCTGAAATGATGATCTGTTGCGTAAAATCACGTGAGGCGCTCCCTCCATCATGATAATCTTAACAATATCTTGTAGTTTGTGATGCGCCACAATTTTCAAATCTTGTAGTGTGTGCATGTTTGAGATTTCACGGAAGATAATCTGCAAAGATTCTCCTTATGTGTGCGCTGCAACCAGATTTCATAATCGGTTAGGATTTTAAAAATCCTGAAGTGTGAGCCCGGCTTTAGTGTTACGCCCCATGGCTCAAAAAAGGACATAAAAAACGGGGACACACAAGAAAGTGCAAATAATACACACAATTACTGTCAGTGATGCAATGCCCTGTTATACTGCATTTCTGTATATTTATGGTTTCTATAGCCGTGACATCATTATGATGGTATTAAGAGGTGGAATAATTCATGTAGGATGTCACTGAAGGCCTAGTTGTGAAATGCACAGCCTGCCACTGAAAAACAATGTTGCTGTGGGACAATGTGAGAGACACCTATCAAATTAAAAATATATATATATATATATAAATATTATCAACCTTCTACGGACACCTTGGCAATAGAATTGCCATTGGCTACTAGCCAATTAGTTTATTCATCTTTCACAAACCGAGGCCTGTTCCGCATGCCCTTAAAGAAGCAGTAGATAAGGAGCTTGGTTGCCTCGAGGAACAAAATTATCTCTCAGGTCGGAAGCAGCAATTGGGCGGCGCCCATAGTAGTTGTGCCCAAAGAAGGAAAAGACAGTAAGGCTGTGTGCCGATTATAAAGTCAAAGTGAACAAATGCATTCTCATAGAGGAATATCCTCTACCGAATAGGGATGGTCCCCACAGTGTGCCCAAGCTTTTGACACTATTTTTGAAGCTGTAAACAGCAACTGTTGTCAAGTGATTAGCCCACTATGATCTCAAAAAAACAACAACAACAAAAAAAAACAACACTTAGACTCGCCTGCAGTGCTTTCCCTGTGGTGTTGGAGCCGTTATCTCACATCATGCTGTCTGTGCAAAAACATTGCAGCTCAAATGAGAAATCATTTGCTTTCAAAACCTAGAGCACAGGTTTTCAGACCCTGGGTCAAAAATACGTCACCAGGATATATATAAGTTATGATAAAAATAAAATTTGTTGTCATAAAAATTAAATCATTGTGGATAACCTTGTGGGCGGTGCACCGACATACAGTGCCTTTGTGCTTTGGGTGTCCCGTGATTGAATCCCGACTCGCCCCTGATCCCCCCCCCCCCCCCCCCCCCTCTCTTTTTCCCACTTTGTTTCCTGTTATGTTTGATCTGTCCTATCACAATAAAGGCAAAAATGCCAAAAATAAATCTTAAAAAACAAGAAAACAAAAAAAAAACTTTTTTTCATTCAGTTGAAAGGGACTTTAATAAAACATTCCTGTAAATGTACCAAAATTAGCCAAAGACTATTTTTCATCTGTTGTCCCTGGAACTAACTTAATCTGATTTAAATAATTAGGAGATTTAAATCAGATGTGAGGCGCGACGCTCCGGAAAGAAATTCACGGAAAGGAAACCAAGAACCGAGATGACTGAATGCGCACTCCTGTTTGTGCATTATTTACAAAAGCACAAATTTGTTGTTTCGAATTATGTCTAACTCTTCTCTGTATGACCAAAAATAGTGGAATATTTTATATTTCAGCTTTTCAATCCAGTTATAGCAGTTTAAACTTGATATTGCAGTCTGTACATTACCAAAATAAAATACATTCAACCAAACATATGCAAGGTTACACTGGTCAATTTAAATAATCCGTAGACTAGTATAACCGGTCCACTCTGCTGTTATGCCAAGCATATTTTGGTTCATGTGAAGAAGATGATTTTTTTCCATTGATATATGAAAGTGTGTGCAGTACAAAGCCTAGTCTACATTGTAAATAATAGTTTATCATTCATATACATTGTGAATATGAAAACATTTGGATTTGTGCAGAATAACGGAGCTACGTGAGCTCAATGCCTGGTGCTTTAGGTTTCGCTTTGTTTTGGTTTCTCAGTTTTATATATTTTTTCATTCTTGTTCTGTTCTGAATACCATTACATTTAAAGGGGTCATCGGATGCAAAGTTCACTTTTTCATGTTGTTTGAACATTAATGTGTGTTGGCAGTGTGTGTACAAATCTACCCTATAATGATAAAAATCTGTGCAGTGGTTTTTAAGTAATCTGTAAAAATATTATCCCCTTTTTCAAATCGAACCGTTCTCATATGCCTGGTGTGGCGTCACATGACAGAGGCCACTCCCACAATAGTTGATTGACATGAGCTCTTACCTCAGATCAGCTGTCACAGTCACTGTTTCGATGCTCGGAGCAGGGATGTAAGTTAGACAAGAATATTTCTGATTGAGCGATTGAGGTGTTGTGTTGCTGGATGTAATAATGAACATAGTGGTCGTCATTTACTCCCGACAACTGAGCCGCTGAAATGGAGCTCATTTTGGCAAGGTAAAAAGGGTGTTATTTTACAAAACCATTGAGAATTTTTAATCAAAGTATATTATAGACTTTTCATTAGGATCCTAAAGAATCATATCAACTTGTGGAAAATGGGCATCCGATGACCCCTTGAAATGATTTGTTTTGGAGTCAGGGAAACTAACCTATAGTTATGTTTATAGTGTTTATAATGTTTATACATTATAATATTTCACTTGATTTGGTATTAGGCCTATGGTAGCTATTATTACATTCTCTCTAAACATTCTGCTGCTCACTAAACAATATGTTTTGCAAGCAGTGCACGTTTGGAGCGAGTGGGTTAAGCAGTAAGTACCAATCAGTGAGAGTGATTTTGAACTTAAGAAAGCTGATTGGTAAAAATGTGATGCAATCTAGGAAAACCCAACACATCGTGAAATTTATGAAAGTTATGGCTTTCTTAATTTTGCTGATAGCGATGAATTTCAAGAATGGAATTTTAAAAAAAACTTCTTTAAAGTGAGACGCTTTTCACTTTCACTTTACAGGTTTAACGAGAGCTGTCTGTCAAGTTCGGAGCGCTATACTGCATCATTTCACAAACAGACTAACGTCGTTTGTCATGTACATAGTCTCCGAACATTTGATCACCCATTTTATGTTCAGATAGCACAAATAATGCAGCCTACCTTGTAGTAAAAGTGAGCACAGCGCAATTGTTCGCGCACTGTGCATAAAACTGTCATCAGACTCCTCTTTAGTAAATTCATCATCCGATCCTTCATCTCTGGATGTGAAATAGTCCGTTATAACATCATTTAGGGTACTGACATCAACAAGACTGAGCAGATTGAGACAAGTAAGATTGGTTAAGTGAGCAGCTGCAGTACTTTAGATGCCGTTGTTGCGTTCCGCCATCTCACGATATTAAAAAAATAAAAAAATAAAAGCTTTGCGTCCCGTAGTTTACACAGGACGGGCGGAGAATGTCAATTGATACACCTTTACTAAATATTTTACGTAGTTTATTTTGATAGGTTAACTGTTTTTGTGGTGTTAAGGAAAAGCACCTCAGCAGCGCGTTCTTAACATAAGAGAAAGACAGTCATTTCTGCTTGCTGCAATAAATGGCTATTTTTCTGCATTAATCAAGTGAATTTCGATGAAATATTTTAAGAGATGAGGGACAAGATGTTATAGAATAATAACTTAATGAAAACCTAATTTTGACAAAAAAAAAACGACATTCAACCTATTTTTCGAATTTCCTGAAAACGTCCCAGAGTGACAGCCAACGGGTTTTCCCAGATCGCATCACAAATATGTTGAGGACCAATGCATAACCTCCAAATACATCTACATAAACCCGCACTTGCTCTGTCCGGTATGCGTGCATACACTGTCACTATGTTATGCAGTTGTTAATGCCGGATCTTTAAAAAGAAATACCGGAATGGAAAAATCCGAAATTTTCCAGAACATTTTCAAGAACAGGATCCGGCTCAAATTAAGTCACAGATGAACACTTGAAACCTCAATAGACCAGGGCTAAATCTCGTGGGGTTAGAGAGTATCAAGTATCATCGAGCCACAAACAGGTGGTACAAATCTTCAAAAAGGCATGGTAAAGGTTAAGAGCACAGTATGTAGCACCTCATCTGCGCCTAGCATGTTTCCTGCTAACCTACCGCAACACTTCCTGTACATTAACAGAACGTACACCTGCTAAACTGTTCTTAAAAAGACAGCCTCGAATCTGTCTCACACTGCTAAAGTCAGACAAATCTTCTGTGGTTGTCAAACACCAAGTGCAGTAAAAAAGACCTCATGACACACCTTCTAGAGCTCATGAAAACCTTCTCATTTCAACATCTGAGGGTGGCCAGAAAGTGATCAAATTGTGTCTGGGCTCCAGGAGTGGTTTTGTTCAAACTTGGGCTTCTCACCTATCAAGTTTAAGCCAAAGAATATAGTATATGAAGGTACATGTGGACCATTTGCTGCCATCTAATATAATGGAGGGAACACCTGCTATGGACAGTATCAAGATGATGCTTTTTGCTTCTAATGTTCCTTCCGGCATGATAATCTTAATAACATCTTGTAGTGTGTGATGCGCCATGATTTTCAAATCTTGTAGTGTGTGCATGCTTAAGATTTCACGGAAGATAATCTGCAAAGATTCTCCTTATGTGTGCACTGCAACCAAATTTCATAATCAGTTAGGATTGTAAAAATCCTCTAGTATGAGCCCGTCGTTAGGTGGCTTTCACACTGGGCTCATTTGCTGCAGTCCGAGCCTGGGTGCGCTTGTTCCTGGTGCCCCCCGCAGCATTGGTGTGGTTTCACACTCAACTTGATTCTGTCGAACCCTGGTGCGTTTGCATTTAAATTATGTCATCACAGACACACACAGCATGTGATAGAAAACAGAATGTCAAACAGAGTCAATAAATTGTGTTTTTTATTAATTTCATGCTATTAATATACAGCGGAGCAAACAGCACTTGGGTTTACTGTATGTGTGTCGCATTTAGACCGTTTTCTGCAAACAAACATTTTGAGGATACGACTGAGTGTCATTCATTTGCCACTCTGATTGCACTCGCAATGCACCAATACACTGCAGACTCACTCCTGCTCGAATTCAAAGGAAAATAATCAACACTATTATCTCTTACCTGTGTTTTATTGAAGTAAATACATTGTAATAAACGCACACGCAGGTTACTTTACTTTCTGAACGAGTGCGCACTTGAGTCTGTCTTCCTTTCATATTAATGCGAACCATGCCACAAACTCAGACCACCTCCTTTAGCTGAAAGAAAAAAAAATCATGTTGGCCAATATTGCATAAACCGTTTATAAAATATGCAAACATATTTTGCCCTTAATCTTTCCAAAAAAATGATTACATTTTCCTTTTAAATTGTGTACAAACTTGAATTGTTTAAATTATTTATTTATTTATTCAACTTATTTTCATTTAACAGAATGAAGAATGTGAAAATTAAATTAGCATAATATAAATTCTCAAAGTAATTTAACAGTAGGCCTATTCATGTTTCCATCCAGTTGTTTGTATGCATAAATTCAAAATGTAGATAAAAACATCTGGAAACATTGCGAATTCATAGGTGGAGGTGGAAAAGCTAAGATATGGCTAAAACCTTAGCTTTGACTAAGGTAAATGTGATATAGCAGCTGCCCTGAGACTGATGTTCCTGACAGATAGGCTTATGTCCAGAAACACCCTCTCATGAACATGTGGCTGAGTCAGACCTCTGTCTTTCTGACCCTCACTCTCGGCATCTTCTTTTGGTATAATATAACATAAACATTTATAATAAACCAGGGGCATAGCCACGGGTGTGCCAGGGTGTGCCGGTGCCACCCACACTCAAAAAAATGATTCTTTAAACCTACTTAATTCAATTATGGACAGTGGTTCCACACAACCAAATTGTTTTTGATGAACATGAATGGATTTTTTTGAATCTATGCAAACTCTTTGTGTTGTGACAACACAGCTGAATGAGGAAGAATTTATGTGAAATAGTAATGTCCAACCAACTCAGTTTATTCACTTCCTTGTAACTTAAACCGGTTAAGCCACAGATTAAATCAACTGAAATAAAGGGATTAAATCTCTCAAGATCTCAGCAGATGATGATTAAACAACTTCACAAACAGCATCACCAGCTTCACTTATTATTAACCAGACTGATTTTATTTCTGTCACACATCTACAGAAACTGTTATTGAGAATTACAGAGGATCAAAAGTTGATGTTTTAGTGGTTAAAATGATGCCACCATCATTGAGACCAGCATTTGCTTTAGTTGAGCTCTTGACCCTTCAGTTTTTGGGTTAGATCTCTGTTTAGCTATACATATGATGTAAAACAGAGTGGTCAGTGCTTTACATGAAGCACATCTTAATTGATTTTATATGTTGAGATGTTTATTGTGAGATATTTTGATTCTCAAATGATGCATTTAGATAACCATAACCAACCCCATGAAACTTCAGCAGACCAAAAAAAAAAAAAACTACGATGTAACAGTAAAGAAGAATTATTTTAGGTTCATGTCAAGCATAAGTAAACACCGCTATTACATAGAGACACACAGACATCAAGTACCAGCATATGAATCTCAACAATGGTAACAATCAACAAAATGCTTTATACTGCAATGCATGCTGGGTAACAACATAGTAAAAACTCCCATCATGCACAGCAGCATGAATAATTATTGTCACCACTGTTGAGGATCATATGATAAGTGTTCATGTCTAAAATCCTGAGCAGGGGCACCTCTTTTTTTTTTTTAAATTGAAGCTTTATGGTGGTGATTGTTTATTAGGACCTTTTTTCAGCAATATGCCCATCAATAAACCAAAGAGAAAGATTGCTTCATAATATTCACACAAACGAGCTATAAGCAGAAAGTGTAAAATAACCTGTAGCGTCAAACATTTGATTCAGCAATGCACAAATGTTTGCTGTGAAACAACATTACAATTGCTTAGAAGCAAAATTATTGCAAGTTATTAAAAGGGTCAAGAGACAAACTAAAGCAAACCTTGACCACAATTATGGTGGCATTATGTTTTTTTTTAATTATTATTATTACAATTAAGCCAGTCTGCTTAGTAATGAGTGAAGCTGGTGATGCTGTTTGTGGAGTTGTTTAATCAGATTTTGAGAGATTTAATGTCTTTTATTTTAGTTTATTTAATCTGTGGCTGAAGTCAGTTGTAGTTCTTGTGTTTCTCGTTTCTTCAGTGATTCTGCTCGTTAACAGCAGGTGTTCATGACTAATACACAATCATCATTTAATTGATCATTTAATTATCTCTAACTTTAACTCTGCTTCAGTGTTAATTTAACTATATTTAGAGAGGGACCAAATGTTCTCTGAATTTTACTCTGTGAATTTTACTGTGCAGTCCACATGCGCTTTCACATGTCCCAGCCGCACAAAATTATCTATTAACGGCGCAATATACCAGTTAAACTCGACTGCAAAACAACACTAAAGGCATAGTAAAATCACTTACAGAAATTAAAGATTTTGACTTGACACAAAGAAAACTTTAGATTTTCTTTCCTGACTGGTACTTCTAGCTCTGACGCCATGATACACCTGTCTTCATCAAATGCGTTGGAAACGTCATATCCGTTTTTTTTGAACTGCGAAATTAAACCGTTTATGTTAGTTTAACGATTGATAATTAAGTAAATGGAAACTTAAACAGTTTAAATTAATAGAACACAACACAATAGTGTTTTGGCGGAAAAAGAAACATACTTGTGTTGTTTTAATAAATACCTGGGTAAAACGAACAGTGGCGCAAAACCATTTTTTTGAGTGCACACTGTAAAATCCAATAGTTTACCTTACTTAGATATAATTAGTTATCTTTACTTAGTTGCTATACTTACTAGGTTTTATTAAGTTACAGCTACTTTCAAGCGAGTAAAACAATTTACTTACTGCTTTGAGTGATATTCAAGTAGCCAGTGACATTAATAAACCAATGAGAGGCAGCAGTGCACTAATATGTTGCTAATTTGCAAAATAACAACAGAAGAAGAAAAGTTTTTGAGGTGGCAGTTGAGGTCTGCAGTTATTTTTCACTTGTTACATTCACTCATTTCCCAAAGTCATCTTGAATGTTGTTTCAATACAACTATATATTTGAGAGAACATCACATTGTCACGGTTGTCGTCGTGTGCGGTGAATAACGCAGGAGGAGAGCGGAAATCCAATAAGTGCAGTTTATTTGAATAATCCAAAGTGAACATAACACACAAACACAGGGAAACAGCAGGAAAGCAGCAACCACGACAAACGGAACGGAATGACAATGTAATCACCAACAAACTTGAGAGACAAAACCAAACCTTAAATACACTGAACAAACCAATCAGGGGAGGACAAAGAGACAATGACGTAATTAACAAGAACAGGAACAGGAAGACCAAATATGGGCAAACACGGGGAAACCACACCAAACAGTCCAAACGGTACACACAGTTCTGACATTACCCCCCCCTCCCCTAAGGCGCGACCCAGCGCCGTAACAAAATACATCAGGGTGGGAGGGTGGGTGCAATGGAGGCTCGTGTAGAGTACACACAGGAGAGGCATACCTCCAGGGCGGGTCAGGGAGCTCGGGGGCCCACAGCGGAGCAAACAGTTCAAGTGGCCATGGCTGGGGGCTGGGGGTTCAGGGAGCCATGGCTGAGTAAACAGTCCATAAGGCCATGGCGAGTCTGGGGGTTCAGGGAGCCATGGCCGAGTAAACAGTCCGTAAGGCCATGGCAGATCCGGGGAGTAGCCCCCCCAAAATCTTCTCAGGGGGACTTAGAGCGCAGCTCGCCCTAGTGAGTACGGGAAGGCCGGGCTTTGTAGGCGCAAGCGCAGGAGGGTGTTCGGCCGGCGCCAGCTCTGGAGGGCGCGCTGGAGGAGGCGCTGACTCTGGAGGGCACGCTGGAGGACGTGCTGGGGGAGGCGCCGGCTCTGGAGGGCGCGCTGGAGGAGGCGCCGGCTCTGGGGGGGCGCGCCGGAGCCCTCCAGGGCAGAGCGGGCAACTGCGTCAAGGACTGGGACCTGGGGAGAGCAGGGATAGAGGAGGTAGATAGAATAGGGAGAGAAGCAGAGAGTTCATAGGGTAACGCCGCCAGCATAGGAGGATCTACAGCCGGAGCTGACACCTCTGGAGGCATTGGCGTGGTATTTTCGGCGGAAGAGGCTTCTGGAGCGGACTTGAGACCAGACGTGAGCTCGAAAGCAGGTTTGTGAACAGACGTGACCTCAGGAGCACAGTGTGCAGCCCACACACACCAAATGGCAACCGCCATTAAGGGAAGGATCTCTTTACTGGCCATCATGATCGTGGGGGACGAGACATGGCGAGGCTCTGGGCAGTCAGAAGAGACAAGGCGGGACTCTGGGCGGTCAGACGAGACGTGACTTGGCTCTGAGCGGACAGACGAGACGTGACTTGACTCTGGGCCGTCAGCAATCACTTGACTTGGCTCATGAAGATCCGTTGTGGCTTGACCTGGCTTATGAGGATCAGTGGTGACTAGACTTGGCTCATGAAGATCAGTAGTGACTTGACCTGACTCAAGGTGGACAGCAGTGACTTGACTTGACTCATGGAAATCACCTGTGGCTTGACTTAATTCGTGGTGACTGGCTGAGGCCTGACTTGGCTTGTGAAGATCAACTGTGTCTTGATCTGGGTTGCTACGGTCCGCTGTGGCTACTCTTGACTTGTGAAGATCTGTTATGGCTTGACTTGACTCAGGAGGATCCGTTCTGACTATGCTTGACACAAGAGCCTCGGTCTTGACCGTACTTTGCTCAGGAACAGCAGCTTTGACATTACTTGACTCTGGAACAGCAGCAGCTTTGAATCGGTTTGACTCAGGAACCGTAGCTTGAACTTTGCTTGACTGAGGAACCACGGCGTAGACTTGACTTGACTTAGTAGGAACCGCCGCTGTAATGTGACTTGACTCAGGAACCGCTTCAGGAAGGGCAGTCATGATGGGTGCAGACTCAGGAGCAGAAGACATGATTTGAACGGGCTGTGGCTTGGCTGAAATGGACTGAGCAGGCGTGGCGGCCATCTTGTGCAGTGGCTCTGGCGTGGCGGCCATCTTGTGCAGTGGCTCTGGCATGGCAGCCATCTTGACAGTACTTGTCTCAGGAAAGACAGCTGTAACTTGACTTGACACAGGAACAATAGCTCTGACCTGACTTGACACAGGAAACACAGCTCTAACTTGACTTGACACAGGAACAACAGCTGTAGCTTGACTTGACTCCGAAGTGACATCCGTATCTTGACTAGACTCTGGAACAGCAGCAGTTCCGAGCTGAGGAGATGAATGGAGGTTTGAACCAGGGGGGTTTGTTTGCGGCGGGGCAGGCGAGCCGAACTGTTGGCGCGGCATGCGGGGGTTCCCGCGGTGTCGTGCTTCAGAGGGAGTTGGACGATTAGACATGTGGCACTCTTCGACTTCAAAATCAGAACCGTTTAAATAAAGGACCACATTAATCAGTTTGATCAGAGGATAATCACAAGGGGGAAGATCGCAATGAATTGTGTCTTCGTCCAACCCCATCTGAAAACAAACCCCTAAAGCTGCGTCGTGCCAGCTTAGCTGGTTGGCGAGCTCTAGGAACACATACCGTTCCAAGCTTCGGCCGCCTTGCTGCAAACGCATTACAGCCTCCTCAGCGCTCATGTTGAGGTCGGTGATTCTGTCACGGTTGTCGTCGTGTGCGGTGAATAACGCAGGAGGAGAGCGGAGATCCAATAAGTGCAGTTTATTTGAATAATCCAAAGTGAACATAACACACAAACACAGGGAAACAGCAGGAAACCAGCAACCACGACAAACAGAACGGAATGACAATGTAATCACCAACAAACTTGAGAGACAAAACCAAACCTTAAATACACTGAACAAACCAATCAGGGGAGGACAAAGAGACAATGACGTAATTAACAAGAACAGGAACAGGAAGACCAAATATGGGCAAACACAGGGAAACCACACCAAACAGTCCAAACGGTACACACAGTTCTGACACACATAAGCTGACTTCATAAATTGATGTTGATTTTCGTAAAATGTTGTTTGTGTGTCTTGTGTGTTTTTTTTTTCTTTTACTTAACATTATAGTGATTAATGTTCCCTTTGGTTGGGCACTTGGAACTTTGTTTTTTTTATTATAATTTTCTTCCTATTGATGCAGTAACGCAACATGGTCATAATTTTTGATTTCAAGGGAAGAAAAGTAATAAATAGGTTGCATTTAGAAGGTAGCCTTCTAATTTGCCAAATCGTTTAATTCTTTAGCAAATGTATTTTTTATATTTATTAATGACCTAATTAATTAAGTTGATATGCACACATACAGTGCATTTTCATCTAAACGAAGCAGCTGTGGGGATGCCTGAAACAGGACCGGGAATGTGGAACAATGGCGAATTATCTCTCTTTCTTTGTTTCTTTCTTGTTTACAAAATACTTTTGTTTCATACATGAACAAGTAGGCCTACTTACAGGCAAAACTTATTTTACACACAACCACGTTTACAGAACAATTTGCTTTATTTTCATTAAATACAGTTCTAAATACAACATATTTTACCATTTAAACATCAAGTGTATGTGAACTTTTAAACTGTTTGTGTGTAAACGCCTATTATGTGAATAGGCCAGTATAAACGCAACATATGAGGCACCTCATAGGATTTAAATCAAACTTCGCTTATCAGTACATAAAACATGTGCATATGCACCTAGACATTACTTGCATGTACATGTATACTATTGGATGTTCAAAATATATATATATGAAATACACGTGCACACTAATATGAAATCCATACCAATACATCTTATGTTAGTAATGAATGCATATACACTTGTGAATAACTTGTATATACACAGCAGTGTTGAAGTTAACAAGATAATTAGGTGATTAACAAAGTGATGATTGATCATTATTGAAGACACCTGATGTTAATAAGCAGAATCACCAAAGGAGAAAACCAAAATTTTTAAGCAACCATTATAGTGGTCAGTGTTTGCATTAGTTGGGCTCTTGACCCTTAAATCTTTAATACTAGGTTTTGTTTGGCTGCTGTGTTTGAGTTGAAACAGCCAGACAAGCCGAAAGCTCAATTTATCAGGTGATTAGGTTTTAACATATTCATTGTTTGACATAAATCACCTGGAGTCTAATCTCTAAGTTAGGTGTTTTTTTTTTTTTTTTGCTTATTGTAATAGCCTTGACAAGCCACAGAAGATCCAGCACTTCCTATACATTTTGGAAAGATTTTTTTTACAACCTGTTTTAAAAAAAAAAAGTATTTCACCTAGGCACACATAGACATCAAGAACCAGCCCATGAACAAACGGCATATTCAGATAAACAGATCAACTCTGAACTCTCATAATTTATTCATGCCGCAATGCATGATGGGAGTTCTGATTGGCTACAACACACTTTTTGATGGTCACCGTTGTTGTGATTCTCACACTGATTCTTCATGTCTGTGTGTATAAATTAAGATAAACTTTTTTTCATCATCTGTCTGATTATGGCAAAACTGATTGATCTTTTGTTCAGAGTTTTTTTTTTGTAATCTGTAAGGAAATTCTATGTCAAATACTCAAGTAACTATATGATGATTAAGTCAAGCACAGTCAATGGCATATTACTGACTTTTGCTCTTTGCGTGTCTGGCTGTTATAATTCAGTAATTGCAGCCAAAACAAGACCTAATATTGATGATTTAAGGGTCAAGAGCCCAACTAATGCAAACATTGACCACTATAATGGTTGCTTAAAAATTTTGGTTTTCTCCTTTGGTGATTCTGCTTATTAGCATCAGGTGTCTTCAATAATGATCAATCATCACTTCGTTAATCACCTAATTATCTTGTTAACTTCAACACTGCTTCAGTGTTTATATGTGTCCACACTCAGAGTGTTAAATTAACACTGGGGATTTTGCTGTGTATGTGTTTTCGATTAAACTTACTTCATTTAAAAGTAGACATTTCAAGCTTTCTATAGATATATCTCTCATGTTTGTGTGTCATGTATTGGCTGAGTTTTAGTTAATTTTAGTGACGCATTTCAACTGGATATTCACGGAGACTGAGAAGACTGAAATGACACCCTGTATATTTTCTTTATTTACAAAAACCACGAACATTTGTTGATATGTTGAGTGTACACAAATAAAAGTAAACTTTCTACAGATTCAGGTGATGTATTGCTTTTATGTGTCCAATTAAAATTGAGGGAGCAATTCAAGTTCTTTTTGCTGTCATCTGGAAAATATGCGAGTGCTCCCGCCGGCGCCTTAGCCGGCCCCAGGATGTTTTAATGAGTGCTTGTGCTCAGTATTTGCAGTGATTGTTCAGAAAGCATCAATTTCAAACAAAGTGTTTTGTAAATTAAGAGTTTTATTAATGTATGAAACAGGAAAGATATAATACATTACATGTATTACTAAATTTAAGCATAAGTTTTTTTTTTTTGTTTTTTTTTTTACCCAAGACTGAATATATTCTCCAGTTTTACCTTTAACACAAGCAATCAATTAAATCTTACAATATAGCCTAAATGTTTCACTGTGTGTGGTGAAAGTCATTGTTTAAGTGTTGAGTCAAATTTATAGATTTTAAGATGTAATCAGAAGTTACAAACCTGAAGTTACAAATAGAGCATAATTATCTACATCAGAATTTAGCTTTTAATAATCATCATTCATTTATTTTGTTCATTTTGTTTCATCTTGTAAAATCATGTTTTGTTGGTATGAGTTATGAATTCTTCAATGGACATTTTAAGACTTTTTGATTTTCCAGACAAGTAGTCAATAACAGCACCAAAATATTCCATGAATTTTTTCCAGAATTTTTCCCATGGCCACATTTGTGCGCACTCATACATCTCATTCGTGTAGCATCCATTCCGCTTTATCATTCTGTCAATCTTCAGCAGTAGATCATTGACCTGCTCTCTGTCATTCAGCCCTCTGTTGTTGAGGACATGATACCCCTGACATCTGTCTATGACTCTTTTGATAACATAATTTTCATTTATCTCTGACTGCATATTCTTTTGGTCACATTCATCGCCATACGTGAAGAGAATTATTACATGCTTCAACACATCTTTACCAAAAACCTTTTGCACTCGTTTCAATATCTCTTCCTCCTGCTCTGTGAACCTCCCATATGGCACAATGAATAAAAACACATCAACAGCTTGTCCAGAGAGACACACACTCTTTGCAAACTGCTCTGATAACTGCTCTTTGGGAAGGTTAGGACTGAAAAACCCAGGAGTGTCGATGACAGACACAGATCTCCCATTAACCACTCTTGTCTTGCATTCAGAAATCATTGTTACAGGGGATAGCTGTCTTCCACTTTTGAATGCATTTTTTTCCCCCAGGATGGTATTTCCTGTTGAACTTTTCCCTACTCCAGTTTTTCCCAGGAGGACAATCTTAATATCACCATTAAGGGCAATATTCTGCAGTGGCACTTCTACATCTTTAACAAAAGAGAGTTTAGGGAAGAAAGGAAAAACTCTGTGTTTAAAACAACAAGCTGCAGATCATGTATATGTGTGCGTCTGTGGTCAATATATAATTTAAAATATGCTTATTTTTGGTCAATATTACCTGCATCATTTGAAGGCTGACTGGAGACATGAGATCCTCTGTGACGTACATTACTAGCCTATGAGATCATTAGATTATCAGAAACAGTAAATTAGTATTAAAGAATTACAGTCATTTGTTTCATTTAAAACAAACAAATTAAAAAAACAATAATGCCTAAGACTTTAAATGATTAAATGTCTTTAATGTTTAATGATGTTTTTATATCTACCATTGTCTTCTTTTCTGTTCTTATCCAAACTAAATACCTGTAAAAGAAAATAATCATTATAATTTTGCACAAATGCAACCAAAAAATCCCCAGACAGTAAAACTTTTAAGCTAATTTTATCATATTTTGATTTTATCTAAATAGACTGTTACATAAATACCTGACGCCATCATTGCACCCGTCAGGAAATGTCAGATACTGAACTACTACAATATTTGCATATCAGCAGGCATTATGCTTAAAGCTGGGTACATAGAGATTACTTTGGTGAAAATTAAGTGAAATTACTCAGCTTAAGTGATTTACAAAATAAATCACATTAAAACAGAGATTTAGAACACACTTAAAGTAATAAATGCATTTTTTTTTTATCAACAGGAAAGTCTATGATCATGATTTATGAGTTTTTAATGAGTTATGAAAACTCATAATGTTTAGATGTGACAGATTCAGTTCATGATTACATGAAATTCCCCTCATTCAGATCCACTATGTTTTGTTAAAATGCAGCATTAACACAGGTATCACACTCTACCTGTTACACAAAGATAATAATGTCAAACAAACATGTTAAATCTGAATTTAGTATATGGAGGTATTATAAATTAGTTGCCATCCTCATATCTTGTAATAAAAATACTCACTGCAGTGGTGTTCTTCAGTAGACTGAACGGTTTCACTTTTTCATCAATTTAAATATCACCAGTTCCGCCCACCAGAGGAGGAAGCTCTGTGGAAATTTACTGTAAAGTAGAAAACAAGAATGGTTTTGATAATTACCTTCATATAAAAACAAACAAACAAACAAACAAAACAAACAAAAAAAAAATTGCAATTTAATTTTAGGCTGTGGGATGTAATCATGAAATCATGAAAAATTCCACACCTACGGTGTACATTTTAGGACATCCTCAGACCTCAGTTATACAACGAAAAGGCGTCATGCCTCAGACTAAAAGGCTTCAGTCACTGCACAAAATGGAATCGTGCCTCAGACTGAAAGGCTTCGGGTCTCAGGAAATAGGACGTCAGGTGTCAGGTCTCGTACAATTAGGTATCGAGCGAAACGGACTCAGATTAAAAGGCATCAGACAAAGAGACATTGAGCGAACTCAAGTGGAGTGTGACGTGTCGCGCTGCCCCGCCCCACGTGACATCACGCACGCGGTTCAGAACAAGCAAAGTTGCGTGGAACTGGTGAGGATGGCAGAAGCAGGTAAGCCGCCCTTGATGTATTTTATTTTAACAGTTTTAATTAAATACTACGCGAATTAAATTGCATACAGAGGAAAACATGCATTTCACGAGTGTGCACGTTTAAAAAGGCATTTACCCATATTCTAACTGGCTAGTTTGTATGTTGGCAAACAGTAGTAAAGTTACCTTACGAAAAATAACCATGGTTTTACTACAAATAAAACCAAAAAAACATGGTATCCGCAGATTAACCATGATTTTGCTACGCTAACCATAGTTAAACCATATTTATAGCAAAACTGTGGTTATACAAATGGTAAACAATACAATACAAAAAACTAAATGTTAAATGTGTCTAAAAAAAAAAAAAACATGCTTCACTTTTACTATAATAAAACCATGGCTAATTTTCGTAAGGGTACAGCAAATTCTTTCGAGCTATTAAATTAAAATCTTAGTCTAATTATAAGTGACCTGTATAACAGTTGTTGAATTAAATGATTTTGGTTCTAAATAATAGTTTTGTTAACTGATTTGTATTTGTTTGTTTCAGTCACTCAAGAATGGATACAGAGATAAGTATCCTGCATTAAAGATGGCTTTAATCAGTGGTTTTTAAACCTCTCCATGAAGTACCCCCAACACTGCACATTTTGTATGTCTCTCTATTTCTGACACACCCACTTTAGGTCTTGCTGTTTCCACTGATGAGCAGATGAGCTGAATCAGGTGTGCAGGGCTGGGGGTACTCCAGGACAGGTTTGAGAAACATTGGCTTATATTATAAATATATTGTTATATGTGTTGATAGCTGTAATACTGTCATATTTTGTTTGCTATACCAGTGGTTCTCAATTCCACACATTTTGCATGTCTCCCTTATTTAACACACCTGATTGAGATCATCAGCTTATTAGGAGAGAGATCCATGAACTGAACTAACGAGCTGATGATCTCAATCAGGTGTGTTAAATAAGGGAGACATGCAAAATGTGCAGAACAGGGGGGGGGCCCAGGACCAGGGTTGAGAACCATTGTGCTATACTCCTGAATGAATGTTAACTTTCTACAGAATTAAAAAAAAAAAAAATAATAATAATAAAAAAAACTTCACGTTAATGTGCCTTAACTTATTTAGATGAAATGATAAAGTTGCTATTTCACAATGGCTTCAAACAAAGAGAAATGTGCTCTTTTCTTGGCGCTTCCAGATACAAAATTAGGTCATCATTAAGCTTTACTGATGTTAAATATACCAGTGTTTCCCAACCCTGTTCCTGGAGGCACACCAACACTACACATTTTCCAACTTTTCCTGATCAAACACACCTGAATCAACTCATCATCTCGTTAGTAGAGACTCGAGGACCAGAAATATATTGGTCAGATAAGGGAGACATCCAAAATGTGCACTGTTGGTGTGCCTCCAGAAACAGGGTTGGGAAACACTGAAATGTACAATATATTCATATACAAAAAAAAAAAAAAAAAAACATGTTTACAGTATGTTATGCTTTAATCTTGCAGTGAAAGGCACCTAAGAAGATTGCTAAAATCACTTGGTTTGAAACGGAGGAGTTTTGACAGGCCCCATAAAGAAATTCACCAAGCTGTTATGGTACAGTATATCGTAAAGCAGTGCTGGATTTCTGCTCCTGGAAAGCCACTAACCTTCTGATTGCAGTTACAGTCATTTTTCAAAACACCGGCAGTTATCTGCAACAAACTGCCTTAAGTTACCCCTATTATATTAGGGATTTGTATTAACTAATCCAAGTGCACGCACAGCAGTGAATGGTGAACAAACACACACCCAGAACAGTGGGCATCCATTTTTTGCTTGCACCTCAGTCATGGGTATTGAGAGTGGAAGAGAGCATTGTTTATTCACTCCCCCCATCGACAATTCCTGCCGGTGCTGAGACTCAAACCCACGATCCTCAGGTTACAAGTCTGATCTCTAACCATTAGGCCACAACGTTCCACATAAACTCATATACCTTGATTTGTTGATTCAGATGCATTTTAAGTCAGGGTGTCCAATCCTGTTCCGATTGAATTTGTATGTGTGTAAAATATTTATTGTGGTAATAATCCAAAATAATGTTTATTTAGAGTGAGCTGATGCACTGGTTACCTTGGCAAGGAATCCGTGCAATGCACAAACGGGTTCGTGATGTCAGAGGAATCCAGCCTTGCTACAGGTACGTGTATTAACCCTATTTTTAAAGATGTGGTCAAGCTTTTTTGTTTATTTGTTTCTGGTTTTGTTTTGTTTTTCCCCCAAATACTTAATGTGTTCTGTCTGTTGTTTTTCTAGGAATGATGTGGCTGTGATAATGAGAGAACTTGATGCCAGTGGTCTTCTTGGAAGATGTCCTGGGAAAAAAAGAATTGAACGTAGGAACTACTTTAGCCGTGGACCAAATTACACTTGGCATATTGATGGTAAGTATTGTTAAATATTAAGTAAATATGAATAATGTTGATAAAGGGTTGATTAACCTGAACTCTCTTCCCCAAGTAATTTCAAAATCATATGATTTTCTTTCAGTGGACAACAAAAAGAGATGTTTGTAAGGGTTAAGGGAAGCCTTACAGCAGGGGAGGCCAGACTCTGTCCTGGAGGGCTGATGTCTTGCAGAGTTCAGCTCCAACCCCAGTTAGACACATCTGAACCAGCTAATTAAGCTCTTGCTAGGCATACTAGATTAGAAACTTCCCAGCAGGTGTGTTGAGGCAAGTAGGAACAATGGCCCTCCAGGACTGAGTTTGGCCCCCCCTGCCTTACAGTATGAACATAATGCTATTGATGAATTTAAACTACAGCACAAGTCAATGTTTTTTGCAGATTGAGGGTGTTGAAATTGAGACAGGATTAGACAGCATGGGCTTTGACGGATCCAGCTAAAATCATTGAATTAAGCGTTGTAGTCTAACCAACAGGTTGGTAAAGGTAGAGATAGCACATTGTAGAGATTTACACCACTGTTCACCTTTATTATTTTAAAAAGAGCTTGGATGTTCTGCCTCTGGTAAATGATTTGTGTAATAGATGCTGAAGAAAATCACATAGGTATCAAAAACAGTAAATAGTAAAGCATTAACTGGTCTTCTGATTGAAGTTTTGATTGAAATACATTTATTATGATGGATATTTTGTCATTTGTTGTAGGAAATGACATTGAAATTCTTTGGAATCTGGGTACATCTTGGTATTGATGGGTATACAAACTGTACATTTAGTGAAGTTCATTGCTTTGTAATTTTAGTCTCTAAGATGTAATCTAACTTTTATATTTATTTTTTTTTAAACATACTTGAAATGGTCTGAATAGATTTTCTCGGAAAATTATTTGGCTTAAGGCTGGCACCTCTAACAGACAACAAACCTTTGTTGCAAGGTACTTCTTTGATGCCATTCAGGAACACAGTGGTACGTATATTTGATGTCTTACAATGGACATGGTAGGAAAGAGTTTCTCGTATCTGTATACAAGCATTATTATTAAAAATATTACTTGCATTTTATTATAGGTTGCCCACGATTCATAAGAGCAGACAGAGGAAAGGAAAATCTTCTCATCGGACAGATGCAAGTGGCATTTCACTTTCGGGAGTCTGGTGACCAAGGACGAGATTCCTTCAGAGTGGGCACATCAGTACATAATCAGGCATGTGAGCTTAAATGCTATTTGATATTATGCATGCAAAATATATTTTTTAATAATAAGAAATAACATTTACTTTTATTAGCGAGCTGAATGCTTCAACAGTATGCTGAAGAAAACATGGATCAAAAAATGGCAGGTGACATTTGAGGTGAACTTTGTTTTTGTCTGCCAGTTGGAATGTATGGCACATGCTTATTGATGATAAATTAAAAACATTTTTGTAATTTATTTACTTTTCTAAAAAATGTGGTTTTAGGCCATGATGGAATCTGGCATGCTCGATTTGGACAATCCTGTACACATGTAAGTTAAAACTTGTCAGTCCTCATGTATCTGCTCACATTTAATGAAAAAAAAAAAATAATAATAATAATAATATTAAAAAAATAAATAAACAATACATGCTAACCTACAGAAATTGCCTGCAATATACACACCTTCCCCTTCTTGAGAGAGAGCTGAACATAGAGCAAAGACCGTGGAACACTCACGACATTCGCAAGCAAAGGAATGTTGAGGGTCCGTTTGGGAAACCAGACCTTCTCTTTACTTCCCCACCCGAAGGTATCTGTTTCATCCCAACTAAAATGGTTCAGAAAAAGCAGTAGGCAATGTGAAATTTTGTTTTTATTTATTTTATTTTTTTTCTTGCAGGCTTTGCTGATATGCTCTGCAAAGTAGACGATGACCTCCTGAAGCATGCAGAACAGCTTGTTTGTGGAGTAGATGAGCCTTCGACGCATTCAGAACAATATCAGAGACTGTACTTCAAAATACAAACTTCCCATCAACACCAGAAGGGTCCAAATGATTAAAGAAGTGCTACAAATGAAGATGCAGAACATGTTTATTGATGTCAACGTGCATTGAAACAAATTGTAAAACCAACTGTCAAGCAGAGATGGTCTGACATTATAACTAACAACTTACGACCATTGGTATTTGGAGTACGAACTGAAACTGGCCAGAAATGTTACACTGTCCATGTGACTGAGGAAAAGTCAAACAGATGTTCAGTATTCACATTCCTTACATCTACCAATCGTAACCATGACGGCTCTTTAAATCTGGCCCCTCCACTGCTTTTAGGGACAGCACCACAGATGAAGCTTCAGGTCTTGATGCTGCATTGTAGCACATCATTGTACCAATAAACGTGTACTTGTCGCTGAGTTGCTGTAAAGCATGTGGTGGCACTTTTTTGCCCATTAGACAGGACAACTCTCTTTGGTTTTTTTTACTGTCCATGGCGCTGATTTGGTGAAAAGCTCCAGGTATGTTGCGCCAAGAGACCAGATGTCAGAGCTCCTGGACGCCTGTTCAAATTCTATCAGACACTCTGGGGCCATATAAAGAAAGGTTCCACCCATCGGCCCTATGCCAGCTCCAGTAAGTCTGCTGCCTTGTCGTAGTATAATGGTGTCTCTGATATCGGCAAGGCCCCAATCTGTCAGTACAGCCTTTTTTGAGAACTGGTCGATCTGTTTAGAGTAAAAAAAAAAAAAAAAAAAAAAAAAGGTTTTAAAACATTGCATTTATACAGTTGTGGCCAAAATTATTAGAACACTAGTATTTTCACTAGCTAAGAATGGTTTAACCCTTTAACTGTCACTCCCATTTATGAACACAGAAATAAAAATGCACTATCCAGACTTAAATTTGTATAATTCATGAATGAAAACATTTTGTAATATGATTTTGATGTGCATTTTCCATGGTAATGCAACGTCTGATTTTAAAATGCCTTTCAAAGGATGAATTTTTAAATTTTAAGTTTTGAGCTGATATATAATTTCTTATGATATCTAAAGCATGATACGGAAAAAGGCAATGAAGAAAGTCTTTTGTGACAAAGGTCAGAATTCATGTTATGATGTAGATTTTTTAAGTGGCACTCCTGACATATATTAATCTATTACTTTTCCTACATAATTTGTAACACAAAAATATGGTAAAATGTCTATTTAGGAGTCTTAGACCTTTCCAACGATGTATAGTTTGTCATGATTAGATTAGGATTTATTTGTAATATGGTAAAGTAAACTTAGGCGTCCCACAGGGTGGACGGTGACAGTTAAAGGGTTAAAATAAGTCATTTCTATCTTTTTCTGTAGTGTGTCAGTAGAAAATATCATTTAAAAATACTTTTTGCCATTAATTGTAAAGTTAGGTTTTTTTTGTTTGTACAAGAAGTCTTGACAACAGCCAGTGCCCCACACAGAGATCTGATCTCACTATCATCCTGTCTGTCTGGAATGACATGAAACAAAACAAACTGAGGCAGAACAAATCCAGAAGAACTGTGGCAACATCTCAAAGATGCTTCAAGAACCCTTCCTACAAAGCTACAGTACTGTTAAAAGATTAAGGCAGTAGTTTTAAAAATGCTGTAATATAAGGATGCTGTCAAAAATAATGTCATAAATAGATTTTCTTTATCAATTATTCTATTAACTAAAACCAACATTTGGTGTGACCATCCTCTGCGTTTAAAGCAGCTTTTGCCCTAGGTGCACTTGCACATAGTTTTTCAGGTAGCTTTGCAGGTAGGTCTCTTGAAGCATCTTGAAGATGTTGCCACAGTTCTTCTGGATTTAGTCTGTCTCAGTTTGTTCTGTTTCTTCATGTCATTCCAGAGACAGACTGGATGATGATGAGATCAGATCTCTGTGTGGGGCACTGGCTGTTGTCAGACTCCTTGTGCAAACAAAAATCTCACTGGACTGTTTGCTACTGACACACTACAGTAAAAGATAGAAATATCTGACTTAAAACCATTTTTAGCTGGTGAAAATACGAGTGTTTTAATAATTTTGGCTACCACTGTATGCTCTCTACATGTACTTACTGGTTAACTAGAAAAAGTCTTACCAAAACATTGGCTGGTTTTAAATCCTGATGGATGACATTTTTTAAATGAATGTACTCAATGGCCATCGAGATGTCGAGGGCAGCAAAATAACTGTCATCTCCTTCAAGCTAGCAAAAACAAACAAAAAAAAAACAATATAAATTTGAATAACAGTCTTATGAAAGAGTTTGAAAGAGTCATATTTCACTGAAGAGAGAAATACACAAGACTGCATAACCTTCACCGCTTACAGTCAGAGACAATTTTGTTAAGGTTATGCTGTCTGTTTTGCATTGCTTTGGATCTCCCTCTTAATGTATTCTAATGCGTTATATCTTGATTTGGCATTTAAGTATTAAATGCACCCCTCCCCCTTAAAATATTAGGACAATTTTACACAAACGTTACATAAGAAATGTGAGGTTTTTTTTTTTTTTAACCTTAACACAAGAATTGTCATTGTGTAGTGCATCATCCAAGGTTGTGCCATGTATATACTCATTGGCCAGCAGGAAGGCGTTGTCAGTGCGGGCTGCAGCCATGAGTCGAACGATATTGGGATGGCTCAGTCGCCTATAAATTAAAGTCAAATGTGACAGACATTTAGCCAACTGTCAAAATCCTATGCACAGCAAACCTGTTAAAAAATGACAACAAAAAAACTAGCACACAGTAGAAATGCACTGCATGTTGTTACTGCCAACTGTTCCATTCTTCCGAACTGTTAATGTTAATATATGATCAATTTAAAATTTCTGTTTAATTATAGGACAAAATTAATGATGAGAATTAATCTTACAGTGAGACAAGAATCTCATGCTGGATGTCTTGGTCTGGAAGTCCTGCGGTACCATACAGAATCTTTTTTATGGCAGCAGGTGTGCCCTGAAAGTAACCTCTATATACTTTTCCAAATGCACCTTCACCCAGCAGGTTCTCTTCTTTGTATTGGATCAGGGACTCATCCACATATGGTAGGCGTGGAACATATACTATTTGTAATAAAATTGAAATGTAAAAAAAAAAATGCTCTCATTTCATGCATTTAAAAAATATATTACCCACTTTAATCCTAATTTACAAAAAAAATATTGCAAACTTGTATGTCTTGGTTGGCAATATTACTTACATGATGGTAATACAGTGACAACATTGGACGACACATAAAACACTTGATTTTGCGGACATCCATCTTTGTCTTCAGATCCTATGCCTTCTTGGATCGGTTTTTCTGCAACAAGTTCTGGAGGCGTGCACCCACTTGGACTTTGTTCTGAAAAAGCAATCAAATCCCCTTAAAATTAATGTTCTGCCATGGTTTACTTACCCTCATGCTGTGGCATATGGTATTATTTTTTTCACTTAAAACACAAAAGAGAAAAACAATGTTTAAAAAATTGTTCTACACACAGACAGTTCAGAAGTCAAAAACTAGCCATATACGCAATTTATGCATTATATTTAAAGTATTCTGGGTTCAGTTACACAAAGGGTGTGCAATTTAAAACCATCTGCGGTGTAAACAGGCACTAGTTTTTTTGCACTACTACATTTTATGCATTGATAAACATTCATGTTTTTCACCATTACACAACTTACTTAAAAATGTAAGCCCACATATAAACGATAAAATTATGGAAGTTTTTGACCAGGAGTAACTGTTACAATGCAACAGCTGACTGATTAATTAAGTTAATTAAATCATAAGCAAAATTTTTGTAATAATTTTTTTAAAATCTCACAGACCACAATCCTCTCCAAATTATGTTGCTGTTTACATAATTTTAAATTATGTAAACTAAAGGGGTAACGCACCCCAAATTAAAATTTGATATGAATTACAGCTTACAGTAACCACGGCTGTCATCTTCCAAAAAAAATTAAATAAATAAATAAATAAAATAAAATAAAAAAAAACACTTCCAAAAGCCAAGTGATAGGTTTTAAAGTGGAAGAGAATGTAGATCAAGAAGAATTTTGGTCCTTATTTCATTACAACACAAAAATAATCAACATGTTTTTGACTATGAACAAAGCTTCAATAAATAGCAAGATTTTAAGAATACTGAAAATAAATAAATAAATAAATCTTCATTCATCAAAATAAAGTGAAGTGCATTCATCAAAAGAAAGAAAGAAAAAAAAACTATTACATTGCATTGCATTTTCTTTCCTTGATGTATTTAATTTAGTTGCAATGTATATTCTTTTTATGTCATTTGATATGAATTACATAATTTCTTTACTTAATTTTAAATTATGTAAACTGGCTTGATAGTGGCAAAGCTAACCAAATGAAATGCACAATATATGCATATAACTGAAATGCATGATATTTTAACACTACTGTACACTACATTAAGTAAAGAAAATGTAATGCAATATAATAGTTTTTTTTTTTTGGATGAATGCACTAATTTTCATTATTCCTAAAATCTTGACATTTATTGAAGCTTTGTTCATAGCCAAAAACATGTTGTTGATTATTTTTTGTTGTAATGAAATAAGGACCAAAATTCTTAATCTACATTCTCTTCCACATTAAAACCTATCACTTGGCTTTTGGAAGTTGACAACCATAGTTACTGTAAGCTGTAATCCATATTAAATTTTAATTTGGGGTGAACTATCCCTTCAAGGATTTATCAGCACTAGTGGATCTCACTGCAACTGGTTCTGAATTTGGATCAGCACTTAATGATTGTCTGAATGAATGTATGTATGCATGCATGCAACGTGATCTTTCTGAACCTGGAACTGGATCAGCGGTTTCTGATCTCCCAGCATGCAGACCTGAACCTAAGCCCCTCACTACACTTTGGTCTGCAGATCTTCCTAAAAATCTGGATCTCTTTGGTTGGAAATCCTATAAACAACCATCAATATCATCTGTCTTATTTAAACATCCAAATATTGAACAGTAACAATTTAGTAAGACTTTATTTACAAATATAAATTAGTAAACTGAAGTTACCATAGATGAGTCCACTTCACTTTCACCAGTTCCTTGGAAAAGAAGGGAGTAATACATAAATGGAACACATACTGAATAATGTAATTAATGAGCAGCTGTAATGTATCACAAAACATACACTGCAGTCATCAAAACGTATGGTACATACCTGATATTGAGCTGCTTTCATCAAGGCAAATGACATCTGTAGCTACAACATTGTAGCAATTGGTACTGTATAAAGACAAGAGCAAGTTTATAACACACGACATGTAATTTAAACATTCAATACCCATTTCTCTGCGTCCAATGTAAAACATTCTCTTCCAGATGGTTGGGATCTCTGCCACAGATCCAAATTCCTGATCAAACTGTTCCTTCGTCCACCTCGTCCCATCTGCCTGGCAGAGAGTAAACACACTCCCCTCTCTCTCTTTGTCTGACCAAAATGTCTCCTGGCCAAGTTTTAGGAGCTCATCATACCCCTCAGTGCCTGTGACAATTATCCGTGGTGGAGCCTCTTCAAGGATGATTTTCTGATATCTGCCTGGTTTTTTGGCAGTTCTTGGTTTCCACTCCATGGGAGCCATTTGTATCTTGTATTAAGAGAAATAATAGGTTGGTCTAAGTGTGGACATACCTTTAATGTTAATAACAATTCACAATGACACAACTAGATCGTAAATGAACTAGACAGTAAAGTTTGACAAACACTAGATAAAACTAACCTTTAAAAGAGGTTTTCCCTTTTGACGGAGGGGAAACTGGCATTTCTTCACTTGTGGTTTTATTAATTGTTTTGCCTTGGTGAAAATTTGTGCTGCATCTGTAATACAGGCATTAGATTTCCATTAAACAATCATTCTGAAATGAAAGAACTGGCAATAAAGCAAACAAAACAACTATTTTATAATGACAGCTGAACTGATTTTCAGCTGACACTTTTCTTCATGAGCAAACCAGGGTATGGGAAAATATGTATTTACCCTCTTGATCTTTTATTCAAAATAACCACGAAAGACATATCTATTAATCATATGAAAAAAGTGAAAAAATATTAACAATTAACTAACAATTATTTGTTACTCAATTATATCCACAAGTTTTAGATACGAATAATGAAAAGGCATGCCATGACCTCTTCAGAAGTTAAAGACTAGGCCCACTTTGCTTATAATTACCAAGGGTGACAACATTTCTGTAGGACACTGTACATTTTTTTCATCTTACCCATGAATGCCTTCTGGTTTTTTGTTTTGCTTGACTCTACAATGTTAAAGAGAAAAAATAAAGTATATAGAAGAAAATGAATTAAACGAATATAGGTTTTGTCAATCTGTAAAGATAAAAAACAGGATACCTGATGTTCCTTCTGCACCATGTTCGAGCAATGAATCCTTTACTCTGGCATCAAATCCCTTTTGAGTAAGCTCATCTGCAAATCAGGCAAAGCAGAAGTGAATAAAAACTAGTAGAAGTTTCCAATTACATTATTACAACAACAGAAAACCCACATACGATTATCCAGTTGCTGTCTGAGATTTTCGTACACCTTCCACTTTACCATATTTCTGTGCTGAAAGACATAATACAATATGACGTTAGCATATTACCAGTGGTGGAAAGTTTTGAGATTTACTCAGTAGTCTGTCGCATATATAGATGTATTTCCATACACACACACACACACACACACACATATATATATATATATAACCTTGTATTACCTATACATTCTTTATATAATACAATCACATTTTCATCAAGCAGTCTAATAGCTCGAAGGAATTCGCTTGAACTTTAACGTTACTACTGTTTGCCAACATTCAAGCTTAAAGGGGTCATCGGATGCTAAGTTCAGTTTTTCATGTTGTTTGAACATAAATGTGTGTTGGCAGTGTATGTACAAATCTATCCTATAATGATAAAAATCCATGCAGCGGTTTTTAATTAATCTGTAAAAATAATATCCCCTTTTTCAAATCGAGCCGTTCTCAGATGCCCGTCACACCGACAGATGCCGCTCCCACAATAGTTGATTGACATGAGCGATTTACCTTCCAAATCCATGCCGGAGCAGGGATGTAAGTTAGACAAGAATATCTCCGATTGAGCGATTGAGGTGTTGTGTTGCTGGATGTAATAATGAACATAGTGGTCGTCATTTACTCCTGATATCTGAGCCGCTGAAGATGCAGTAGATTACATCTGTTTGTGAAGGGAATGCGCCTCCCGATCTACATATATCCATCTATGTTCGCGCGAATCATTCATGATCCAGCTTCACTTACAGCAGAAGTGAATATAAGGGTTTTTTTATGAATCTTTGCGATCGCCTTTCCTAATAAGGTGGTAGTTAGCAAGTTTAACGGCTAAACGCGGCTAATGTAAACAAGACCGTCTTTTCACAGAGAGAAGCGAGGGGCGGGGCGAGCAGAGCTCATTTGCATTTAAAGGACCAACCCCTTAGAATGAGATGAATTTTGCAGAGCTCATTTTGACAAGGTAAAAAGGGGTGTTGTTTTACAAAACTGTTGAGAATTTTTAATCAAAGTATATTAGAGACTTTTCATTAAGACCCTAAAGAATCATATCAACTTGTGGAAAATGGGCATCCGATGACCCCTTTAACATTAGCTAGTTGCAATATGGCTAACTTTACACAATACTCGTGAAATGCATGTTCTCCTCTTTATACAATTTAATTCGTGCAGTATTCAATTAAAACTGTTAAGATAAAATACATCAAGAGCGGGTTACCTGCTTCTGCCATTCTCAACCGTTCCACGCCACTTTGATTTGCTTGTTCTGAACTGCATGCGTGTGACGTCACGTGGGGCGGGGCAGCGCGATACGTCACACTCTACCTGAGTACGTTTCGCTTGATGTCTTTTTGTCTGATGCCTTTTAATCTGAGTCCATTTCGCTCGATGTCTTTTTGTCTGATGCTTTTTAACCTGAGAACGTTTCGCTCGATACCTAATTGTACGAGACCTGACACCTGACGTCCTATTTCCTGAGACCCGAAGCCTTTCAGTCTGAAGCACGATGCCGTTTTGTGCAGTGACTGAAGCCTTTTAGCTATACGGGAGGCTGCAGCCCTGGAGCAAGGCAGATCTATGGCCCAGGCAGTTTTATCGGCCCAGGCCCATCAAAAAGAATTCACCCCCTTCTAAAATTTGAGAAGAAAAAGACAAATTTGTGAACAACAATTTTTTTTATTATTATTAACACGATTTATTAATGACACTGCGATGACCCTAGGGCTTGCTGATCTTCTTTAATTGCTGTTCTATCCTCCTGTTTGGAAACTACTATTTTAAAAAAAAAGGTAACAATACCCATCACGTTGTATTTGTAACTATATGTAAAACTCATTTGTAACATGCACTGCCAATGTTGACAGTGTTTTGTTTCAGAAATACCAAAACACATCAATCATGCATTTAACATCAAGATTTCATAATATTTTTAGAAAAAAAAAAAAAAAAGTCATTCACAAATGTGACCCTGGACCACAAAACCAGTCTTAATTCGCTGGGGTATATTTGTAGCAATAGCCAAAAATAAATTGTATGGGTCAAAATTATTGATTTTTCTTTTATGCCAAAAATCATTAGGAAATTAAGTAAAGATCATGTTCCATGAAGATTTTTTTGTAAAATTCCTACTGTAAATATATCAAAATGTAATTTTTGATTAGTAATATGCATTGTTAAGAACTTAATTTGGAGAACTTTAAAGGTGATTTTCTCAGTATTTTGATATTTTTGCACCCTCAGATTCCAGATTTTCAAATAGATGTATCTCGGCCAAATAGTGTCATATCCTAACAAACCATATATCAATAGAAAGCTTATTTATTGAGCTTTCATATGATGTATACATCTCAGTTTTGTAAAATTTAACCTTATGAATGGTTTTGTGGTCCAGGGTCACAAATGATGTTACCTTCATGGATGACTGCCCTCGAAAAGTGAAGCTTAAGATGGGCCTGTGCTTTACTTTTCTTTGAGGGTTTGTAAAATTTAGTAGAACAGAAAGGACAGTGGTACAGGGAACAGCAGGAGGTGCATTTGTTAAGGGTGGGTAATTCAACACCTCTTTGTATTGATGGAATTTTAACACCTAAAGAGATAAAACAATTTACATTAGATGAAAAGAGAAATAGTAGAGGGGTGTTTATGTTTATTCAAGTTGAGAGATTTACATTTCCTAGAGAAACCACACACCTTTGTGAGATGCAAGTTAAAGAGTACATGAAGAAAGAGTATAACTGCTCACTCACTTAAGTATTTTTATTATTTCCAAAATTTTGGAAGGCAAGCAGCCTTTGTCAAGATACAGCTTACTATAAAATGGAGAGCACCACAAATAGAATCAACAATTAATCACATGTGATATCAACAACATCACAATTAACATATAATAATTAGCCAGCAAACAATTAAAATACTCTTATATTAATAAAAAAAAATATATACACCATAATTGAGTGCCAAACATGATAAAACCACATTGAGTTCAAATAAACTTAAATGAGATATTAATCTAATTTACAAAAGAAACAACTCAAACCAAATTTTTACATTCAAAACATATGGGACTAAAGTTTTTAATGTGGGATTTATCATGTTTGTGATTGTTGGTGCTCAATTATTGATAGTGAATAATTTGTTTTCTTAAAATAACCTTAAGAAGTAGTCTTTTGTTTGCTATAATAAAAATACTTCAGTGTGCAGTTAAATTCTCCTTACTTAGAGATTTACATACATACATACATACATGCCTATTATAAATCTGTCTTTTGTATGTTCATATCAACATGTACACTAATGTTACTTCAAAACACATGTGGAGTGTGAAAAGAAACGGTTAGAAGAATATCTTACCAGAAAAGGCCATCTCACGCAAGCTAGAGACAAAAAACAAAAAAATATTTATAAAAAAATAAATAAATAAGTGAGACAGAGTAAGTAGGACTACATAAAATATGGGGCAGCTAAACTTTCACGTGGTTAGCTAAAATTGAGCCAGACAAACCATCAACCTGACTGTCAATATTGTCTTTGCATATAAATAAAGATGTCTCTTCACATATTGAAACGAATTTTTGCGACCTTTGTTTTATAGAACAATAGTAACTTTAACGAGTAACGTTATTTAACATACCTCTTCTTCCTCTTCTTCTTGCTTATGGCGGTTGGCAAACAAACTTCTTTTCATCCCCGCATAGGTATAGGGTTCTGATGGCATATTTACTGTTACCCCCTACTGGATGCATCAGGAACAACAGGGGCGTAGAACTGTCTGGGGCGTAGATCTGCCTTGCTCCAGGTCTGCAGCCTCCCCCTACTCCCTTTTAGTCTGAGGCATGACGCCTTTTCGTTGTATGACGAAGGTCTGCGGATGTCCTAAAATGTACACCGTACACACGGTTAGTTTTACCGTTTCATATTTTAATTATCTTTACAACCGTATTTGATTAAAGTGATTTGAACAACTGATGATAAATACTGTACAGCATAAAGCACAGTTTTAGGTAACAGTCTCATTTGCATACGGCACGCAGAGTAGTTTCGTTGTATGTGAAAAGACAGCAGATGTTTTAAAAGAATGCTAGGGGCACAGAATCCGACCCCCACGGAAATATGCAAGCACCCACGGAAAAACACAAGACAGTCTCCGTTCGTTTTAAGCAATAAGAAATGCATTGCAGCTCTTATGACTTTATTCTCATTTTCATAGCTCATTTGAAGCCGTTTTTGGCGTTATTTTAATGGTAATTTTCAAGCGTGCATTATCGTATGAGAGGGTGCCAGCATGAATCTTGCAGCTGGCTTCCTGCATTATCACGAAAGTGATATTCAGCATTTGCATGTGTTTTTAACAGTAGGCTACTTGAAAGCCGAGAGGGTTTATTTGCGCACACACTTCACACAGAACGCGCCTCTCAGTCAGTGTGTGAATGCCGAGTTCTCTTTCGCTTCTAATAGGGTCTGTATTGCTACACACATGCTCGTCTTAGAGACTATTCACGTAAATGAAGTCGGTTTTGTCTTAAGTAAACCTGAACAGTTGGGAGAAATACAGATGCGTCAAAATATTTGATCTGTGTGTCAGATCTTAAAGCGACAGCAGCGTAAACCAGCAGCCGCCGACAGTGTCATAAATATTAATCAAACAACAAAAGAAAAAGAGACAATCACTCACTTTTCTTGACTGAATCACTTAACTTTAATAAGAATCATATTTAATGCATACAGTGAAAATTTTGCAACGTTTTATTCTAACATTTATTACTTAAAGAATGTCTGTAGTAGTCTATTTCTGTAATAGCCTTTAGATAGACCTACCTAAAAAAAAAAAACATATATGTGTGAATGTCACACCCCTGGGGACTGTTTTGTTGGTTTCGCCCTCTTGTGCCCTTATTTGGTCTTTCCTGTTGTGTTTCTTGTTATGTGGTCATTGGTTAATTACTTACACCTGTCCCTGTCTCATTAGCTGCCCTTTTTAAGTTTGATTCAGTCCTTTGTCTGTGGTCTGATCTTAATGTTATGTTGGAGTGTGTTCCCCTGTTGTTCCTGTCTGTATACCTTTGTTGGATTTATCATTAACAGCCGTTTGTTATATTTCCTTGTTCTCGGCTCCTTCCGTCTCCTCTCTACAGTCAACCTGACAATAAATAGTTTTACTTAGATTAGTTGATTAGTTTTTGCTGTATTAAAATTATTATTTTTTAAACATGGTGGCAGTTTCTAGCTTAAAAGAAAAATACATTTTCTAACATCTTTGCAGCAATAGTTTTAATGGGTCCAAAACCACCTTGGGTGTGCATGTTTTTTTTAATAATTCAATGGCACATCATGATTTTTTTTCTTTCTATAATGTAATTTATTGTAATTAATGTAAATATAAATGCATTCAAAAATAAAACAGATTTGTTTGCTGTGACTTATGGAAAGTATATGTAGGGTTTTATACACAGTGTGTACCATTGTAAAGACTAGGTTTATCCCTCACAGCCTCTTTTTCATCCAAGGAAAAGTCATATAAAACCTTAAGGTCTTAGGTCCCATTCACCAAGATACCAACTCCTTTACCCCCACCCTTAAATTTATACATTGACTATATCAATAAATAATGTCAAGTCCCGCCCAATAATTTATCACGTTCTAAAACCTGTTTCACGCTGAAATATGTCATAAGACATAAGTCAGCCATAACTTCTGTTACATGACTTTAAGTTTGCTAAGCAGAGCATTTACACTAATGAGATAATTAAAAATTTAAAATGGCAAGATCCACTAGAGGTTTGTTTTTCTTACATTTCAATCGACATTGCGTTTTTCTAGTTGTAAAGGTTAAAAACAGGGGTGCCCAAACTCGGCCCTGGTCCTTGGTTTAGCTCCAACTTGCCTCAACACACCTGCCAGGGGGTTTCTAGTATGCCTAGTAAGAGCTTGATTAGCTGGTTCAGTTGTGTCTGATTGGGGCTGGAGCTGAAATCTGTAGGACACCTCCCTCCAGGACCAAGTTTGGGCACCCCTGGGTTAAAACAATGTTAAGATACTGACAAACAGTAGTGTTTCCTTGGACTCAACTTGGACTCTGCCCTTTGGGACTTGGACTTGGACTTGAGTCCGACTCTGCCCATTTTGGACTCGGACTCGACTTAGGTGGACTTCAACCCAACACTAGTCAGTCTTGTTGTCGTTTAAAATCTGGACATCATTGGTAGGCTACTGTTGTTGTTCTATGCAAACAAAAACTTATTTTATTAGTTGTTTGTTGATTTTAAATATAAAACTTTGTGAAGTGATTTATGTGTCAGTACTTTTTGAACATTTCCAGTACATTTTAACAATACCGTGATAATACTGATAACCGTGATAATTTTGGTCACTATATTCGTGATAAGAAATTTTCATACCGTTACATCCCTACATACGTTTTTCTATTACGAAACATGTCTTAGTAAATTTAAATCAATGTATTGTTTTCTGTGAAAGAGTAAAGCCCTATTCGGATGGGACTAGTTTTACAGGGGGTCGTTAGAGAAATTTATGTTTCACAGATGTACTTTGCCATTTTAATACGGTCTGAATCTGCCACGTCTGTGTTTTTCTCACACAACCTATGTAATAATTCCAGAGCAAACTACCTACTGTTTTTTGGTAAACTGTGATCCTTTCAGAAAACGAATCCCGTCCAAATGCGAATGTCTGTGATTGCCAACGGTATTTTTTTTCACAATGCGTTTTCTTGTGTGTTTTGGCCAATGTGAATTATCGTAGATGCTCTTACCGTGCACATTTCTGATATGTATAATAAATAAAAAATAACAATAATAAAATCAAGAGCCAGATCACGTTAACTGCTGTAATATCAGCATCAGGTAAGACAAGACGTTACATAATTACATAAGTACATTTATGAATATTAGAACTTAAACATGGTTTTACTACAAATAAATAAAAACAAAATAGTTAAACCACACATTAACCATTGTTTTGCTATACTAGCCATACAGCTTCACCATGGTATTTGTAGTAAAACTGTGTTTATACTAAGGTAATTAATCTGTCTATACACAGTGCACGCATGAGTGTGTGATCTCTGCAATGCTCGGATGTACAAAACAGACCCTCCCACCTCTGTAACAGACAGTCCTGTCAGAATTGATACATGACAATTGCAGACGTCAGGTGATAAGAAACCAAATCATAGCAGAAACTCACTACTTCATTTCCCTGTACTTTCAGCTGTGTTGTTCAGTAATCTCCATGATCCCACATAAAGAAACACTACTAAATTTTATAGCATACTACAATTATAGTAGTTTACTGTTTGTATCAAAGTCATGTAAGATATGTTGTAATAATACAATAATTACCCAGTATAAGTGTAAAAATATACTGCATCATATTATATTTTGTGTTATTACAATAAAGCAACTTGTCGTAATTCATAATATTGTTGCCCAACACATCTACACTACAAACAAGACAAAACTATAATGCTATAAGAAACAGAAAAGATGAATTAATTGTTTACCTGGGTCTTTAGTCTATGATTAGCTCACCTCACCTCTTATCTGACAAGTTTTCGGGTTCGAGTCGTTCATTCATCATGTGACAGCCCATAAGATGAACGAACGACTCGGAAAAACCCAAAGACTCGAAACAGGTGAACTAATTCCAGTACAAAACCTAATAGGATGTTGCGCATGTGCAAGACGACTCGTGCTTCCAGAGTCACATTAAAGATTTGTTCAAAATGAACAAATCGTTCAAAAACAACCCATCACTAATTCATAGCGTCATGGACACGCATCCCAGAGCCTGTGCTACACAAGCTTTTGTGCTTAAAATGTATAAAAAAAATTATTTTTTGAAAAAAAAAAAATGTATTTTTTGAAAAAAAAAAAAAAATGACCCATTGTTTCGCTAGATAAGACCCTTCTTCCTCGGCTGGGATTGTTTAGAGTCCTTTGAAGCTGCATTTAAACTACATTTTGGAAGTTCAAAATTGGGCCACCAATGAAGTCCATTATATGTAGAAAAATCATGAAATGGTATTTCCTCAAAAACCATAATTTCTTTACGACTGAAGACAGAAAGATGGATGACAAGGGGGTGAGTAAATTATTTGTAAGTTGTTGTTCTGGAAGTGTAGCTCTCCTTTAAGGTTAAAACAAGGTTAAGATACTGACAAACAGTAGTGTTTCATTGGACTGGCCCATTTTGGATTCGATTGGTTACAGACTCAGACTTGTCTCGGACTCGACTTAGGTGGACTTGAACCCAACACTATCCAACTCTCTTGCATTCAGTGTGAGATTCACACAATTGACACATTTCTCACCTTCTCACATCAATTTCCTCATGCAGTCAAAAGCACCTTCAGTTAAAACTGTAATAATAGGATATTGGCAAAACAGATTTGGTGAAGGCTCCAGAGCATATTTGCGCTTAACCCTTTGAGCGGTATGGTCCCACATATGGGATTCTATTTTCTGTGCCCCTGGGAGTACGGTCCCACATATGGGATTTAGAACGTTCGGTGACGTCACGCAACTGCCAAATTCAAACGGTGTTTTCGCGCGTTGGCTGACGGTGAGCCAGAGAGAGACGCTTGCTGCGCTTGTCATATAATCACAATTGTGCAGTGTTTTCAACGACTTAACGTTTATTTTACGTTTCAGGAATTTAAATACACATAAGTACTAGTAAAACAATACATTTAGAGTTTGTAAAATACACATGGATGTCTATGGAAGCAGCAATAACAATCCATTCAAGTATAATTCGCCGACGTGTTTGATTTATATCAGATACACATAATGTAAGTAATGATATAATTCACTCCATTCCTTTCCCAGTTCACCAGCTACTTACTTGCATGTATTTCGGGAGTAAATGGTGAATTTACGTGCTGTAAATCCGGCTGACAGGACTCTCTGAACGGCAGCGCGAACAAACATGGCGGCGCCCATCTCACGTTATAGATCACGATCCAGATCATTTATAAACGTTTTAAAACGGCAAAATACACTCATATACACGTATTCGTGAATCGAAATATAAGATAGTTGAAGACATGGTAAGCAAGTGCGTAAATATTTTGAATAAAAAAGGAAAAACGAAATAAAAGCGATACGTCTGTCATACAGCGCTATAGTGACTGCGGTGTCAATCATGAGGCGTCGCCATGGAAACAATAAAGGGAATGTTCTAAAATAACGGTCGCCTAAAAAAAACTCACTCTGGGGGGTCAGATAGAATATTTTAAACTCACCAGTGAAAGGGTTAAAAAAAAATCATAAATAAATAAATTATATATATTTATATATATATATATATATATATATATATATATATATATAATATATATTGCCAAAACCTTTGGGGAAAAACATTTATATTATTTATAATGGTTGCGGTGCACATTCATTCTAATTTAATTGATTTTTAGTTTTGTATGGAAACGACTACACGCTCGTTTTTCTGTCATACATCTGTTTTGTAAATGAGGGCTTGTGTGATTCACTATTAAACTGCTCAACACAAACTCATTCTAACTATCATTATTTCATTAAATTAGCACTTATAAAACCTATAGACCAATTTCGAGTAGACATAACAGTTATGTCACTTGCAGCTGTGTGTGCATAGTAGTTGCAGAAAAGCACTGGTAACAAGTGGAGAGAAACGGGAAAAAGCCACGGAATAAGAGATAAAATGTATTGTGCCTTTGGATGTCGGAATCAGAATGCAAATCATTTTTATTGAATACGGTCATCAAAACCGCCATTTGAAGCTAAACAGAGACATTTAAACAGACAGATTATTGCTGAAACCTGCTATATTTACTCTACTTATAAAGCATAAATTAGATTTAAATATTAGGTCTATGTAATGTTCACATATGCAGTTCATAGGGTCATGTTATATTAGCCCTACAGTTACAGCATGAAATACTTTTTAAAGCTATAACATTTTAAAAGCTTTAACATTTTATATTATAACTATTTTATTCCACATATTCTGACTTTTTTTCTCGCAAACGCAAGTTTATATCTCGTATTTCGGACTTTATAACACAATTTAACTCAACAATAGTGAGTTTATCCATTCTGAGGAGAAAAAAGTGTGGGATATAAACTCAAATGAGAGAAAGGCAAATTTATTTTTCTTATCAGAAATGTGAGATATAATCTCAGAATTGCCAGAATAAAGTCAGAAATTTGAAATATAAACTCAAATTTACCTTTTTTATTCTTTTATTCCATGGCTTCCATTGACTGCCACTTGAAAACTGTTATTTTCTCCAATCAGATAGGCTCTGCCCACAACAAAATGTCATCACTGTTTGCAAACAGTAAATTGGTCTATTTATCTATAGTTTATTAATGTGTGAATATCAATATGGTTTCTATAATTAACATATTTAAATTGAATATGGCAGGAGTGTCCTTTTTTCAGCTGAGTCTCCAGTCCTAATTAAACACACCTGAAACAGTTAAATAAGGTCATTAGGATAATTTAAACCTTCTATGCAGGTGTGCTGGAGCTAAAATATGCATGAAGGTGGCATTCTCTGCTGATGTGTGACGTGATTTGAACCTATTTCAGAAAGCAGAATGCCCAAATTATTGTTCACAGTGTAGCCTATCTCCAGTCAGCATATGATCGTTGTGTTTTATTGTTTCACATGTTCTTGCTCAGAAAAACAAGCATGTTGGCTCCAGCTGCAGAAAAAACATATACACAGATTACCCAGATATGATTGTGTTTATAGTTTCACACATTCACCTTGAGAAAACAATTATATCCACATGCTGTATGATTTCCATAACCTTGTCTCCTTCAACGAAACTTGAAGCATATCTTTCAAGAGATCTGTGCCTACCTGCAATCGTGAATGCAGTGATAGACAGTTGTCTTTCCTCATTCAACTGGTCAATAGTGACAGTTCAGTGTTTTGATTTCATATGTTTTTTATCTGCTTTACCTGAAGGCCCAACTCTGAACTCACTGGCATTTTGCAGAGATATACTTTCATTATGTTGTGGTCATCGACAACAAATCAATGTTTGTCCAATATTTCTGTCTCCACCCATGTGTACTGTCAGCTTTCATGAAAATTTCAACACTGATCCAACATACTTTAAACATTGAATGAACCACAATAATGGTTTGAAAATTCGACATTGTAGCAATGTCACCTTTATTTATTAATTTGATTGATTCAGGGGTCATATTGGTTGCTGTGCACTTTGTGTAGTTTCTGAAGTGTCATCTATAGACACCTTGTACACTTGAATTTCATGACAGATGCATTTCTTTTTTAAATCTTTGTGCTCACTTAAAAGAACACTCCCCTTTTTTTGGAAAATAGGCTCATTTTCCAACTCCCCTAAACAGTTTAGGGAACTTTTAAACAGTTAAGTTTTACCGTTTTCGATCCATTCAGCCAATCTCCGGGTCTGGCGGTAGCACTTTTATCATAGCTTAGCATAGATCATTGAATCTGATCATTGAAACTATAATCTCATTCCAGAGTAATAATCGAGGAACTTTGCTGCCGTACCATGGGTGCAACAGGCGCAATGATATTATGCAGCACCTGAAAATAGGCTAACTTATGTCAACATAACCAACGTGACCACCTGCTTGCACAGGGAGACTATTTTCAGGTGGTGCGTAATATCATTGCGCCTGCTGCACCCATGGTACAGCAGCAAAGTTCCTTGATTATTACGCCAGAATGAAAGTATAGTTCCTAGCCATATCAGACTCATATTCCGTCTGTCTTAGTAGATGATACTTAGTAACTACAGAAGAGCCAAGTTTTAAATAGGAAAAATATTGAAACTCTTTGGTCATCTTTGGAGATGCTAATGGTCTAATCAGAATAAATAAAATCAACTGTTTAACTCTAGGAGAGTTGTAAAATGAGCCTATTTGCAAAAAAAAAGTGGCGTGAAAGAAAGTCATACATATATGGCATGGCATATGACATTGATTCAGTGTTGAAATTCCATCAGAATATATAATTTGGATAAAATTGAATATTCAGTGCTAAATAATAGTGAAACAGTGTTAATAATTAATTGCTTTTCAGTGTGGAAAAGATAAATCATTTTAAAGTGTTATGGCAGTGGGGTAGATGCATGGGCGTTAATTTGCGTTATTTTAATGTTATGTTTACTTTTTTATTTTTTTATTATTTTTTTTTTAAAACCTATCCCGTTTAGATGTCTATGTTCAAGTATGTCATACAGTGAGCTCAAAGGAGACGTATTATGCCCCTTTATACAATATGTAATATAAGTCTCAGTGTTTCAACTCAAAATACCCCACAAATGATTTGTCATTTTGAAAATGCCTATTTTGAGTGAAAACAGAAAACACTGTTTCATGTATGTCTCTTTAAATGCAAATGAGCTGCTGCTCCCCGCCCCCTCTTCCAGACTAGGACTGTGCATTTACAGCTCATAACTCAAATACGCTGCTAAAAACATTTGTTTGGTTTTGATTATGTCTGTCACGCTGACATCATGCGTTTTAAATCATCTTAGTTTAGACTTCTGATATGGTTTTCTGAGGGCACACATCGGAAGCACACACACAGAAAGCGGCTGTCACACGACGTGAGTACTAAAGTTCTTTCACGTCTTACTGCACTTAAACTGTCAAATACACACAAGTTTTTGTTAAAAACACACAAGTTATTAATACAGGCAGTTATGTCTGTAAAGGTAAACAGCTGGGAAAGAAATCACATGTTGATATTAGATCAGTGTGGCAGCTGCATAACAAACAGTAAACAAATCAATAAATCCGCAGCTCTCTAGTCTCCTTGAGATTATAATAAGAGTTATAATAATTATAATAAGATCACCTTTAGTAACTTAATTATGTTTTAAAATATGAATTAAACTGTTAACATTTTGCATAAACCATAAAATACAGAAGAAAGAAGGTTTTTCTGTGTTAAAATTTTGGTTATTCTGTGGCTTTTACCTGTGAATAAAGTAAAACTTTAGTATAGGAAACAATTCTCACTATTAACAAGTTACTTATTAGCATGCCTATTATTAAAATGTTGGCTGTTTATTAGCACTTATAAAACACCTATTCTGCATGACCATATTCTACATCCCTAATCCTACCCAATGCCTGAACTTAACAACTAACTTTTTAACTATTAATAAACAGTAAATTAGGAGTTTATTGAGGCGAAAGCAGTAGTTAATGGTTTGTTAATAGTGAGAACTGGCTCATAAAATAAAGTGTGACCAATAGGGCTACAGTCAGAGCGTTTTGTTTTGGCAAGGTCCTCCTTCTTTGGTGCCGACTTGTCCTGCAGAGATGGGTTGTCAGTTGGCTGCTTACAAAACACATACTTGACCTTTCCAGGGAAAAACATGACTTTTCTTTTAAGGGCTTTTTTCATAATAAATGGCCACTTTTTGGCCAAGAGGGGATCTGCACCTCTGACCAATGTTTATCTATTCAATACAGCTCACAGCTGTAATAATGTGGTGGAAAAATAACAAAAATACAGAAAATATCCAAAAAGATTCTGGGAAATTGTCATACCCTGTATGAGCAAAGTTGTATTTCAGAGGATCGATCATATTAAAAAAAAAAAGCAACATTGTAATAATTTTAACCCGTTTCGGAACAAAGCAATCGATCTACAGGTGTGAAAGTACCCTTTGCGATTGCCTTTCCTAATAATGTGCTGGTTAGCAAGTTTAGTGGGTAAACACGCTAAATGTGGCTAAAGTAAACAATCTCTCCGAGCAGCTCATCACTCCACAGAGAGAAGAGAGGGGCGGGGCAAGCAGAGCTCATTTGCATTTAAAGCAGCCTCGACCAGAATGAGATGATTTTTGCAAAGCTGATTTTGGCAAGGTAAAAAAGGGTGTCATATCAACTTGTGGAAAATAGGCATCCGATGACCCCTTTAACTTATTTTAAACACCAAGCAACATAACATTATTTATACTGTTGCAATTTTGAAATGTTAATGCTACATTTAATCTTCAATAAACATATGTAAATGCATCTCAATACCACTTCGGCTGCTTCTGTTTCTTCTGCAGTGAAAAGATCTGTTTTGTTAATACCAATTTCATAATACATAAACTTTGCCTGTTTCATTCACGTATGACTGATGCATTTGAATCACATTAAGTTTAATTGATTTGTTTATATTAAAACTGTGTCATCTAAATGCATGGAGTTTGTGTCCACTGAAAATGTTTTTTTTTTTTGTTTTTTTTCTCAGCTTGGAAAATGTATGTTGTTAAACAACAGTACAATTCATTGAATGCACTGTAACCTATTACTTACAGCCTAATTTATTCCTGTCTGAAATTAATATGACCCAACTAAGGTCTGTGGATACATAATTCTCAGAATCTTTGCTTTTAGTGGATGTATTGCTAAGTGATGTTAAATTTGCAACCTGCATGTGTTGGCGTAATGAAAATTATTGAACAGCTTTACTGTTTTCATGCCTTTTAGGACTTTGTGAACGCTGAAAGAGACCTGACTGATACAGTCATTGGAATTAGCATCATCATCATTTGTATTTACTTGAAGAAATTTTGTCAGCTTTACTTGAATTTTTTTTGTTCAAACAACTAAATTGTTACTTGTACAAATTACTCAATATAGTTGCGTGGAACCACATTTTTTTGAGTGATAAGGCTGTTATTTTCTAGTCAAGTTTCGGATCATCGTCATCGTCAAAGTCCTGTAAACATTCCCAGAGGCACTAAGATATATCTTTCATTTCAACAAGCTGAATGCTCACTAAAAACGGACAGTCATTACTTACTTTATAATTAGTCTATAACACCATCATTTTCTTTATTCAGACCAAGAGCTCGCTCGAAAATAAGAGGCAGGATTTAATGCATGCATGAACCAATCACATCCAATTGTAACGATCGTATCCAATTATAGCAACATCGTTTGTGTTTCGCATTGCCTCCTCTCACGTAACTTTCCCCCATTCATCTCATTGAGCCTCTAGAAAAGTCACAGCACGCTAAGGGGTCTCTGTATAAAAGTCAATGTACCGAGGGGAGGCAGGCCTCAGCTGTAACTTTACCTGTGAATGTCGCCGTTGGACAGTGTTGTGTTATAAAAACAAGTGACTTTTAGACTTTTAATGTCATATTTAGTCGTATTTGTGTTGTTTAATTTTTGTAATATCGATTATTTCCTTATCCAGTTTTAAGGAGAAAAGACACTGCCTCCCTTGCCTACTCGAAGGAAATGCCACCGGATAAAACAACTGGAGTCTTGAAGGTTTTACAGCACACAGAAGAAGAAAGCTCTTCTGCAAATAGTGCATCTATTTGCACTGTTTAATATAAACTTTACTTTCACTTTCTGAACTACGGTTTCAAAAATGAATCGCAAAAAATCTGCTGTTCGGTTCATAAACAAATGTCCCAAAAAATCGTTTGCGTTTCTCTTTGTTCTTCACTCATTCTTGTTTTCTTCAGTGAAGACAGAAAAGAGAAAGACAGAGAGGAGAAATAATGAGTCTCTTCCTGGTGATCAAACAGATCAGATGACATGATCAGGACTACTTTAGGTTACATTTTAACAAAATGTAACACTTGAGTCATTACTATCCAAAACAAACTCCTTCACATGCTGAGGTGAGCAGAGGTGGCTAGAGAAACTCAAAAAAAAGTACAAGCACATACAGAAAAAGTTAAGTAAAAGTGAAAGCAATCATTTTAAGTATGTTTTTAAGTATAAAAATAAAAATGTATCTAATGAAAATGCTATTCAAGTAGTGTTCTGGGCCCATATTTATGAAGATTCTCGAAGTGCCTTTAGTCTTAAGTTTGAAAGTAGGAGTAAATTGAATTCTCAGCACTTAAAGGGGTCATTGGATGCAAAGTTCACTTTTACATGTTGTTTGAACTTTAATGTGTGTTGGCAGTGTATGTACAAATCTACTGTCAGGACTCGGGTATGATCTGTCCGTTTTGCTGGGGGGGGTTTTCTATTTTTATTGTGTTTATTCATTACGTCTCATTTTTATCCTCTTTTATTCGTTTGGGTTTCTCTCTCTCTCTCTCTCTCTCTCTCTCTCTCTCTCTCCCCCTCTGTTATCTTTAGGGGCTTCCCCGTTTGTTCCGGCGCCAGCTGATTGCCGTCTCTGTCTAGTCAAGTTAACCGTGAGTCTGGTCTGCCCAGTTGGTGTAACGTGTGCTCTCCCCTTAGTGCTCGCTCTTCTTGGATTGTCTCTGTGGACCTGACCCGTGCTCTGGTTACAGACGCTGTTATTGTCTACCGTCTTCATCCCTGTCAGCAGCTCTCTCAAACCTTTTCCGCACGACTATTCTCCTGCCTGACGATTTGGATTTGTTGTCCTTCTTCTCTCCCGGGGCTCACGGAGGCTGAGCGTCTTGCCCGAACGGGGTTTGGATTTTTGGAATTTTTGGATTTGTGGAACTGTGTCTTTTTCCTTTGGACTATTTATTTTGCCCTGCCTTTTTGCCAGAGTGTCTGGCTAATAAAATTATTCTCTGCCTCATCCGCTCTTGGGTCCTCTCTCTAGCCTGACATCTACCCTATAATGATAAAAATCCATGCAGTGATTTTTAATTAATCTGTAAAAATAATATCCCCTTTTTCAAATCGAGCCGTTCTCCAGATGCCTGGTGTGCCGTCACACCAACAGAGGCCGCTCCCATGATAGTTGATTGACATGAGAGTCTTACCTCAGATCAGCTGTAACAGTCCAACCTCTTTTGTTTTGATGCCGGAGCAGGGATGTAAGTTAGACAAGAATATCTCCGATTGAGCGATTGAGGTGTTGTGTTGCTGGATGTAATAATGAACATAGTGGTCGTCATTTACTCCTGACATCTGAGCTGCTGAAGATGCAGTGGATTACGTTTGTTTGTGAAGGGAATGCACCTCCCGATCTACATGTATCTGTTTTTTTTGTAGGTTTTGTTTTAGAATACATGGTGGCTGATTATGTCTTAAAATCTAGGCTATATCTAGTAGTGTTGTGTGATATGCTCAGTTTGAACCATCATTTTTATGTACCATTACACCCATAATGTTTTATGTATATTATTAAGTATGTCTAAAATTAGCCTGTTATTAAAGTTAAAACTAAAATTTCCTAATTTAAAAAGGGCTACACAGCAGCACTCATGTCTTGGGTGGCAGAAAAAGAAAGTATGCAGTGCTGATTTACAGTCATTTATAAAATGTGCTTGTCTTCAAAAATATCTAATGTATGATACTAATTATGATAGCCTATGCTAATGTTCTTTTTTCACTCCTTTTTCCTGAAAGACTACTATGAGTGGGAAAGACTAGATAATGGCCAGATCCAAGCCAAAGGAAATTGCTGAAAGGGGAGGTTCAAAGTTTCAGGTGTTTCAAGGTTCAAAGTTCCAGGCGTGTAGTTCCAGTAGTAGGTGCTTCAGTGGACAGTTGACATGGCACACAGTGCAGGTAAGAATTCTACAAAACATTTAAAATTCTAGTTTGACATTTATTTCCTGCTTTATCTTAATCCTACTATAGACAACAATTTGCAGTTCCTTTTATGTTTTATTTTAGTTCAATTTTTATGTTTGCAGATTCCATTTCATGTTTAATTATATCTTTCAAACCAGGAAATAAGACAAAAACAAAAAGTCCTAATTCAGTTAATATGCTGTAAGAATAACTAAAGCCAATGCACTGACATTAATAAAATGCTGATTAATTTCCTTACATTTTAACAAGTGTCTACCACTGCTGTGGAATTTGGGTTGTTGGCATATAGTTATGATGGATGTCTTATCTTTCATAGCAATCTTATTTTGTAATCTAAAAATGGATATGACCATTTATAAGCTTGAATTTGTAAACTGAGTGACTAAAAAATACAAAATAAAGGTGAAGTAGTTCTGTGACATTTCCATAAGTCTGGTGGCACCAAATGAAACAGCAAAAACGGGTAACACTTTAGAATTCTGTTCCATCGTTAATGATTAACTACACAGGAACAAATTACAAATGCACTTGTGGCAATTTAAAAAAAAAAAATATATATATATATATATATATATATATATATATATATATATACACACACAATTAAAAAAATTAAAATATATAAATAAATAAATACATAATAGGAAAAAAAACCTTTACCTCACTACATCGTACATACTTTCACTTTCACTTTGCGTGTTTTGGGGTGGAGTGTTTCAATTAATGGCGGAAGGACGTAATATAAAGGGAAGGAAGACGTAACCGAGACGAGATTGCGTCATCAGTAAGGTTTGTAGTGCGAGAGTGATGGGGATTTACCGGGTGAGATGGAAAGATGGCCGCTTGTCCAACTGTTGCTTCTCATGAGCGATGACTGGTGCGTTGTCGGAGTCCCACTTGACTCTTGATGCGTTGCACGTCAAGATCGTCGGATTTTAACAAAGATGTTTTCAAGACAAGTAAAGGCTGCTTATCCCTCCTGTCCTGGTGTCTGGCGACAGCCATAACACTCTCCAGATTCCTACATTCCTGCAAACCGGGTCAGTACCTGTACGCCGCCATTACATGCACTCATTCACTCTCGCTCACACTCGCATAACATTCACTCCCGCACATTCGATGTGCTTGTGTTTCATGATTGTTTGATTAATTATTTTGCTTTTTTGATCTTTTGATTTGTTTAATATTATTGACTTTGAATTGTGAAATTAATGTCTATTCCGTATTTCCTTTTCTCCTTTTTTCTTTTCTCTATGGACATTTTATGAATGATTGGACGCGAATCTGCCAAATCGGAAACTTGAAATAGTGACGCAATTTCTACGGGGATTTCACACTTGAACTGAACTGTTGAACTGTGTTTTTTTTGTTTTTTTATCGTTCGTTTTTTATTTTTATTATTATTTTTTTGTTCCTTTTCAACCAAGTTTTTTTTTTTTTGCATTGTGGAATAAATGCCTGGTGGAATGTGAACAGAGTTTCCCCATTTCTGTGTCTCAAGTTGTAACAGGTGGTTTCTTTTTTTTTTTTTTCTTTTGCTATCCTGGGTTATTTTAGAATTGTCAGGATAAGTCCTGGCTGGCGCCCGAACAAATTCACTTTAAAAATACTTTTTTTTTTTTTTAATATAATTTTATTTATTTATTTTTTTTAATGCTTGGGCGGCCACCACCGTTACACACTATTACGTTATAGTAACAACTATTAAACTAACAAGAAACTCTGGTTATTAAATCGGTAAGCAATTAGCACACAGTTGAAAGTGGTAGCTCACTATTAGCTCAGTAACTATTTTTTTCATATCTCCTGGAAAACTACTTAGAACTACTACAGCTTCATAATTAATATGAATAATGCAAAATGTATTTTTAATTCTAAAGTGAAGATCATGGTAACCCACTAGTAACGACTCGGGTATTACCAAATCCGTCAGAAGGAACGACTAATTATTTGCATCAGTATTCTAAAGTGAAGATCATGATAACTCCCTAGTAATTTCTGTGAGATTTCTGTAAGGATCTGGATAGTAATACTTCAGATGATCGAGTTTGGTAACATTTGAGTCATTTCTAGTGGGATAACTATGATCTTCACTTTAGAATACTGATCCAAATAATTAGTCATTCCTAGAAGGATGTAGTAACACTTGAGTCATTACTATCCAAAACTTTACATGTACCTCTAAAGATTACAATGATTTCAGTCATTACTAGAGATTTATCGTGTTATTCACGTCAGAATACGGATCCAGTAATTAATAATTCCTTCTGATGGATTGGTAATACTTGAGTCATTACTAGTGGGTTACCGTGATCTTCACTTTAGTACTAGTTATGCATTTTGCATCATTTACATTAATTATGAACCTGAATATAGTATTTCTCAGTAGTTCTCCAGGAGAAAAAGAGTGGATACTAATTACCTAATAGTTAAATACCACTTTCGACTAAGCAATATTACTTATTGATTCTTTAATCTGAGTTTCTTGTTAGTTATAGTAGTTATTAAAGTGTTAAATCCATTAGACATTTGTTCCTGTGTAGTCATTCATTAATGACAGAACAGTATTTTAAAGTGTTACCCAAAAATGAAATGTTTTCAAACTGTTTATTTACTGCATCACTGTAATACAGCTAAAATGGATGCATTTAATTAAATTCAGGTATTCAGCGGCTATTTGCACTGTGTAAATAGCAATAGACACTGTTTACACTATGTGAAAATAGCATATTTTCTTAGCAATTTACAGAGTGCAAATTGTAATGCATTCTATTCACACTAACTAGAAATAGCAGTATTTTCTTGGCAATATGCTAATATTATTTACACAAAGTGCAAATAGTTATAGATTCTATAGGGATGCACTGATACTGGTATCGGTAACGGTATCGGGCCAATACTGAGCTCCTGTAACTTTTACTTGTGTTCATTGAAATGCCCTGATAACAAACGCTGATACCACACAGCTTGTGATAAGTGCCGTATTCACCAAAGAAACACAGACAACAACAGACAGCATAACGACGTTATTAGAGATTAAGGATGTCTAGGAAGTATATGTATGCAGTTAATATAATGTTAAACATTCAGTATTAACACCTGTGTAGCTGATGTGCATGAGCTCATAAGCAAAGCACGCAGAGTAGGTTAAGCACACAGCGGCGCAGATGTGCGAGCTTGCCGGGTGAATATCACTTTCTCACAGACATCACTGGAAAGTTTGTAGTTCATTTGGATATGTCAAAAAAAGCAAGAAAAACAATGCACAAGTTACTTAACAGTAAGGAGAGAGAGAGAGCACATCTGTTGCATGATCTTTATTAATGTTTGCTCACTTAGTACATGCATCATTTGGTTTAAAAATAAATTGTAAGTATAAGACAAAATTTATAAAGGCATTCACTATAAACATTATTTTCAACCTTAAGCATACACAACTTTATGGCAAAAGTGAAACTAGCAGCCTGTGTGAAATACGCTAGGCTGTGCAAACAGAACGTTCCCCTACGTTTCCTATTTTTTTTTTTTTTTTTTTTTGGATGTTTTTGCAGATGTTTCTGTTTATTCTAATGCTGACATGTATAATTTTTCATCTCACACAAACTATTTTTTAATAGTTTAATGTTTAGTCAGGAAAGTTTTCTTAACATACAGGTTACTCTGAAGGCTCCCCTTAAGTATTAAGGTAATTAAAGCAACAATTTTTAAATAACGGTAGAATACCGTAAAAGTATGGTATTTGGGGTAAAAAGCATCCCTGCTATTGGGGCTAAGGGCACAATAATTAATATGATAATGAATAGATGGCTGACTTTTCCATTTGTTGACATGACATGGTTAGATTCAGATTTTAAATATCATGTAGTATGTTGTGTGTCCACCTTAAAGATAATCACCATGTTTAGAATGAAACTATCACTTTTAAAAAAATTATTATTATTATATAATAAAATATCATTTGTTGTTACTACTGTAAATCTATATTAAATTACTATGGGATTTTCTTTTAATGCTTTCAGAATCTCAACTTTTTAAAATGAATTTGCTTGTGTATTTTAAAATGTATTTTTTTATATTTTAATGACAGTATATTTATTGAACAAAAAATGTTTTTACTTATCAAAATAATTAGAAAATAGTACAAACTTTGCTACAGTGATTGTTTTGAACAAGTATTAACTTAATAAAACATTATTTTAGCTAAAGTATTCTATGTGTGTGTCAAGGGGTGTAGGTAGCAGGGATGAGGTGAGGACTCAAATGCGGGAATGATAAGGCTCTTTATTAACAAAAAATAAAAACAAACAAAAACTACCCCGTAGAAGAAACAGACAGCTGACAATTGGCAAGACAGAACAGGGTAACTCCATTGCCCGGAATGCACACCGGACTCCAAACACAAGGAGAATAAATGGGGAGCAAATGAGGAGGGTAACAAGGGAAGACAGGTGGAGGAAATTAACCAATAATCAGGTAAAAAGGTGGGTGGTGTTAGACAATAGACATGAAAGCACATGGCACACTGAAACAAAACAAAAGCCATGTGCTCACACAGAACACAAACAAAAGCACATGGCTGGCAAAAGAAAAATGATTAGCCATGTGCAAAACAGGACACGAACACGCAGCTAATGAGAACACTCATAAGCTGCGTGTTCACACTAAACATGACAAACAAGAATAAAACAAAAGAAAGCACGCAGCTGCAAAACGAGCTGCGTGCAACAGAATAGAATGAAAGAAAACGCACGGCCAGAAACAGACCACATGTCCAACAAAACACACACGTGAACAGAGGAGCGCACGGCCCAAGCGCACTTGAGACCACAAGCAAGACAGCACATGGAGCGTGAGTGTTTGAACCCCGACACCAAACAGAAACTTGAACAAGGCATGAGTGCCAGGATCCGAACACCACACTCCAACATGAAACAATGCACCAGACAAGAGAGCGCGTGGCTCGAGGACACTCGAAGCCGTGTGCTCACAAGGAAATAAAACAAGAAGGGAGTGCCAGGGCTCTGTCACAAAACCCATGAAATAAACTAGACAGAAGTGACAGAACCCTGACAGTGTGGGGTAAAAGGGTTACCACCTCATACATTTAAAAGTTTTTTAAACAAAATAAACAGCTTATATGGTTTATTTTTTTACACAAAATCTGTTACTTCATAAATGTTCAATACAAACATATCTAATTAATCTGCAACCATACATTTTGGGTGCTGTGAAAAGCACATTTTTTCTTAAAGTGTGCCTTTAGCCACATTGTACCCTATCAAAAATAAAAGTATCGGTATTGGGCGAGTACTAGAGAAAGATCGGTGCATCCCTACTATTTACACTATGTTAAAATATCAAGATGTAATGTGATATAACATTAAAAAAATGAGAAAAAAAAAAGGTAGACAAAAGGCAGATTCTATTCGGGTCGATCGCATCAAAAAACACAACAGCATGCACTTTACCGTCTACACCATTGGAGCTGTTGTTTAAAAATCGTCTTTTGTAGTGTTGACTAGCCCAATCACACATTGGTGGGTGAAGTTAGCGTAAATAGCCTCTGCCATCAAGGCGGGCTGTTTGCACTTTTTTTTTTTTTTTTTTCCCCTTTGGTCACATCAGCCAAAAATTCTTTGCTGATGCTGCCACTCGTTTTGAAAATTTTAAAATTTGAAGAAAGAACAATAGAAGTCAGAAATGATCATATCAACTGCTATTGTAAGATTATAATTTTATTAAAGGGGTCATCGGATGCAAAATTCACTTGCCTCCTCTGGCTGATGGCACCATAGATGACCACTAAACTGCCCTGCTTAGACCTGCTCACAGTTTTATGTTGTCCCTATTTTTGTTACAGGAATAAGGAGGACAAGGAGTGAAAGTTATGACCGCCCCACCAGTATGTGAATTAAGTATAACAAAAGATGAATGCATAATTGCATTTGCTTTGTCTTAACTTTAACTCCAAATGAAAAAAAAAATACAAACAATCCTCGATTTGTGTCAGGAACAGACCTGCATTTAATTTCAATATATTTTCAGAACAAGAACAAGACTGTATTTAATTTACATTTATTTTGTAGTTATATATATATATATTTTTTTTACATGTTTTTCAGTGTCAAGTAAAAAAACAAATCTGAACCTGGTGTTGTGTGGAAGTGATGCAGCACTGAATGCAGTATCAAAATGTTTCAGGGCTGAAAAAACACTTTCCTCATCACATCAAAGAGAATTTAGATTTGTGTGTCAGATGGAAGAGAAGCCTCATGGTCGTCTGATCACTCTGGTGAAGCTTCCAGCTCTCACTCGCCTCTCAGTGGATGAAGTAAGACATCAGACTCTCCGCTGTATGTCTGTTTGTGATTCTGGAGTTCATGCTTTCCTCCTCATTATTCCTGATGATCCACTTAACAATGAAGACAAAGCAGAAATAGAGAAGATTCAGAAGATAATTGACTCCAGAGACCACTTCGTGGTGCTTTTCACAACAGAGCTCACTGTTAGCGAATGAGTGACCGATTTAATCACATCCGGGCCAGAATCTCAGAAGTTAATTGATCTCTGTGGAGGTCAATACTGTGTGATGGGGTTAAATGAACCTGACAACTCGAAATCAGTCCCAGAACTGCTGGATTATATAGAGAACATGAATACTGAACCATATTCACTTCAGATGTATGTAAAAGCTCAAGAGAACAGAGTGAGACGGGAAACTGAAGAGAAATATAAAAAAGAACTAAAGAGGATGGAGAATAAAATCAAAGAGTTTCAGTTAAAGGGTGAGTGTGTGTAATATACACAAACTAATTTGTTCTTACTGTTTATGATTTTTATTAAATTAAGTATTTCAACAAATTATAAGAACAAAGTAATTTTAGTACATTTTAACTACATTTTCATGTGTTTGTTGTAGGGTTCTCACAATACCATAAAAATGACTAACGATACTATACCAGTTGAAGTATCATGATATCACGATACCATGCAGTATTCTGTTAATTTAAAATTCAATTCTACAAAATGAATCAAAATTTCATAGATAAAAAAAAATGTAAATGAAAACAAAGGATTTTGTGAATTGATGTGAATCAATTCCTGGCTATTGTTATCCATGAAATCATGTAACCTAAACTCTTCATGTAAACAAAAATCTTAGCACTGCACAGAGGCTGCATGAAGTGACATTTAGATGTGATATTTATACATTTAGACTGTATTTTATAATTGCATAAATAATGAGATTATTGTTTTAAATACAAAACTTTGAAAATAGAAATATGTTGGAAAAGAATGTAATATGTTGGGAAACTTAAAACCACCAGCAGGTGGCAGCAAGAGTTCATGATTGAATCAATTGAGTCATTCAAACGATTCTTTCAAAACAGTTGAATCCTTCAGGAGTGAATCAAATGACTGTTTTAATCAATGGCTTAGTGTATCAATGATTTGCCCAAGCCAACGCAGATTAGAGCTGTAATCGGGCCTTAAAAGTTAGGCCCGACAAGGCCCGAGACCGACAGAATTCGGCCCGAGCCCGACAATTATATTTTGATTGGCAGCTTTTTAAAAGCCCGAACCCGTTTACAGCCCGACATTATTCAAATGTGCGCAAGCACACAGCCCTTTTGGCTTTTGTCAAGAATGAGTCATTTATACATGTTTTAACAATGTATTAATGAATAACATAGGCTATAGGCCACTTGGAAGTTGGATCAAAGGAATAAAATAAGTCATCTGTAACATCGTAACATCTTAGCACTCTAAATAGGCATACACTTAGCCTTGAATAGATCAACTCGCCAATAAAAATGAGTCAACTTTAACAAATTAAAATAAGATAAGTTCTAAATTAAGATGGGTATTTGGCAATAACGAAATTAAGATAAAGGCTCCGTGGGATTTGCTTAGCCACTTCTCTCCACAATCCTGCCTCAACGCAATGGTGAATAGCATCTGAAATGTAATAAAAGAATAATGCCAACATTAGCCTATATACTCTATGTTATGCATTTAAGACTCAATTAATATTTAGTTATATTTGAAAAACCTTTACTCACCAAGATTAGGCTACATTTTTGTGGAGGAAAATGATTGAATCCACTGTAGTTTCAGCGCGGTCCTGCGCTCACTGGTGCGTCCAGCAGCGCTGAACACCCTTTCACTAATACTGTGGCAGGCCGGGATGCATATTGCTAATCTGGCTAATTTTGTCAAAACGTAATCACCAGAGGCAAGCCTCCGTTTCACCTCCTCAGCATCAATTTTCGCGCTAATCGAAACGCATCACATGACCACTCATTTACCGTGCAAGCCGAAGCGCAAGCCCGAACCCGGCCCGAGCCCAAGTAAAATGATATAAACTAACGCGGATTCGTATTCGAACGAAACAAAAACTGCATGCTTAACTGTTGCTCGTGTCATATTGCTGAACTGTCAGGAGCATTTTTGCTTGCATATCTTGAAATTTCCAAGTTAACAGCTTGTATATTAAAACATATTCTTTTGAAATGTTAAATGTGTATGTATATATATATATATAGTCACGGGTGAAGAATCACACGACAAGGTAAGCTGAGTGAACAACCCCGGAGGGTGGATTTTTATTGAAAAAACTTGTGAACGAAATGATGAAGAGAAGGCGTGAAGCTGGTGCGGCTGGTGCTCAATGTCTTCCTCGTGCTGGTGAAAGTGGGTGTCCTGGGGTGCTTTCCGTGAGAGCCGCCGGTCACTCGCTGCTTTCTGTGAGAGGAGAGAACAGAGGTTAGTCTGCCGTACATCCAGCTTGAGACGTTTGTCTGCCTGGCTCAGAGCGTGAGCGGCTTATAAAGCCGTGTTGTTGATTAGGAAGCAGCAGTGACCGTTCAGCGGTGATGAGGACGTGCAGGTGTGGATCGTTCGTTGCCAGGGCGACGCTGATGAGCCCAGAGACGCTCGTCACATTCCCCCCCAGTGAAAACGGTCCCGGATCCGCTGGATGGTATTCGTCGCTCCCAGGTGACCGGCCACAGGAGGGTCTTTTACCAATCCAGCCTCGACGGGCCGTGGCGCCGTGGGCGGCGGAGATCGTCGGGTGTCTCCGTGAACACGTGACAGATAGCAGGCTCTTTTGTCCAGGATGGGGCGGACACAGCCGAGACTGTTCGAGGGTGACCGCACTGCCGGAGTCGAGGATCGCTCTCATCGGTTTCCCATTGAGCTTGATGTCCGCCTCGGGGGCCGCCGGTGGAGGGCTCTGATGTATGGTGCAGCCCGCCAGCCAGGTCCGCGGCGGTGTTGTGTGCTCTGCAGTGGGTATGGGCTTGTCCTGGGGTGAGGGAACCGCCGGTCTGCCGACTGTGCGCGGGGGTGCCCTCCGGCGTGCGTCGCTCCTGGACCACCCTCCGGGGAAACGGCGGCGCTCTGTCCCCAGCTTCCCGGTGTTGGACGGCATCCGCCAGTTCGATCGCCTCCACAAGCTCGAGGATGGTGGCGGGGTCCCCCACCGCCTGCTGGTGGGATCGCGGGAGGGCGTGAAGGAGGCGATCGATGACCACCTATTCCACTACCTGAGCGGCAGTGGGCTCTCCTTCGAGTAGCCAGTGTTGTGCGATGCGGGCGAGTTTGGCCGCCTGGGCATGGGCTGGCACCCTGGCTTTATACTCCCAGTCGTGAAACTGCTGGGCTGCGCAGATCGAGGACAGGCCGAGCCGAGCTAGAATTTCCCGCTTCACCTCAGCGTAATTCTCCGCGGCGGCCGGCGCAGCGAAAAATTCGCGCATTGCGCTTCACCGGTGAGGAGGGGTGCCAGTGCCAGTGCCCATTCCTCGACGGCCCATCCTTCGTGGGTGGCGGTGCTTTCAAATACTCGAAGGAAAGCCTCCACATCGTCATAGGCCGTCATCTTGGACAGGAGGTGGGTGGCTTACGCTCGGGGGTCAGGTAGTGGAAGGTGCTCGGCAGTTTGGGTACGGAGGGCAGCGAGTTCTTCCTCAGTTCTGCCCTGCCGGGTGGCCAGATGTTCCACTATTTGTTGCTGGCGGATGCTCACCTTGGTGAGGCGCTGAAGCAGGTCTTGCATCTCCATAAGGGTAGAGCGTGCGCCGACCTCCGCTGCAACTGGTGAACACAGAAAAAAAAGAATCTTTTAGTGGGGTGCTGTGCTAACGCTTGTCGGTGACTCTTCATGCAATTGCCTGCATTCTCGACCAGATGTCACGGGTCAAGAATCACACGACAAGATAAGCTGAGTGAACAACCCCGGAGGGTGGATTTTTATTGAAAATACTTGTGAATGAAAAGGTGAAGAGAAGGCGTGAAGCTGGTGCTCAATGTCTTCCTCGTGCTGGTGAAAGTGGGTGTCCTGGGGTGCTTTTCGTGAGAGCTGCCGGTCACTCACTGCTTTCTGTGAGAGGAGAGAACAGAGGTTAATATGCCGTACATCCAGGCAGAGACGTTTGTCTGCCTGGCTCAGAGCGTGAGCAGCTTATAAAGCCGTGTTGTTAATTAGGAAGCAGCGGTGATGAGGACGTGCAGGTGTGGATCGTTCGTTGCCAGGGCGACGCTGATGAGACCGGAGATGCTCGTATATATATATATGATTGATAAGCACCAAGTGCAAAGCCGCTATGTTAATGAATGGAATTGCATTCGTGATCGCAAAGATGCTTCCAGAAACTAATTATTACACCTGTTCTAAAAGTGGGTAAATGAATAAAACTGCGAGAATATTTTCTTGATATTATATTATGATGTTGATTAAGTGATTCTTGAGCTGCTGTTTTTTTAAATAACATCAGACGGTCTGAATCAGACCCTCTCTTCTGATAAACTGCAGTACGAACAACAACGTGCAAGTGCAATGTCTCATTTCAAACTGAACTGAAGCGTCAGGAAACACTGAATATCACATAAAGTGTATACATAGCATGTACTACATAAAGCACAGCAGAAAGACATTTTGGCAATGAACTTGTAATGTTTCTGCTGGCATGCATGTTCAAATGAACATTTTAAACAGTGTTCCTGCCTTGCATACAGCATATCATACGGTACTACCGTATGTACGATACTACCATTTAAAAATGCAATTGCACCGCGGATATTTTTAAGCTTTAGTATTGTGATACTACTGTAGTACTGTTATATTGTGCAATCCTAGTCTGTTGTTTTGGGAAACTTTGTTACCTCCAAAGCATAATTGAATACTTTTTACTCCACTACATATTAAAAAAACAAAAAACATATAATTTCTTAAATTGCAGAAGTGGCAGCTTTCCGTTTCCTTCAATCTGTAGTCAGTTTCACACAAGGGCTTTTCACACTGTGCTTAACCCCAGGCTTACATTTACATTTATTCCTTTTACAGATACTTTTGTTCAAAGCGAATAACAAATAAAGAACAGAATAAGCAATTTTTTTGCAAGAGACAAATAAACACATGATTTATGTACTCAATACAAAGTTTCAGACAGTGCTCAGGGTAGCATAAGCTAAAATAGGGAGAGATGCAAGGAAAGTAAAGGCATTTTTTTTTTTAGTTTAAAATTTAGGTTAAGTGGTCATGGAAGATGTTTTCAGCCATTTTTTTTTTTTTTTTTTCTGGATTTGAGAAAAAATGTTCTGCAGAGTGATTTTGTGCCTCTCTGCGATGGCACCACAAGCCATTGTCGCTTACCAATCGCAGTCTCCTGGTGAGGATGTAAACTTGTAAGAGTGAGGGGAAGTAGGAGGGTACTAAGCTTCTGGTAGAACTGTAAGCAAGCATTAAAGTCTTGAACTTAATGCGAGCCGCAACCTATAGCCAGTTCAAACAGATAAAGTGGTGGGGGTGAATTTTGGGCTTGTTGAAGACCAGTCATGATGCTGCCTTCTCAGTTATTTGAAGAGGTTTGATTGTGCACTTGTCCACTCATCTATAACTCTGGGGACCAAACCAACATTGACAATAATGCCATAGAATCACCATTTTCTTTAAAATGCCTTTAACTTTACAATGTCAGTTTTGTAAAACAGAGTAAAAAAGTATCAGAATTGCATAGCATTTAATATAAATAATTTTGAAAAGATAAATGTCACAATCTTAAGCTGAAGTGCCCATGAGCTCCTCTAGAGGGCACTCCATCCCAGACCTTTGCCACTGTGTCTTGGACTTAATTTCCCATAACACCCCATGCCTAGGAACTGATTATATACGCTCTTGTCTCCTGTCAGGAGGACTATTTAATTGCTCTTTAATACACACATATCCTCTCTGCATCCCAATGTTCATACTATCCATCCTAAATAGTATGTGAGATTAAAATAAGTGTGTCTTATGATGCATTCAAGTCAAGTCGGACGGATTGGATTTACGAGTTGAAAGCACATGAACGCCACCACAAAGTTGCCACTATGAGTGGGAAACTCGAAAAAAGAGTTTTCTGAGTTGGGGGCATGTCAGTGAAAAAAGGTGTCAGATGCAATGGACGCATCCAAAGACAATACATATGCAGTGTCTTTGTTGACTGTAAATTTGTTGAAATGAATAAATAACACATAATACAAATAAATCATTTTTTGTAATGTACAATAAAACTATATAAGTTACATATACAGAATATTATAATATAATTAATATAGAATATATAATGATAGAGTTTACATCACCTTCATACATTGAATAAAAATAGAAAAAAAGCAAAAGCACAATGATGCACATTCTTTATTTGTCATTTTGTAGATGCAGAGTTTAAAAAATCATTGAATTTTATGTAGAAAGGGTAAACCGTGCACACTCTAATGGCTAATATTGCCCACCATTAAAGTTCTCCTATTATGCCATTTTAAAGGTTGCTAATATTGTTTTAATAGACTCCCAAAACATGTTTACATTTATGCAAGGTCAAAAAACACTTTTCTCCAAAAATATCTTTAATTTTACTTAATTTCTAAATGATTCGTAAACGACTCGTGCGAAGCAGTTCGAAGAATCAGTCTCTCCAAACCCCTCCTTTCCGTGAGCCCTCACTGCTGTGATTGGTCAGATGGCGCAGTCCTTTATGATTGGTCTACTGCGTACAGCGTGTGTCGGAGAACGAAACGCCAATTGCCGTAACTGACTTACAGCCCTGGAGACTTACATAGAACATAGAAAAGATGGCATCGATTTTACTTTACCAATTCGAGCCAGAGTCTGAAGATGAAGCAGCTGAAGTGGCTGATTGACAAGTTAGCACGGTCTACCGTGGAAAGTGCTCGCAATCTGCTTATGTAAGTGAACCGGGCACACCTCTATGTTGTAAACTTCAACATTGTATTATGCAATAAGGCGGCTTTCACACCGAACGCGGAAAGCGTTGCGCTGGCTGTATTTTGAACGATTGCTAGAAAATACAATCTTTGTAGATTCGTCTTTTGAAAGTGAATATAAAACAATTTTACTCACAGCGTAGGATACAGCGTCTTCTGTGTAATGTATGTGTAACTTTCCATGTGACATAAACCACATGGAAATTTTACTGGTTGTTGGGGGGCATGTTGTTCGCGACGTGATGTGTGGCCATAACAGAAAAAGATTCGAATTCCTGATGACTCGTTCACTCGTTTAAAAAAACCATGGTTCCGATACCATGGATTTACTACAGTTATATTGTAGTAATACCATAGTAAAACCGTAGTAAACATGACTGTAGTAACCATGGTTTTTTGGTGCATACCATGGTTTTAAAAGCCATACCTAAAGTAGGTTGTTTTACATAACAGGTTGTATTGTTATTATATATATAACAAAAGTTGTGCAGTGAACTTCTACCAAATAAAAAACAGAAGAACAAGTTACTATTCTATGATACAGACTTTATTAAAGCATGTATATCATATTTGAAAGGGAATATTAACTGTTTAACATATGTAAGAACATGTTTTTATTTTTATTAACATTAACATATGTAAGAACATGTTTTACCTGTGACATGAAATAATTACAAACAATCCACTACAATTTTACATTTTTTTGTTTAAATATTGGAGATAAAGTACTGCAGTGCAGTGGTAAAAATGTACGTATAAAAAGAGCATTAAGTAGCTTCCACTGTAAAAATGTTTTATCTCTACAGAAATTAACAGTATGTTTATAAAAGAAATAAATATATAAATGTACACTACATTTACATCTTGTTTGTTTGGGCAGCAAAGCAAATAAACATGGCTTAGTAGTGTACCTTTAAATACACAGTATCATAGAGCCTACATCCCTAAAATGTTTTGAAACACATCTGACATGAGCAAAAGCAGATGTGTGTATTCTATACTGTAACGGATATACTGTACATCCTGTAACGGATCCCGCTGACAATCTTAATTTTAAAAACATTACTTAAAAAAGTGTTTCCTTTCATTTAAATGGTTTTAAACATAATACAAAATGTATTTACAAGAAATAAACAGTCATTTTAAGAATGTTTAAAATAATATTCACTTACATGTGATGAAACTTCAGTCAAATTCAAATCACTGGCCTACGTTACTGCATATGAGCAGACGAAGGCCAGCCGAGTACTTCACACATTTTCTCTTTAACAGTGATTGGTGCTTTCAAAAATGTGTGCATGATGCTGCATCCATTCCAGTAGTTGTCAGTAAGAAGTCCAATGAAGAATGTCACATCGGCCAGTAGGTTACAGTCCAGATGAGGCTGCACAGCTGTGTATTTTTTATTATTTTTTTTTTTTGTGTGTGTATTTTCCATGTAATAAACGTCTATGCAGATGATGTTATCACAAAATAAACACTAACAGGGTGATCAGGACCCTAAAGCAAAGTATGAAGAATGTAGATTATATGACTGGCTGAATGTATTGTCCTTTATGTAGACACTTGCAAAGGTTAACATAAATGAAAAATCATTTACTAGTCTCACACATACCAGTACATTGTTTAATTAAACAGAAATTGGGTTAAATTTGTGGGAAAGAGATGGAGAAAGAATTGGATTGAGAGAACTGTGACCAAAAAACAGCCTCTCAGTTCAGTCTGTAAGGGATAATTCATGCCAAAATGATCTCTTTTTTTCAGTTCTTACTCACCCTGGTGTTGTTCTTTTGTTCTTCTCTCTTTGGGACCACATGCTCGTCCAATATAATGACAGTAAACGGCGATAAGCTTTAGGAAAAAGAAGCAAAAGTAACACATAATGATCCCATTTGACTTGTGCTGTGTATTTAAAGTTTTCTGAGCACATACTTTAGGGTTTGGTAAAAAAAAAAACCCTCATGTGTCTTGATCAGTCTTTTCCATACAATGGCATTCAATCATTTTCAAGCTCAGAACATGACAGCAGACCTGCACAAAGACTACATTTTTAAATTACACTTGAGTGAGCGAGATTATTTTGAATTTAAAAAATACAATTACTCTGTCTTTGTTTACTTTTTTTGGCATCCTAAGAGAGAGAAGCAGGGATGCAAGAAAAGAAAACAAGAATGCACAAATAAGGAACTGAGCAGCACCCAGACAGACAAAGAAGTATAGGTTTTTCTCGCCCAAGGCTATCATATTTTTTCAGAAGGCCTGGAATATAGCACATGAGTCATATGGACTAATTGTATCATGATTGTCATTCCTTTTAAAGCTTGGAAATTATTGGGCTTTATTGAATGCCATTACATGGAAAGAACAAACTGTGTTCCACAGAAAACAAGCAAGTAACGCATGTTTGAAACAATATGTGAGTAAAGATGACAGAATTATCATCTTAATAGATGTTTATCTATATTTAATTTACATTGAAATTTGTTTGACAAAAGTGTTGTATACACTTACTTACCACTAATGCACTTGAATTGCCAACAGAACAGGACAGGTCCTATACGGTAATCTACAACAAAAAAAAAAAAACTAAAAAAAGATTTTAGAAACAAAAATGTGAGATATACTATATATTAATTTTATATTTATTATCAGCCCTTGACTTTATTTCTGTTCAAGGGCCATTTACTCATTTAAACTGCACATGAAAAAAAAAAAAAGATTCTAAGCTAATACAAATGCTGTATAACATAGCATTCAATATGAATTTAAATTAATGACTCTTTTGAGTCAGTTTTATTTAGTAAATAAATCAATATGTCCTGTGAAGCTGAGGTTTACTTTAAGAGTTAAACCACAACATCACAGGGCTTGCTTTTATAAAACGGGTATTCCATAAAAAGATGTATTTTAATATTAATTGTATTAATAAAATAAACACATAGCAACTCTCTCTCACACAACAATGTAGTTCTGATGTTGCTAAGCAACACAGACGTAGTAGCACAGTAATAATCATGGTAAAAATGACCAATGACTGACTGGAAAAAAATAAAATAAAAAAAAAATACAGTCCAATACACAAACAAATAATTCTTAAGAGTCGGTTCTCTCAATGAATTGTTCAAACTCGGTAATTGCAAGATCTGATCTACAAGATATTACTTTTAGTTATGTCAGTTTCCGTGCTTAGGAAACTGTCCATGTCATTACTGACTATCATGCATTTAGACTTTAAAAATCATATCGAACAGAAAGAATGAAACACGATAACATTATCACAACGATAACAATCACAATTATCAACGCTGAAACACCTAAATGTATAAATACGGCTAAATACACTTTAGTAATGCCACTCACCTGCAAAATAATTGTCGACGAACTGATGCCTGGTTTGATGTCTGATGTCTGGATGATCCTTGGAAAGGTCCAATATCTTCGTTATTAAACTCCAATATGTCTCTACACGAATGTGTGTGTCCTCATGTAAGTCAAAATGCCAGTTTCTACCGTGTTTTTTTGTTTTTTAATCGAATAAAAGAAACGCACGGACCATTAAAAGGCTTGTGTTTGCAAGCACATCAAGTAGATGTTTAAAAGCCAAAAGCGCCAAAGTCTTGAGCGATCCACCAATCATCGCCATGGAAACTGGAACTGACGCAAGTATTTTGTAATGACTATAACAATAACAATAATGGAAAAAAATAATAATAATATAACAACAATACTACTACTAATAATAATATGTTGTAGATAACTGTAGGTAATTATAAAGTTTTAATAAATGGATGAGCCTCCCAAAAGGAGGGGTATAAACAATAATAATAACTAACTGATATACAGTGACAATAAAATTATTTATTTATTTACTTTTTCTTTCTTTCTTTACAAAAGCATGCTTATTTCTTTCTTCCAGGATATAAAAGTGTCAGCACACATAGTACCATACTATTAATTTGATGTTTTATGGTTTTACTGGAAAGTTAAGCTATGGATGTTTGCTTTATTTCATCATTACTATGGTCAATACTGTAGGTACTGTGATTTTACTACAACAACCATGGTTAAACTATGGTTCTTGTAGTAAAACCATGGTTAATTTTGTAGTTACCATGGTTTTACTGCAAATTCTATAGTAAAACCATAGTTAATTTTGCGGTTACTGTGGTTTTACAACAAAAACCATAGTTAAACCATGGTTCTTGTATTAAAACCATGGTTAATTTTGTAGTTACCATGGTTTTATGCCAAATCCTATAGTAAAACCATGGTTTATTTTGTGGTTACTATGATTTTACTACAAAAAACATAGTTAAAGCATCGTTACTGTAGTAAAACCATTGTTTATTTTGTGGTTACTATGGTTTTACTACAAAAGCCATAATTAAACCGTGGTTACTGTAGTAAAACCATAATTTCAATCCATTGCGCTTTGACGAAGGATTCGCTCCAGAACTATAAACATGAATAAACCGCATTAAAAAAATTCCAAGCATGGCGAATATTCACAACCGATGGTTAGGTAGAGATGTTTAGAAAAAGGGGTTTGAGTTACTAATAATCAACATATAACCTGGTAAAAAACATTTATTTAATACTGTGTTATATTTCATCTGCAACAGCAATGTGAACTTTTATTAATATCCGTTTGGTCGTTAACTTTTAAATGCATCATTATGCAGAAAATATGAGCCGACTGACAGGTCAACATGCTACTTCTTTTCTCTCCAGTACGGTAGGAAGTTACATTAAATTTAACATGGAGGATGTTAACTGTGACAAGATGATTGACAGGCCAGTTTACAGTGACAGGGTGTGTGAATCGATGCGACAGAGTGTCTGTTAAAGATGCAGTTGTGTCGTGATAGTATGTCCCAAAGCTTGCTTACTCTTTGTCACGTTACAATAGGGATGAGACCAGAGGCAGAGGTAAGGTGCAAAACCAAACAAGAGCTTTATTGACAGACTTGTAAAATGGAATGCAAGAATGGATGAATTAATGATGAGCTTATTTGACAGTCCTTTGCTTTGTCTTGGATACTGGTGTTTGCAGGTGTTTGACCCTGCCTGTTTAGACCATGATCACGTTTAATAAAGCTTGCACTTGGATCTCCACTGTCTCGCCCAGTCCATTACAATAAAAGGATGATTTACGATTAATAAAGCACTAATTAACACCAAAATACACTCACTACATTCTACATTGGCTTTGATGAGTAAGCTGTATAGGAAATGAACAGAAGAAGTGAAAGAAAACCCACAAGAAAGAGAATATGTATACACTCCAAAAGCAAAAAAAAAAAAAAAATCATTACAAGAGCAATGTGCCGCAACCTGATAAATACCCACACAATATACACCACACTCAAATAAAAATACTCAAAGTTCTTATTCCTCCCAATTTAAATTGGCTCTAGTTCTGTTCTCCACACAAGGCTGTAGTAAACTAATAAACACAACACAAGAAAGATGATAATACTACCAAATAACCCAAAGGTCTCTAATCATTTAAACTTACTTGATCAGAAAATAAGAAGCGGGCATACTTCAAACAATTCGAGCCACAATCCTCAACCTTGAGACTAAGGGGCAATCTCTCCTGGTGTTCTGCGAGTAAATCTCAGTCCTTAAACTTGTAGTCCATGCTGAGGTTCCTTCAAAAATGGCTGATGCTTCAACTCTTGATTCGGACTCTGATCCAGCGGCCTGTTATTCCCCACTACAATGAAAAATGCAGTCAATTGAGAGGGAAAGAACACTTAATGTTCCAATTGTAGGTTCAGGAGAAGCCTAAGCTTTCAGTCCAGTCCTCCTATATAAGTAGCAGTTGCTGCACCAACCCTGCGACTGTAACGCCATGCCAGCAGAGGGAGCCCTCACCCATTGACTGCCTGTTGCTGCTCCCTCTGCTGCTTCTCTGGTAACTTCCGGTTTGGTGGCCATTTAAGGAGGCCTAAACCAAACAGGCCCCGCGAAGTATTGTTTTTCCTGTGTGGACTCTACTAAGCGTTTTCTCTGATTTCTTTGCCTTGTTTTGTTATTGCCACGGTTTTGTTTCATTGTCACAGTTTTGCCTTGTTTTTTGCCATAGTTTTTGCCTTGTTCCACTGCCTTGTTTATTTGTCACTTTTGGACTGCTCACCGGTATTTGGACTCTGCCTGTTTATTTGGTTTTCGCTTTTGTCTTGCCTACGTTTCGTTGTTTGTTTGGAGATTGACCCTGCCTGTCTTGACTACACTGTGTTAAATAAAGCTCGCATCTGGATCTTACTCGCTTCCCTGGAGTCTCCGTTACAGCGACCAAGCAATCGTCCTTTCTCTCTTTCTCGTTCTCCTTTCTTTTTCCTTCTTCACAATGTACAATCTTAGAGGGGTGTTCTTGCTCGAACCTTGCCTCGGGTTCGAGCCTCCTTCGAGGACAACAAGCCAAGTTTGTTTACCATTATCTAGCAGGACTGAATAGGCAGGTAAACTTGTGAAACTAGCTGGGGGAATGGATAACTCACCCCTCCCTGTAGACAACAGTGGCGTCCTTGATTTCCTCATGATAGGATCTGACGCCAGCATCCATCCGTTCATTCACTCTCCGACAACACAATCAATTCCTCGCTAACACACTTGTGAATCCAAAGAGAGGGAAAGAACACTTAACTCACCTTTCCACAGCGCCTCCTTTCTTTTCGTCCAGCTCTCCTGCCGATTCTAGGAACGTCCCTCCATTTTCACCGTCCGATCACAGTGCGTCGTATCCTGTTTGTCTGTCCTGTTCAGGGCTAAATCATGTATGTCATGTAGCTACAGTAATGTAGTGTATATTGAGAAGAGGAGGGGTCCAAGAACTGATCCCTGAAGAACCCCAGGGACCAGTTGATCCATTTTGGAGACCTCTCCAGGCCACCTTGAAAGACCTACCAGTGAGATAGAATTCAAACCTGTGAAGTGGGATCCTAGTGATGAGAGGGTGGACAGGATTATTTGATGATTCACACTGTCAAAAGCGGCAGATAGATCTTGCAAAAAAGAAAGGTTCATTTGGATTTAACTTTCGCAATCCACAAGGCTTCTGTGGCTGAGAGTATGGCAGTCTTAGTTGAATGGCATTCTTGAAACCAGCTGGCATAATGTACACCTGGTTATTCTGTAAAAGGAACAATGATAACTGTTTGAAAGCAACCTTAGTCGTTTTTGCAGTGAATGGTAGGAGAGAGATAGGTCTGAAACTATCCACAAGTGATGTGTTTGATATAGTTTTTTTTTAGCACTGCTTGAATGCTGCGTGGGAAATGGTAGTGCTGAGAAATGTGTTGACTGTGCGTGAGTGCTGGTAGAATTGTAGGAGAGATAGTTTAAAGAAGATGTGAGGAAATGGGATCTAGAGGGCAGGTGGTAGGATGACTGGAAAGGAGAGGTTTAGGTACCTCTGTCTCAGTGAGATTTGTAGCTGTGCATGTAGCTGGTGTGTGGAGTTACGGGAGTAGTTCACTTCCAGAACAAAAATGTACAGATAATGTACTCACCCCCTTGTTAATGTCTTTCTTCAGGAAAGTTCTCCATATAGTGGACTTTTACGATGCCTGCGAGTTTGAACTTTCAAAATGCAGTTTCAGTGACATGAACATCTTGGATGACAAGGGGGTGAATACATTATCTGTAATTTTTTGTTCTGGAAGCGAACTACTCCTTTAAGAACTGACTGCTGATGGTTTAAGTTTTGACTGAAGAATGTAGCAAAATCATCAGCTGTTGAAGAGGTGGTGAAAGGGGACAGAGGAGAGAATTGATTGTTTATGTGTTTGAAGTGGTGTTGATCTTGTCATGGAAGTATGAAAATTTCGCTGCATGGATTTCAACAGAAAAAGATGAGAGCAGGGGTTAATATATGCTTAAGTCAGATGGGTCTTTTGATTTGCACCATTCTCTGCTGTCCAGAGTTTGGTCTGGTGTTCATGAAGAACATCAGATAACCAGGGGTTAGAGGGAATAGAATGCACTGACCTGGAGAAGGGAAGACAGATATCGTATAGACAAGAAGTTAAGGTGGAATATAAAAGGCCTCATTTATCAATCTAACGTAGAAACGAGCACAGATCCGAATGATTCATGAAACATTTGAATGCCGCCAATCATGTTGTATGAAAAATCAACCGTTGATAAACCCTGGTGGCTGAAAACAGTCATTTAAGTATCAACACCCTGATTTAGAAGCCTTGCCTCTAGAGCAGCGGTTCTCAACCTTTGTTGGGTCCCTCAACGCCCCCATCAAATAAAACATAGACTATTAGACTATATGGTATTCAATGACATTAAATATGTCATTGAATGCCAAATATCATCACGTATTTGATTTGACTGAACTTTGACTGGATTTGACTGGACTAAATATAAAGACTTCAAATCATTATCATTACAAGGAGCAAAAAGGCCACGTGGATAAATAAACTCTTTACAAATTTGGCATTCAAACCAACTGCAGCCAATCAGCAAACAAAAAGCTTTCATATTAATTTTTCTAAACAAGTAAAAAACATCATACTTTATCGTGTCTCAATGCTTGCTATTGATTTGATGGGAAGTTCGGCAGCTGCGCTACAGTAAGTCAAGCGATCACTGAAGTAAAAAGTCGTGGCTAAGGAAATTACACACCGTCTAGTCTAGAAGCGGGAGTATTGGTGTAAGCGAACAGCGCGACATGTAATCCCTTTATAATTAGTCGTTCAGTAACTGAGCACAAGCACTACAGTAAACGGATGCCGCGTTCTATTTCTGTGGGATTCCACACATTCCACGAGCTTGCGCTACCGACAAATTGACAAATAAATACAGAAAGTGCGCTTTGATGCATCCAGTGTAGAGATGGCGTTAGGATGTGTCAGACCATTTTCTTTTGCAAGCTTCAGCTCATACATCTTTAGTGTAATCTCTTAACCAAATGCCCCCCAAGAATGGCTCAGCGCCCCCCTTTCAAAAATATTGCTTCCACCGCCCCCCGATGCTCTCCGAACGCCCCCATTGAGAAACACTACTCTAGAGTTTACGACACGGAGAAACGAAACCCGGCCAAAAAGAGGAAGTAGACTCATCCAAGAAAAATTGATCTTACTTTAAAAACACCCTTTAACCTTATATTTGCAAACAATATCATTAATTTATACAGTATGTATATTAAATGCTAATAAATATAACAAGACATTTACGAACAATATAGCCTATTTAGTTCTTTTAAATTGAATCTAACAAGAAAGAAAAATTAGTAGCTATACAATTTTATATTAAACTATAAAGTAAAACACAAATTAGGCTACTGAATACAGAATACAAACGTCAAGCTAAAATAAATAAATGAGTAAAGCGAAACTAAACTGCATTGGGCTCACAAGACTCTCTCATCAACATCCAAATGTTTCCACTTTTTGCCATGTAACATTTGGTTGCTAAACTATTATCCATGATGTTGTTGAAATGCAAAATAAAAAAATAAAATACAAAATATTTAGAAGTATTATATATTTTTTTTTTTAAGTTTTTGTACTTCACTTGTGTTCCATTTATCCACATAAATCATCCTAATTCACATGCGCAAAAATGTTTATTTTGGCGCTGTATGCTGATTTTACAGCAGACCTTTTAAATTGAGCAGTGAAACTTTTGTTTAGTTGACATATTTTAGGTTGATTAATGGCTAAAATGTCAAGTCAGAAACGCTGAAATGTGTGTGTGTTGTAAGGGATTTACAGAAGTCAATTTAGCTCAAAGGGAATCATTTAAGATTGAACAGAATCTCCGTTTTACAGCGGATCAATGAATCGGCCAGCGATTCATTGAGCAAGCCGTATAACACCAACTCTGCAATGGGTACTAATATCCACAATATAGTGAAAACACTATTAGCACGGTAACAAGGTCGGCAGTTTAAGACATTAATTTATAAGCACAAAACACAAGATACTTCTCTTTTCAATATGAATAGGAATTAATTGGAAAAACCTAAGACATAACTAATCTAACACATAGCACGCATTCACACATTCATACGAGTTGCAGAAAGAGAGAAATTGAGGAAAGAATGAGTTTAGAAGAGTGAAAATATGAAGTCCCAAGTTTATAGCATACGTATATGCAATTGCTTAGACCTGAACAACCATCAATCATTTAATTAACCCTCGCATTGAGTTTCTCAATGAGGTTATTAAACTTTATATCATAATGCACCAGTTCAGCTAGAATCTGGAGGTTGTACTTGCGTTGCCTTTGTGTTAAGGGGTTTCATTTGATGACGTCGTTGCAGAAAGGGGTTCCCCAAAGTTGCTGATTGGCTAGAAGTTCGTGGTCTTTCGAAGTGATGTCTTGGGCGTTGGCTGGAGTCGTGTGCGCTGGTTGAAGTTTTGAGGGGGGCACGAAGTCTGAGATGCGGCTTAGCGGCAAAACTTAGAACACGCAACTCTCAACGGAAAGAAAAAGATTAAAGTAAAAGGAAGAAATGTGACGATCTCCTCATGTTTCGTATTAGAGGGGTGGCTGGCGTGCAAGCCAGGAAGCATTCAAAGAACGCAAAAAGCAGCGGCAAAAATGATGGCTAAGAGCATGGCTAGCAGTGATGGATAAAACCAGTAGCTAAAAGCAAAATTTCATAGTGTCCTGTGGTTTTAAACTCAGATTTGGACACATCCCAAAATGGTGTCTTGACCAATTAGAATGTTGTCTTAACTCGGGATATTGCTATGTTTCTCCTCCCAGAACATAAATCAGTACGTTATCTTATCAGTCACATGGTCAGAATTTTCCCGCTCTTGCAGAGTATAATTTGGCCATGATTTCTATAACGTGAATATAATACATTTTACAAAGAACTTGAACTAGGGGCATGCTCTGAGAAACAAAGGAATTTTGAAGGAACTTGGTCTGGTTCTTGTCTTGGGTAGGGGAGCACCACCCAACAAAGTTTCCTCATGTGATGGTCATGATGTGCTGTATCTTTGACCATTAAACTTGGGTTTCTTGCCCCGAAATTGACAATCTCCTTCCTGAGTTGGGATTATCAATGACTGTGTTCTTGTGTGTTAATGTTGCAAGTTGTTCAAAGCTGTGAAAGTTGGTTGGTTAGTCTTCCTTCAGGCTGGCTGGCACCAGAGTAGCATGGACAGATTTATGACGTGGTCTAGTTAGTCGGGGCCTCTTTGTGGAATTTGGCTCTTTGGTTTCAACCAAATGTTCTGATCGGATCTTCAATTTGTCTGATTCGCTCTGATACCCTACAGTGTGCACGTGCTCAGTTACATTTAATAAAGTTATAAAAGATAAATATAAAGATATAACAAATAAAATGTATTAAGAGTGTCACAAAAACAAAAGTGGCCTATGCTTGTTGCAGAATTTTTTTTTTTCTTTTGTTAATCTGTTAATTATTTAAGAAATAAATTTAGTGTAGGCTAGCCCTATTTATTTTACTCCTTTTTTAATTTCAGTTTTTCTCCGTTCAGCAAAGTGCGGCAGGTTGGTGATGCAACCATGTGTGAATCCTCATGGTCTGTTTTTTATGCTGCTATTTGCACATATAAATCTAACGCCCTAAAAGAATTAAAAAAAAAAAAAAAACTTTGTCGGAAAATTATCTAAATTAACAAAATGCTGTCATTATACAATTATCCGACATTCTCTATGCTGCACGCAAATTCAGGCTAACTCAAAAAATTACATCCATGAGCTCAGACCTGACATGAGATTTGATCGTAGCTACTGTTCAAGTCCATACTGATAAATTCCAAGTTTTGCATAGAAACTACCGTATGCCCAATTTTCTGTCGTACATTCGTTTCATAAATGAGGCCCAAAGTGTCCACATTGAGAGATGAGAATTGTAGAGGTGAGTTCACTGTTATTCTGTATATCGCTTTTAACCCCAGATAAAGGAGCATTTCACACTTGTTATTTAGAAGTGGAGTTGACGCTGTTTTTTTAGCCAGGCTTTTGAAACCCTGCCCTGCAGCACTGCTTTTGTGGTGTCAACCCTGAAATGAGAAGCCAGCCTTGCACACTGTGAAACAGAGTGGTGTTAGAATGTTACTGCTGGATGCTTAGCAACAGACAAGCAATCAGAAATTGAATAGTCTCTTCACACTTAAAAGAAAGTCAAAGAAATACTCATATAATGTGCTCTGTGTTCCCTTTCTTTTTGATAAAACATGGATAAAACACTGATAATTATTTGATTTTGGCTCAGCAAGCATTTACACACATTCCATAAAGATCCTGTAAAGACACGTGACATCAACGTGACATCAGCGTCTTAAGTTCACTTTTTTCCTGATTCAATCGTAAACTTGCACATCACCTACTGTTCCACTACCTGGTGGATCATCTCAGTGTCATCACTACATCACACCCCCTTTATAGCATTGATACTTCCTTTTCCACACAGGGTAAATTCTTGGATCAATTCTGGACATCACAAAAGGTTACTAAAGGACAACAACAAAAAAACAACATAAATTACAAAATAAATACAGGAACCGAAGTTAGAATTAAAAAGAAAATAATAGACCAATTTCGAGTAGACGTCACAGTCACGTCATTTGCAGCTGCACGCGCATAGTGGTTGCAGAAAAACACTGGTATTTTTGTGCCTTTTGATGTCAAAATCGGAATGCAAATAATTTTTATACAATACTGTAGTCAAAGATGCCATTTGAAGCTAAACGCAGACATTTAAGCATAAATTTGATTTAAACACTAGGTCTATATAATATTAACATATGCTGTTCATAGGGGATGTACTGCATTAGCCCTACAGTTACAGCATTAAGTATTATTTAAACCTATTACTATTAACATTTTAACATAACATTTTTTTTATTTTATCTCACAATTCTGATTTTTGTTTCTCACAAATGCAAGTTTATATCTCCTAATTCGACCTTAATAACTCGATTTAACAAAACTAGTGAGTTTGTTAATTCTGAGGGAAAAAAGCAGTAGTGTGGGATATAAACTCTGAAAGAATGACGAGTTGTTTTTCTTCTAGAGTTGTGGGATATAATCTCGGAATTGCGAAAATAAAGTCAGGATTTTGAAATATAAAATCAAATTTACCTTTTTTATTCTTTTATTGCATGGCTCCATAAACTGCCCATTGAACTGCCCATAAAAATACCGGTTTCGGATCTGTGAGATTATCCTACTATCTAACGCCAATTTCTTTGAATAACAGTCCTTATCGCTGGGTGACAAGCTCTTGTAATATGTGAATAGCATTTTGAAAATGACATCTAATCAATATAATCTATATAAATCTAAGTATTTTGTGCCGTATCCTTGTAATTCTCTAGCTGTAAAGGCGCTCTCTCTCTGGGTTTTCTGCAACCATGCTGCGCGCGCATCCCAAATGTTTACAAACAGATAATTGGTCTATAGGACAGTTCTGCTTCATAATTGATTCATACTGTGATGCTGTGAGTTTTGTACTATGGTACATGCATTGCGACGTTACATTTTTTATTGTCACCATTGTTGAGGATCATGTGTTGATTTATGATGGCTTTGTGTGTCATTGGAGCTCCCTGTTTTGTGCTTTTTTTTTTTTTTTTTTAATAAGTTCTGCAATGCTTTTGATGAAACTACATTGTTTTGAGTCGGTTTCAGTGGTTTTGTGTGTACACAGATATTTTCTGAGACAAGGCAGTGGTTTGGAAAAAAAAAAAAAGATGGGTTAGGGAAAGCCCTGACTTTGTGCGGACGTGCAAAATGTAATGTGTAGTTGTAAGATTCATTACAAATGTAGTGGAATAAAGAGTACAGAAACTCATTTTAAAAATGCAGTGAAGTAGAGAGTAAAAGTTGTTAATAACTTTGATGCTCAGTAAAACTAAAGAGTTTCCTAAATGTACTCAAGTAGAGTAATTAATTACATTTACTCAAATACTGTACACCTCTGCCAATGTGATTTTCAGGTGCTGAAGATGAAACAGATGAACAGGAGTGTCTGAGGATTGTGCTGATTGGAAGGACAGGAAATGGAAAGAGTGCAACAGGAAACACTATTCTGGGCAGAGAAGAGTTTTACAGCCTATTATCCACAGATTCAGTGACAACTGCATGTGAAAAAAAAATTGGTGAAGTTGATGGTCGATCAGTAGCTGTTGTTGATACTCCAGGACTCTTTGACACAATACTGTCAAATGACAAAGTGACAGAAGAAATGGTGAAATGTATTTCACTGTTGTCACCTGGACCTCATGTGTTTGTCATTGTGTTGAGTTTGGGAAGATTCACCAAGGAAGAAGCAGAAACTGTAGATCTGATAAAACAGATCTTTGGTCATGAAGCTTCTCAGTTCAGCATTGTTCTGTTCACTGGAGGAGACAATATCGAGGGTGAATCTGTAGAAGATTATTTCAGGCGAAGTAAGTCTGCAGAACTCAGGAAACTGATCAGAGATTGCAGTAACAGATTCCTGGTTTTCAATAACAAAGAAAAACAAGACAAAACTCAAGTGATTCAACTGTTAAACATGATAGAGGAAATGAAAAACAGCAACGACGGTCGATACTTCACTAACAGCATGTTTGAGGAGGCAGAGATGTCCATTAGAAAGAAAATGGAAGAAATACTGAAAGAGAGAGAAAGAGAAATTGAGATCCAGACACAGATATTGCAAGCGAAATATGAGAGGGAAATGAAAAATGTGACACAGCAACTGAAAGAAGAAAAACAAAGAGCAGATGAGGAGAAAATGAAAATGCAGACTCAAATCAGAAAAGAGAAAAGAGATAAAGAACTAGCAGAGAAACAAATGGAATATCTTCAAAGAGACAAAGCAAAGCGTGTTAAAATGAAAAGGAATCATGAACATGAAATGAAGATGATTAGGATGAAATATGAAGATGATGCTAGAAGAAGAGCAGAAGAATTTAACGAGTTCAGAGACCAAAAAGATAAGAGAATTTGGGAGTTCAAGGATCATCTGGAGGGGCAAGATAATCAACATGAATTACTGAAAGAATTGTTTAAAGAGTTGAAAGAGGACAAAAAGGGGATGAAGAAGAATCAGAAAACAAAAGGCTGTGTTATGTTTTGATATTGCAATGCTTAAATATGAGTCTCAATAATTCTTAACATTTTATATCAAACATAATATTTCTACTTAAAGCTGCAGTCTGTATCTCTTTTTTTTTTTTTTTTTTACAAAATTTAAGTGAATACATCATGAATCAATTTTCCAAAAATGTGTTTTTTGCTTATCCTGAATCGCTACTGTACCTATAATAAGTTTTTACATATTATATGTTCTGGTTGGAACTGCTGCAGTGTAGCCCAGTACCTGTGTGATTGTCATTTTTGTATCATTACAGCACCTGTTCATTTTGTAATTTCCTGTAAAACAACATTGTGAAAACCATCTACACTTTCACAGAAGTTACTCATTCAGTTTTTGGAATTGTGACAGTTTATTTTTGGGTGAATTATTCTACTTGTAATTATCGCCAAGCAATACTGACCTTTATGCAATAATGCATCTTGTCAGTCACAGGAATGTACTTGAGTTAATTTGTAAAAATTTAAGCATAACTCAGCAAAATGATTTTTTTTAACTGATGTTTCTATTATTTTTTTATATTATATAGTCGCAAGTGTCTACTCAGATAAGACTACAATGCAATCATAATTAAATCTCATGTACATATTGAAAGAAAATGTCTTGCTATTGCACATATGTGACCCTGGACCACAAAACTAGTCTTAAGTCGCTGGGGTATATTTGTAGCAATAGACAAAAATACATTGTATGGGTCAGAATTATTTATTGTTCTTTTATGGCAAAATTCATTAGGAAATTAAGTAAAGATACTGCAAATATACTAAATTAAGAAAAAGATTGTAAATTATATGAAGAGTTCAGATGCAAAACCAGCTAATTCTATCTGACGTATTTCTTTAAAATGAGCATGTCTTTCTGGCTACTTTGTATAGGTTTCTATGTAAGTACTGTTACTTCTGATTGGGCTGAGGCTGGAATTTAGCGAGTTTGAAGTAAAAGTATTTGATGGATGTATACTATGTGTCAGGAGCATTCACTCAGTATCATTATCTCATTTTTGACCAAGATGGCTTTTAGCTGGTTTTGCATCTGAACTCTTCATATGAAAATTAAATTTTTGTTTAGTAATAGACATTGTTAAGAACTTTATTTGAACAAATTTAAAGGCAATTTTCTCAATAATCCCTCAGATTCCAGATTTTCAAATAGTTGTACTGTATCTCAGACAAATATTGTCCTATCCTAACAAACATCAATGAAATGCTTATTTCTTCAGCTTTTGGATTATGTATAAACCTCAGTTTTGAAAAATTGACTATATAAAAACCCTTGTCAGACCAACAAAAGTACCACAAATGTTAACCCAACTAGTCAAACACAGTTGTCTGAACATTTCATGTTGTTGAAATTTTAAGCTTTGTAAGTTCCCAGCATGCATTGCAGCATGAATAAATTATCCAGTTACTGTTATAGGATTAGTGTTTTGCTGTTTGCTGACTTTATTTCAACTTTTTGTTGTTGTTTTGTCATTATTGTTAGTTATTTGTTGTACTGTGACGTAAAGATCTCATCTTTTTATTATTTGCTGATTGCCACCATTCTTGAGGGTTGTGTATCTAGTTTTGAGGCCTAGATACTTTCAACCATTTATATCCATTCTGTGGATATCTTAATCTTGTAAAATGCTTTGCAAACAAAGACAACAAGGAGTATTAAAATAGTACACTTGAAAGTATACTGCTAGTATACTGACATTTGTATGCTTACTACATAAAGTATACTTAAAAATATACTTCAACTTTACTTAAGTATTGTAACAGTGACTGATCCGGAGACGTGGGATCCACATGCGACATGTTTATTAAGAGAGTAGTCAGGCAGGCGAGGGTCAACAACGGCAGACAGGTACAGAGCAGATAATCCAGTGAATAAACGTTAGTCCAGGCAAAAGGTATCAAGGCAGGCAGCAGAGAATCAAACACGGGGAATAAACAGTCCAATCGGCAACGGGAAAGCAATACAAAGAAAAACGCTCATGACTGAAAGTCACACTAACAAAACTTCGCGGTCTAAAAATGGCCGAAAGGGGGAAGTGAACCGGGAGACCCGGAACCGGAAGGGGAGTCCCAGGCACGGGGTTGTGGGAAATGGAGTGCGTTAAAAGTCCGGAGAGGGTTCCCGCTGGCGGCGGTTAGAGGGAGCCACAGAGACCGCGTTCGTGACAAGTATACTTAAAGGGGTCATCGGATGCCCATTTTCCACAAGTTGATATGATTCTTTAGGGTCTTAATGAAAAATCTCTAATATACTTTGATTAAAAATTCTCAATGGTTTTGTAAAACAACAGCCTTTTTACCTTGCCAAACTCAGCTCTGCAAAAATCATCTCATTCTAAGGGGTTGTTCCTTTAAATGCAAATGAGCTCTGCTCACCCCGCCCCTCTCTTCTCTCTGTGGAAAGACGGTCTTGTTTACATTAGCCGCATTTAGCCGTGTTTAGCCGCTAAACTTCCTAACTACCACGTTATAAGGAAAGGCGATCGCTTATACTCACTTCTGCTGTAAGTGAAGCTGGATCATGAATGATTTGCGCAAACATAGACGGATATATGTAGATCGGGAGGCGCATTCCATTCACAAACAAACGTAATCTACAGCATCTTCAGCAGCTCAGATGTCGGGAGTAAATGACGACCACTGTGTTCATTATTACATCCAGCAACACAACACCTCAATCGGAGATATTCTTGTCTAACTTACATCCCTGCTCTGGCAACAAAACATGGAAAGTTACTGGACTGTGACAGCTGGTCTAAGGTAAGAGCTCATGTCAATCAACTATTGTGGGAGCGGCCTCTGTCGGTGTGACGGCACACCGACAGGCATCTGAGAACGGCTCGATTTGAAAAAGGGGATATTATTTTTACAGATTAATTAAAAACCACTGCATGGATTTTGATCATTATAGGGTAGAGTTGTACATACACTGCCAACAAACATTAATGTTCAAACAAAATGAAAAAGTGAACTTAGCATCCGATGACCCCTTTAATAAAATAAACTTAAAGAATACTTTTTTTTGGTAAGGGTAATCAGGTGAAAGTAATTAGTACCTGGTCTTTCTTTACTGAAAGCTCTTGCAGCAATTTTAACTTACAAATGATCAGACAACAACAAAAGTTATAAATATATAGACATCATAAATGATTCATTGATTGTATTAAACTGAATGACAAATCAAAAATTTGATATTAGCTACGTTTTTATCCAAGGATTTTTGGCGGAAATATATTTAGTGCTTCAAAATTTTTACCGATATAGCTGATGGAAATGCCATTTATTGATAAAATTTCTCATGTGTTGACAAAATCTCTATCCATGTAACTTAACAAAAATTTGTTTGTAAACACTTTTTGTCGAGAAACGGGGCTTTAAGGCAAAAAATGTCACATTCTGTCACATGACAGAATTAGCCAATAGGCAGCATCCGTGTTTGTGGTGTTGTTCGCGTTGAAGGTGGGGTATGTATTTTTTTTTTTAAAAATGCTTTAGAATACTAAGTCGAGACCAAAGTACCAAAGCAAACCAAAGCAAACTTGTAACCAATCAGCAGTTAGGGGTGTGTCTACTCATGATGGGGAGGAGAGGGCATTCAGTGCACAGGACGGACATCAGCTGAGCCGAGTGATGATAGAAAGATATGGCGGATAAAAAACAAAAGAGGAAAATGTCTGCGGAACAGATTAAGCTTACGATAAGGCAGCAATTGCTCCCTACTCCCTAATCCACTGAAGTTTACCTCACTTGGCAACATTCATTCATGAATTTGCGCTGCACCGATGCCTGCAGCGTCTTCACACACAGACAAAACTTACTAGAGAAGTGTGAAGAGTGACATCATATACCTCTGTAAATAAAGACAATTTAAATTCATGCCTCACACACATTAAAACCCTCTGAATGGAACATGTACACTCGTTTCAAAGTGGAATCATGGCAGAATATCAGCAGATTCCACCATAATCGTTGCCTGGGTTGTGTACGTATGTGTGGGGTGGAGCTATCAAAATAGGGACGAGACCCTTTTGGGGAAGAGCTTGTTTGTTTTGGTGATTTCAAATACCAACATTGGCTACCAGAAATCACTTACCTTACCTTTAAAGCCCTGTTTCTCTTTAGTTCAAAAGCGCATTAAATCATAAATAAATCATTATTAAATTGTATCTAAAATTGTTTTATATATGGTAAAAAAAAAAGACAAATTACCTTTCAAACATACATAACATCAGAAACTATTTTAAATATTTCTTCTTTTTGTGTACATTCACAATAAAAATAAAACATTGTGCTTTTGTAACACAAATGAAACAAACAGGATGCTGATTTCTCGAGCGCATCACAGAACTCCGGTTCCGGTCTCGTGTTGCAGAGTGGTGTGCGTTTGTGGCTCCCTAGAGTTTTATTCTTCTGAGGAAATCTCTATTTTACTTTACTTTCTGTTGTTTAAAGTGATAAAATATAGCTTTTTCCCCTCCAGATTTCTGTTATTATCCATCAAACTAATCCGATCGCTCGCTTTTAATCTATAACCGCGAGTGCAACGCCGCGCTGTGCGTTAGCATTCCGTTTGCCGGTTAGCCTGCCATTTGCGTTCCCACTCACGTCTCTATTCACGTCTACTACCGCTTTCCTTTTTTCCTCGCTCTCGTTGATCGCTCGTTTTTATTCTACAACCGCGAGTGCAGCGTGTTTGTAGTGTGTTAGCCGGTTAGCTTGCCATTCACTTTTACTTTTTCTCTACGTCTTTTTCTACACAAGTTTCATCAGACAACAGTGGTGAGTTGAAATCGTTCTACAACTACGGTGAGTAATGGCTTCTTCTCCTTTCCTGGTAACCTGCATCACCTGTCATATGTATAGTTTATCAATCTCTGTCGGCAGCGAGGGATTCACATGTGATAAATGCAGGAAAATAGTTAGGCTGACAGAGAAGATTTCAGAACTAGAGACACGCATCCAAACTTTAATCGAGGATAGTAAGAATGCGAGGGCGTTAGATACGGCTTTGGATGCGACTAGCTTAGGAAGTCCCGTACATTGTTTGGTTCCGGTAACTTCGCCTTTGCAGCAGGGCAACTGGGTGACTGTGAGACGGCATAGTCGCGGGTCAAAACACCGCTCTTCCGTTCCGATCAGAACATCAAACAGGTTCTCCCCACTCAGTGACGCACCCACTGAGAAACCTGATGAAAGTGCTCTAGTTATTGGCGATTCTATTGTACGGAACGTGAAAATAGAGACACCAGCCACCATAGTCCACTGTTTACCGGGAGCCAGAGCGCCTGACATCTTGGCAAATTTAAAAGTGCTGGCTAATGCTAAACGTAAATTCAGTAAGATCGTTATTCACGTCGGCACAAATGATGTTCGACTTCGCCAGTCGGAGATCACTAAAAATAATGTTAAAGAGGTGTGTGAACTTGCAAGTACGATGTCAGACACTGTAATTTGCTCTGGCCCCCTCCCTGCGTATCGTGGTGACGAGATACATAGCAGACTGTCGTCACTAAATGGCTGGATGTCTAAGTGGTGCCCGCAGAATAACATAGGTTTCATAGACAATTGGACAAGTTTTTGGGGCAGACCTGACCTGTTGAAAAGAGATGGCCTTCATCCCTCCAGGGGTGGTGCCGCTCTTCTCTCTAGTAATATGGCATATAGTCTTAGAGTTTGCACTTGACTAACTGGGGCCCAGGTCAGGAAGCAGACAGACTGGCTAATCCGACCGTCTGCTAGCCGCCTCACGTCACCAAAATCAGTTAATTCTCAGCACATAGAGACCCTTACACCTAGATATCATGCTATAGAGACTGTGTCTGTTCCCCGAGCTAGACAATACAAAAGACGTCCAAACCAATTTAAGAGTAACAATCTAATCGACGTTCAGCAAATTAAAAATTTACATAATACAGAGAAACAAATGATAAAACTCGGCCTTTTGAATGTCAGGTCCCTTTCCACAAAAGCGCTTTTTGTAAATGATATGATCATTGATCATAACCTAGATGTGCTATGTTTGACAGAAACCTGGCTAAAATCAGAAGATTACATTATCTTAAACGAGTCTACCCCTCATGATTACTGTTATAAACATGAGCCACGTCTAAAAGGTAAAGGGGGAGGTGTTTTCTACAATTTATAGCAATATTTTTAGTGTTTCACAGAGAGCGGATTTCAAGTATAACTCGTTTGAAGTAATGGTGCTTCATATAACATTATCCAGAGAAACAAGTGTTAATGATAAATCCCCCATGACGTTTGTACTTGCTACTGTATACAGGCCACCAGGGCACCATACAGATTTTCTTAAAGAATTCGCTGATTTTATATCTGAGCTGGTGTTGGCTACAGATAAGGTCTTAATAGTAGGTGACTTTAACATCCATGTTGATACTGAAAATGATGCACTGGCAACTGCATTTACAGACATTCTAAATTCTATTGGAGTTAGACAACACGTGTCAGGTCCCACTCATTGTCGAAATCATACTCTAGACTTAATACTGTCACATGGAATTGATGTCAATGCCGTTGAGATTCTGCAGCAAAGTGATGATATCTCTGATCATTATCTAGTCTCGTGTATACTCCAGATAACTAAAACTAAATTCAACTCCTTATTACAAGTATGGTAGAACCATCACTTCTACTACAAAAGATTGCTTTCTAAGTAATCTTCCTGATTTATCTGAATTCCTCAGCATGTCCAATAGCTCAGAAAAACTTGATGATGTAACAGAAACTATTGACTCTCTCTTTTCCAGGACTCTAGATACGGTCGCTCCTCTGCGCCTAAGGAAGATTAAGGAAAACAGTCCGACCCCGTGGTATAACGAGCACACTCGCGCCCTAAAGAGAGCAGCCCGGAAAATGGAGCGCAGCTGGAGGAAAACAAAATTAGAGGTTTTTCGTACTGCTTGGCGGGAATGTACCCTCTCGTACAGAAAAGCGTTAAAATCGGCCAGATCTGATTACTTTTCAACTCTTTTAGAAGAAAACAAACATAACTCTAGGTATTTATTCAATACAGTGGCTAAGTTAACAAAAAATAAAGAACCAACAGGCACTGACTATGCCTATCAGCATAGCAGTAATGACTTCATGAACTACTTTACTTCTAAGATCGATACAATTAGAGACAAAATTGTCACCATGCAGCCGTCAATTACAGTGTCGCATCAGATAGTGCGCTATAGATTTCCTGGGGAACAATTCCACTCATTCTCTACTATAGGTCAGGAAGAATTGTATAAACTTGTTAAATCATCTAAACCAACAACTTGTATGCTAGACCCTATTCCATCTAGGCTACTAAAAGACTTGCTTCCAGATCTCATAGATCCTCTGCTAAATATTATTAATTCATCACTGTCATTAGGATATGTCCCCAAAACCTTCAAACTGGCTGCTATTAAGCCTCTAATTAAAAAACCACAACTTGACCCCAACGAATTGACTAATTACAGACCTATCTCGAATCTATTAGATATTAGAAAAGGTTGTATCCTCACAATTATCTTCCTTCCTACAGAAATATGATATCTGTGAGGATTTTCAGTCAGGTTTTAGACCGTACCATACTACTGAGACTGCTCTTATTAGAGTTACAAATGATCTACTCTTGTCATCTGATCGTGGTTGTATCTCTCTGTTAGTGCTACTGGATCTTAGTGCTGCGTTTGATACTGTTGACCACAACATTCTCTTGAATAGACTTGAGAATTATGTTGGCATTAGTGGTAGTGCATTGGCATGGTTCAAATCGTATCTATCTGACCGCCATCAATTCGTGGTAGTAAATGAAGAGGTATCATATCGATCACAAGTGCAGTATGGAGTACCGCAAGGCTCAGTACTAGGGCCATTACTCTTTACGCTTTACATGTTACCCCTGGGTGATATCATCAGGAAATATGGTGTTAGCTTTCACTGCTACGCTGACGATACCCAGCTCTATATTTCTTCGCGGCCCGGCGAAACGTACCAATTTGAAAAACTAATGGATTGTGTAGTTGAGTTAAAAAATTGGATGACAAGTAATTTCTTACTGCTAAATTCTGAAAAAACAGAGGTGTTAATTATTGGGCCTAAAACCTCAGCGTGTAATAACCTACAACACTGTCTAATACTGGATGGCTGTTCTGTCAATTCTTCGTCATCAGTTAGGAACCTAGGTGTGCTATTTGATGGTAATCTTTCCTTTGAAAACCACATCTCTAGTATTTGCAAAACTGCATTTTTCCATCTCAAAAATATATCTAAATTACGACCTATGCTATCAATGTCAAATGCTGAAACATTAATTCATGCATTTATGACCTCACGGTTAGATTATTGTAATGCTTTATTGGGTGGTTGTTCTGCTCGCTTAATAAACAAACTCCAGCTGGTCCAAAATGCAGCAGCTAGAGTTCTTACTAGAACCAGAAAGCATGATCATATTAGCCCGGTTCTGTCAACACTGCACTGGCTCCCTATTAAACATCGTATAGATTTTAAAATCTTGCTAATTACTTACAAAGCAATGAATGGTTTAGCTCCTCAGTACCTGAGCGAGCTCCTATCACATTATAGTCCCTCACGTCCGCTGCGTTCTCAAAACTCTGGCAATTTGATAATACCGAGAATATCAAAATCAACCGCGGGCGGGAGATCATTTTCTTATCTAGCGCCCAAACTCTGGAACAATCTACCCTACAATGTTCGGGACGCAGACACATTCTGTCAGTTTAAATCTAGATTAAAGACCCATCTCTTTAACCTTGCTTACACATAACACATCAACATATTCTTATAATTCAAATCCGTTAAAGGATTGTTAGGCTGCATTAATTAGGTCAACCGGAACCGGGAACACTTCCCATAACACCCGATGTACTCAGTGCATCGTCAGAAGAATGGCATCTACGCTAATATTAGTCTGTTTCTCTCTCATTCCGAGGTCAGATTAACCACCAGATCCAGTCCGTATCCAGATCAGATGGTCACTGCAGTCCCCCGGATCCAGTCCGAACCCAGCCCAGATGGTGGATCAGCACCTAGTGACGACCTCTACAGCCCTGAATGTCAGCAGAGTCCACATCAACTAGATGAGCCCCAGAGACGGATCCACAGTGAAGACCTCGTCACCTAGACGGCTGTCGGCACAAGACCACGGGAACTTTGGCCAGAGGAGAACTAGCCCCCCGACTGAGCCTGGTTTCTCCCAAGGTTTTTTTTCTCCATTTGTCACCGATGGAGTTTTGGTTCCTTGCCGCTGTCGCCTCTGGCTTGCTTAGTTGGGGACACTTTCTCTTAACACAATATTGCATTTTATTTTATTGTTTTTGATTAACTATCTTTACCTAAAATGTGAGTGCTTACTGTTGCCTTTGGCATTGTTGATGTACTGTTTCCTATTTAATACTGTACAGCCGCCTTGTCACAATTCTGTATTGTTAAAGGCGGTATATAAATAAAGGTGACTTGACTTGACTTGACATAAATGAAACAAAATTCTGCATATACAGTATCTCACAAAAGTGAGTACACCCCTCACATTTCAGCAATTATTTTAGTATATCTTCTTAAGGGACAATACTATAGAAATGAATCTTGGATATATTTTAGAGTAGTCAATGTGGAGCTTGTATAGCAGTGTATAATTACTGTCCCCTAAAAATAACTCGACATACAGACATTATTAACAAAACAGCTGGCAACAAAAGTGAGTACACAATAAGTGAACTTGTCAAAACTGTGTCCAGAGTGTCAATGTTTTGTGTTAGCACCATTGTTATCTAGCACTGCCTTATTCATTCTGCGCAATTCACCAGAGCTGCACAGGTTGTTGCTGGGATCCTCTTCAAATCCTCTATAATGACATCATGGAGCTGCTGGATGTTAGACACATGGTGCTTCTCCACCTTCCGCTTGAGGATGCCCCATAGGTGCTCAGTAGGGTTCAGGTCAGATCACCTTCACCCACACCTTCCTCCTCACCAGGGCATCACCACACACGCTGGACACCATCTGAGCCAAACAAGTTTATCTTAGTCTCATCAGACCATAGGACATGGTTTCAGTAAAGGTACATTCACACCATATCGGAATTCACGTAATTACGAGATTCCAACTTGTAAAAAGCGTTCACATTCTCGTAGAACTTGTAATAACAACTTGTGAACTGGGAGTTTTCTGAGAGCTACAACTTGTACTACGTAACTGCTGTACCACCTGACCAACGCAGGCTCTATTTAAGCCACGGTCACACTAGACTTTTGCTGCGCTCTGTGCTGTTCACGAATCACATCCTTGGACTGGGGATTATCCGTTTCTATAGAGACAGTCAACAAAATGAACCAGTGTGAAGGACTGTTGTTACTGGCCGCTGTAAAACAAACAACTACAACATTACGTTACATTTGTATGCTACTGCTAAATATTGCAGAACACAGCAAGCGTGTGAGGTACAAATAATTACTTGCGGTTTGTTTGTTTGCTTGTTGTTTGTTGTTATGAACGTGTTATTGCTAACCTAAACAAACAACAACAAAATAATAACACCAAGTACCTTATAGTATCTATATATGTATTGTGACGAGTCGGCTGCCTCCCCCCTAACTATCAGCTTCACCCCGTCGGTAATCGCCGCCCTTCACCAGGCTCCCGACGGGAGTGGGCGTGTGGGAGGAGGAGGGGCGCCGAAACATCCAGGTCTGGCGGCGTGTGATGAGGCACACCTGATGTGAATGAAGCCTCATCACCGCCGCTGTTAAAATGCCGAGCGCGCCTCTCCTCAGGAGACCGGTCTCTTCCCCGTGCATGCACGCTGGTGTCCTCGTGGGTCCAGGAAGGGGTGAAGAGGGAACCAGCGCCGCCGAAGGACGAGCTGCCGGACCCCGTGGGTCCGGATGAGGACCGCACCCGTGACGGCTGACGGGCCAGGTTGCCGGGCCGTTTCATCCCCCAGAAGTGCCGCAGAGGTGGAGGAGGACGATGCCGCTAGAGAAGCCGCCGCCCCTCGCACCCCGGACCTGAGCGGGGAGCGCGTGCGGCCGCCGGATTCCGCCCCTTACCTGGACCCTTCCCTTTTGGAACACTACCCCTCCTTCACGGAACCCCGTCACTTCGAGGACACCAGATCCCCCTTTTGTTTTGGACACTTTTTCCCCCTTTTTGGACACTTTGTTTTATTGTTTAATAAAAGCCTCTCCGAGGCCTGACGTCACGCCCCCTGTGTCTGTCGCTTTGCTCCGCCCCCGTGACAGTATCTATTTTCCTGTTTTTTAGAGCAGCAATAGCTTTTTTTGAAAATAAAAGGGCATTACTAGCAGTACTGAAATCAGGCATTGACTGGCTGCGAATTCTGGACATGAGCCCAAGGATGTTCCAAAAACACCTGCGATTTACAAGAACACAGTTTGAGCACTATATGGAGCTTCTGAGGCAGCAAGGGCTGGATGAGGAACTTGGCACTGGTGGTAGCCCTGAAAGAATACCTTTAATCCAAAAAGTTGTGCTTTTTCTTTGGTACATGGCAAACTAGAATTCAGTCAAAGAAACTGCAGACAAATTCAACCTTTCTCAAGGGGGAGCCCACAAAACATAGTGTTAAAAGCAACATGTGAACTGGCAAAAACTTACATTCAGTGGCCAAATTCTGTGAGAAAGCAGATCAGCACAGAGCACTTTTTAAGAATATGTGGCATAGACAGAGTGATAGGCGCAATTGATGGATGTCATATCAAAATCCAAAGACCCCATGTCAGGGGAATAGACTGAATTAACAGAAAAGGATTTTTCTCACTTCTTCTGCAAAGAATAGTTGACAAACATGGAAGATTTATTGATGTAATCGTGGGACCACCTGGCAGAGTTCATGACTCCAGAATGTTGAGGGCTTCTCCTTTTTTTAACAAATGGGAAGACAGAATGGAAGGACGCAGACTATTAGGAGACACAGCATACATAGGGAGCATGTATCCATTTATTGTCACACCAAAGCATGACAATGGAACACTGAGCCCTGAAGAAGAATGCTACAACACAAGACTCAGCCAAGGCAGAGTAGTAGTTGAGCATGCCTTTGGGCATCTGAAGTGTCGTTGGAGAAAGATAAAAGAAATCCAGAACACCAGGCAAGATCTGTTGGGGTCCCATTACCAGAGTCTGTGAGGACCATCCTCTTGGATGCTATAGAGATGGAGATGAAAATGAAATGTGTGTTATACTGAGTTGGTGAAAATGTCAGGATTTCTATGAGAGAGGACTCATATGCAGAATGAGTGTTATCAAGTTTATTGACAAGACGTGAGATGTAGGAGAGGTGGGGAGTGAACACAGTCCAAACAGTAGGCAGGGAGAGACTTGTAGACAGGCATATGAACAGCCACAGAGTCCAGTCCACAAAGGCCGACCACCAGACAGGGGACAAGGCAGCAAAGCTGGAGGCCGGTAGTAGCAGCAGAGGCCTGACAGGAACCGGAGGCGCAGCCCCTCCACACTCATGATCTCACAGGCTCTACAAACGTCTAGCTATGAGGCAGATAGAGGAAATAGAACAGGAGCTCGGCCTGCAGGACTGGACAGGACAAGACAAAACAAAACAACTGACAGACAAGAAACAATATTAAGTGAACAACTTGGCAGGGAATAATCAGTATCACAAACGGCAAGACAAGCTAGCAAACATAGACTAAGCACAGTAACACAGCAAAGTAGAACAACGAACTGGCAAAACAAGAGGGAAAGGGAGAACAATATAAAGAGCGAAGAACACGAGGAACAGGTCAGAATACTCGGACAAACGAGAGAGTAACGTAAGGGGGCGTGGCAACGGGTAACAAGGAGGCAGGACAAGGGGAGCACATGGCAAAAACAAACAAAGACAGAGCCATGTGCTCAGACACAACACAAATATATAAAAATGAAACAAAGACAACACAGACAAGACTGTCAGGGGAGAACCCTGACAGAAAATATTTGTGTTTATATTTCAGAACTAACCTGGGAATACCATTCTTTCGATGCTCCAGAGATGAAGAAAAAGTAAAAGAGCAGAAGATGACCACTTACACAGAGCAGAATTGTATTATATTTAACCAATGCATTTGAAAGCAATTTTTTTGGTCACAATGACTTAATGAAACAGAAAACCTGTGCTTATGTTTAACAATTATATTAGCACCTATTTTCCTTTGCAACAATTTCTTCTGGCAAGTGTCTGTAAATATGAACTATAAGAAAAAAATAATAATAACTTAACTTTTCATGTCTAAGTCTAAGTTATTTGTTATTTTATATTAGACATATAGCATGGTGTAAGCTATTTTCATTCATTTTATTAATAAAAGTTCCATGATTCATTTATAGGCTAAATGAGTTTTTTTTTTTTTTTTTTCCCGGCCTGTCAGTAACACAGATAACACATGACAGTGTGTATGTGTAGCTATGTTATCATCATTCACAGCCTTTTTTTTTTTTTTTTTTAATTAATTTAATTTTATACACCTTTTTATTTAACCATACTATGACAGACAAGACCGGGGGACAGAGAAAACAGGAAAAAAAAAATAAAATAAACATTGGGGAGAAAGTCAACAGAAGAGGGGGAGAGAGAGAGAGAAGAAGAAAAAAGAAAAGAAAAGAAAAAAAAAAAAAAAGGAGAAGGAGGATAGAGAGAGAGAGAAAGATCAAAAAAAGATAATCTGCTTCCATACCTGCTGACAAAAAGAGAAAACAACAGAAGACACAACAGCAGAGTAACTGCAGCAACAACCAACATCTATATAAATCACAGTAAATACTAAATGTTAAATGTTATTGTGCAGCACACATAACTAATATTACAAAATATGTTTTGAAGCAACAGCAGATCAAGACAGTGTGTGTCTGTGTGCACCTGTTTTTACACCAATGTGAATGCTTGTGTGTACACCTGTGTGCACACCTGTGTGTGTGAGCGCGTTTGTGTTCATAAGGTTCTTCCATGTAAATGTTTAATAGTGTGTGTGTGGGGAACCACAGCCCTGCCCCGCAAGGTATGAAGCAGACATGGGGGAGACCCGGGCCCCAAACATCCGGAGGTCCCCCCGGACACGAGAGTCCCAGGAGAACCACCGCAGGGACAACCGCGGCCCCCACCCAGAAAAGGGCAGAGGAGGGCCCGGAGGGGGATCATCCGGCAGCCACAATGCAGACGTCCCAGGGGGCCTGAGATGATGAGTGAGGCGGAGTTTAAGGCCCGACCTGACACATAGACATAGACAAACAGGCACACATATATACAAGCATACGTTCCCACTCTCATGCACGCAAACAAATATTCACGCACTCGCCCCACATGTAGACACACAAAAATGGACACAGTACCCACAATCACACTCCCCATTTGTACTCTATACTCCTGGATCCAGGCACCACTACCCCCAGAGGGGCAATCAGCGCCAGACCCCGGAGCTGAACCCCCTTCACTCTGGCGTGGAGACAGGAAGACCACCCCGGTCCCCCGCAGCAGCAGAGAAGACCACCAGCCCAGACCCCGACCGGATGGCCAGCTCGTCCTCACAGCCCCCAGCCCCGGACAGAGAACAGAGAACAGGGGTGTGAAAAAAAAAAAAGAAGACCCCATGCCTCACCTTACCCACTCAAATGTAGTGTTGGTGTGTGTTGTTCTAAAGTGCTTTAAAACAGGGGAGGGGCAAGACACTAACCACCCTCCGCCAGCTCGTGTCAAATCGGCCTCCCCAAGAGCCCTCAATGTCTATGTGTAACTTAAAATTGAGAAGTGGGCACCGGCACCAGAGAGAAGGCTGAATGAACAGACCGCCCCCTGGATGCCATTCAGTGTGCCCACCCCCAAGGCCCTATATGTATGTGTCATGTGACAGTAAGTAATGAGAGTGTCTAAGTTGTGATGTATGATTGAGATGCAGGTGGCCACGAGGAGACAGAGGAGTACCACCTCCCCTGCATCCCAGCGACACACCCGCACCCCAAAACCCTACCTGTATGTTGGTGTGATGGAGCGGGGAAGCATTAGGGATGGGGAGGAAATCATTGGAGGGGGCAGAGTACCCCCCCCTTTGGAGCCAGCTCTCCCGCTGACCCCCATAGGCACCCCCGTTGCCCCAAATCTGCCCAGGGCAGGGGGCCCAGGGCAGGGGGCCCAGGCCCATCCAGACTAGGGCCCACGGCAGCCTGGGGCGGCCCACCAGACCCCACAGCAGAGGAAAAAACTACCCCCACCCCATCATTCAGTCAACTCCCAGACTACAGAAGGCAATAGACACCCAGGTTAAGTCCGTCCTCCGCCACCAACCCACGCTCCCGGCGGCACACCAACCAGGACCCAAGGACCCAAGCCCCCCAGGCCCAGCCGGAATCCCCAGCAGCGCCGCATGCAGCCGCCAGAAAAACAACACCCAAGAGCCACCAACACCCCATCCAGGCCAGGACCACAGCCCCAGCGCCGAACCCCCCAAGAAACCCACCCCTAGGGAACTCCCAGATGCCCCCAGCCCATATGGCCCCCCCACGGCGACAACAAAAACCAAAGCCGGACAGAACCGTGACCCCCCACCCACACTATGTGATCGACTGATCAAAGGAGCCCAAAGAGATTGATCTAATGTGGCAGCAGAAGCTGTTTCAAGACTAATATAGTCCAACAAACGATCTCTATATTGGTTGATATTAGGATTATTTTTATTTTCCAGTTCATGAGGACAGTCTTCTTAGCAATGCATAAGGCGGTGTAAGCCATGTGGATTGAGTTACCTTCTGTAGTGACGCCATCTAGGTAGCCCAACAAGCAGACTGATGGAGAGGCTGGAATGGAACATTTAAGACACTTTGATAAGTCTTCACAAATCCTGTACCAGAACCTCTGAACAGGTGGACAGAACCATAGAGCGTGGATATAATTGTCAGGTGTATTGCCTTGACAGTGTGAGCAGTTGTTAGAAGCTGTAAAACCCATCCTGATCATCCGATGACCTGTGTAGTGCACTCTATGCAGGATTTTGTATTGTATTAATTGTAAACTGGGATTTCTAATCAGTTCAAAGGTTTTTAAACATATCTGAGACCAAAAATTATGGTCCCAGCTGACTGATAGATCTGCCTCCCATTTTGTAATAGGAAGCGATACTGATTAATCTATTTTGGAAAGTGTCCTGTATATTTTAGACAGTAATTTAGGGGTTTTGAGATTAAGAAATTCTGCCACACTTGGTGGTATTTGTAATTTGATATGATTAGACTTAAATTTTCTTTTTACTATAGATTTAACTTGTTGATATTCTAAAAATCTGTTCTTGTTAATCCCATATTGTTTAACTAATATGTCAAAGGGAATAAAGTCCGTCCCTTCGAATATATGTTCCAGGTATTTAATACCTTTACATCTCCAATCTGTGAAGTTTATCATATTATTGTTTATTAATCGGTCAGGGTTATTCCAGATGGGAGTACGTTTGCATGGGATTAGTGAAGACTCAGTCATTTTTAGAAACTCCCACCATGCTGTCAGAGAAGAGCTGATACTGATGCTTTTGAAGCATATGTGTCGTTTGATGATCAAGCTAATGAATGGCAGATCCGAAATCTCTATATTATTGCATAATGCCTGTTCTACATCTAGCCAAGGCTCATCTAAGAGGGTGTGTTTTAACCACCCTGAAATGTGTTGAAGCCTGTTAGCTAAGAAGTAGTGGTGAAAGTTAGGCAGATCTAGTCCTCCTTTATCCTTGGTCTTTTGCAGCGTTTTTAAGCTAATACGCGGGGATTTACCTTTCCAAAGGAATTTAGAGATGGAGGAGTCCAGAGATCTAAACCAGTCAGGTGATGGTTTGCTCGGGATCATTGCAAATAAATAATTAATTCTTGGCAAAACCATCATTTTAATTGAGGCGACTCCTCCCATGAGTGATATGGGTAGAGACTTCCATCTGGCTAGATCATCTTCTACCATCTTTAAAAGTGGGATGTGGTTTAATTTAATTAAATCTGCCAACCTAGGTGAAACATTAATACCTAAATATTTAATATTTCCGGATTGCAGTGGAGTGGAAGAGTTCTGGAAGGAGCAATTTGTGAATGCTGAAGAAAAAGTAACACATCATCTGCGTAAAGACTGACTTCATGTTCTACATTCTTGCATTTAATGCCTTTAATCACTGTAGCCTGTCTAATTGCTGCTGCTAGTGGTTCAATAAAAATTGCAAACAGTGAAGAGGAGAGGGGGCATCCCTGCCTGGTGCCCCTCTTAAGACAGAAGCTGGAGGATGTTTGGTCATTTGTCCTGACACATGCTGTTGGAGAGTTATACAATATTTTTAACCAGTTTATGAAAGAGTCTCCAAAACCAAATTTGTGTAAAGCTGCAAATAGAAAATTCCAGTTAACCCTATCAAAAGCTTTTTCTGCATCTAGAGACAATATTGTAATTTGAAGGTTTTCATTGCATGAATAGTCTATCAAGTTAAGTAACCTACGTGTATTTGTTGAGGAGTGCCTCCCTTTTATGAAACCAGTTTGGTCGGGATGAATTATGAGAGGAGTTATCTTCTCTATTCTTTTTGAGAGAGCTTTGCAGATTATTTTAATGTCCACATTAATAAGGGATATTGGACGATAGCTGGTAGGCAATACAGGGTCTTTGCCTGGTTTTAGCAATAGACTAATGTTGGCAGAATTCATATTTGGTGGAAGTCTACCATTTTCCTTGGTTTCCTGCAACATTCTGTAGAATGTTGGTGCCAAAATTGGCCAGAATTCTTTATAGAATTCTGCTGGAAAGCCATCTGGACCTGGAGCTTTTTTATTGGGCATACTGTTCAGGGCTTCCTGAAGTTCATCTGATGTCAGTGGAGAGTCCAATGCCATCGCTTGATTGTCTGGTAGTTTCGGAAGAGTTATATTATCAAGAAACTGGTTAATTTCGTCTTTAGACGGGTTTATCTGTGGCGAATATAAAGATTTGTAAAAGTCCCTGAAAATTTTGTTTATTCTTTCAGGGTCATATACTGTGTCCCCAGTTAAGTCTTTAACAGCACATATAGTTGTTTTTTCTTTATTTATTTTTAACTGGTTAGCTAGGAATTGACCTGATTTGTTACCATATTCAAATTTTTGCCAGCGAAGTCTTTGTGCTAAGAATTGAGTTTTTTTACTAATAATTTCATTTAATTCTAGTTTTGCTTTACGTATTTTGTTCAGCATTTCCTGTTCCTGGAAGGATACGTAGGCTTCTTCTAGGGATTTGATGGTTTCTTCTAGTTCCTGAATACATTTATTTTCTTTTTTCTTTTTATGTGATGAGAATGAGATTATTCTACCTCTCATCACAGCTTTGCCTGCTTCCCAGAGAACAGATGCTGATGTTCCAGGCAGGTCATTATAGTCTAAATATAAAGCCCATTCTTTCTTGAAATATTTAATAAAATCTTCATCTTTAAGCAATGATGTATTGAATCTCCAGTTTTTACTTGGTGGAGTGGCCTTCTTATTCAAGAATATAGGAGTATATAGGAGTTAAAGATATAGGAGCATGATCGCTGACAGCAATAGGGTGTATCTCTGTGTCTGAAATGTCACTCAGCAGTGAGCTGCTGACTAGAAAATAATCCAGACGAGAGTAAGAATGATGGACATGTGAGAAGAAAGTATATTCCCTACTGTTGGGGTGAAAAGAACGCCATGCATCGCAAAGTCCATAGTCGCTCATGTACTGTTTGACTATATTTGTGGATTCCCAATTGCGCTGAGTTCCAGCTGTACTGAGCCTGTCCATTTCTTTATTTAGTCCAAAGTTGAGGTCTCCCCCAAGAACAAGTGCGCAATCTAGGTGTTCAGAGAGTGCGGTAAATAAAACGTGAAAGAAAGAGGGGTCATCAACATTTGGACCATATACACTGACAATACATAACTTTTCGTTAAATATAGATAATTTTAAGATTAGAAATCTACCTTCTGGATCTATAACTGTGTTGAGTACTGTGAAATTAACATTTTTATGTATTAAAATTGCTACCCCCCTTTGCCTAGAGTTATAGCAGGCTGAGAACACATTAGGAAACTCAGTTGTTTTAAGTTCATCTGTGGCCGTGGCAGGTCTATGAGTCTCTTGTAATAAAACAACGTCTGCCTGTAGTTTTTTAAGCTGGCTAAATATTTTTAACCTCTTCTCTCTGGAGCCAGCTCCATTCACATTCCATGTGACAAACCTTAGTGCACCCATAGATGTGTGTGTGTAGCTAATGCTGCACACTGCGTGATGCTCAATTGAATGAGATATGTGTGGGCGTGTACGCGCTTGTGTGCGAGTATGTCCTCCATGTCTGTGTGTGCTGTAAGGTCGGAGTGGTTGCGTAATCGCTGAGTGTATATGTACATGGTCGTGCCGCGCAGATGTGTAAAGGTATAGGGTGTTGTGTGTGTGTGAGTAGGAAAGCAGGTGACCGGTGTTGTGAGAGGAGTTAGAAGTAAGAAAGACATACAAAGAAGCAAACAGGGAGGGATGCAAGTAAAAACTTGACAGAAACGAAAACATTGTAACAACATTTAAACGCTGCGGAGACTGACGGTATCGTGTTTGTTATGGTATCGTGTTAAATTAGCGAATTGACATAAATAGTTAGATAGAGGTAAATGGAAGATCAAGCGAGGAAAGAAGAAAAATAAAAATATAACTAATTCTTATCTGGAGTGGTGTTAATATAACCAGGGAGTGGTACTGAGGTCGCGGTAGAGCCGCCCGTCCACGTAGAGCCGGTCCACGGCGATGACCGCTCGGGAGCCCTTCTGGATGAGACTGCTTCGGATTGGGAACAGAACTTTGCGTCGCTCCAGGATTTCTTTGGGGAACTGGTCGTTTACGCTAAAGTCTGTTCCTTTCAGCTCCCTCCCGCGACTCTTCACCTGCTCCTTCTGCTTGAAGTATCTGAATTTGGCCACAATAGGACGCGGCCTCGGGGTTCCAGGTTTCTTCGCTCCCAGCCGATGGACTCTTTCGAAGTTTTCCACGGTGTCTTCCGGAAGCTTCAGGTACATTTTGATAAAGGATTTAACCGTAGCTTCTGCGTCCTCTATGGCAGATTCCGGGATGCCTGAAAACACCAGGTTATCTCTCATACTACGGGCCTGGAGATCGATGACAGTCTCTTTTATTTTTTTATTTTCTTCATTTAGATGGGTCATATTCTCAGTTAGAGACTTGACCGAGTCTCGTAGTGATGCGTTCTCAGCAGCGAGTGTTTCCACCTGCTGCTGGCTGAATTCCAGTGATTCCCTCAAGGATTTGAATTCACGGTGCAGGATCTCAACCAGGGACAACCTCACGTCGAAGCTGGACAACCGCTTGTCGATTGAATCCAGGATGTCGGTAAAGCTTTTAGCCGTCGGCGATGTTGTTTCAGGCGAGTCTGCCGGGCGACTTCTTTTGGAAGACGGCGTCTCGCTTTTGACTGGGGAACATGCATTTTGGTTTTTCTTCATGACTATAACGTCGAAGCACCAGTCGATGTATTCCTGGAGAGTTTCCAAATTTTCCTCGCTGTTCATTCAGTTTTTCCGCCAAGTTTCCGGGCGGAAATGAGTTTAACGTTGTAATACAACGTTGTAACGTTGTATTTTGTCGTTCCTTTAATGGGATTCAAGCAATTGACCCTGAATTGCCACTAATTTAAAAGTGAAAGCAAAATATGCACTGTGCATTTATAAGCTATATAAAAGTGAAGTGTAAGGGGACAATGGCACATACAAAGTGTGGTGTCATTTTGTCAAAGCTTTCCAGGGATACAGCCTCAGAGTCATTTTGGCATTATGCCTCAAATTTGTAGTGGTGCTGTACAAAAACGGTTTCATCTATCGACAAGAAATCCCTAACTTTTTGTCAGCACAGTCTAAAGATGATTCGAGTCAAATTTGGTGAAAATTGGACCAACAGTCTAGGAAGTTTTGTGCATTAATCAAAATGACGGAAAGGAAGTTCGGCCAACTGTAGTATATTGGTATGTATGTTATTGGTATGTATGTTGTTTGCATGACCCAAGGAATATTTTGAGACCATTTTTACAGCTTATACTAAACCTATGTTTCGTTTAGTTAAATATACGATACTTGCATTGCCTCTGTCATTGAATGAGCTTCTGAATGCAGTCTCTGCTGAAAGTCTTGATGGTTTTTTAGCAGTGGTGGTTTTGGAATCGTGATCACGTTCTTCCGGGTCCGAAGAGTGATGAACTCCAAAGATGTTCTGACTCGATGGTGACTGGGAGTTTCTTCCCATGTGAAAAGTGAAGAAGAACCAAGAGCTGAGAGGGACCCAGCTGAAATTCTATGATCTTTGGGGAATGGAAAGACAAGGCTGCAAGGTCTGGAAGTCCGAAGAGTTCTAGCTCATCCTCCTCATCCTCTTAGGTTCCAAAAAGAACCAATGACTGGCTGAGGCAAGTCACTCATGTGAGATGAGTGAACAAACTAAAAAGAAAACACGCAGAAGAAGCGAGAAATGTCTGTTCAAGGACATTTCCATGAGGATGAACTCCAGTGTTATTAGACTGACTCTTTGTGGTCGAGAGCCACAGCTCTATATGTTAGGGCCTGTTGGGCCCCCCGGGCACGCCCTGTGCCGGCTCAGGCTCCCCGTGAGTCCTTCCACACAGCAGCGATCAGAAGATTTTTGCTGAAGAGAGAGGGGAGGAAGAAGAAGAGGGAGGTGATCACTCGCTTGATGCCTTTAAGCTTGTTGCAGAATCTGTGCAAAGAATCATGGGGGCCGAAGTGTCCATCAGTTGTACCCTTCGAAATCCTTTCTTCCTAGGATTTCATTCCAAGGGCCTTTTGAAGTGGCCAGTTATGAGCACTTTGATTTGCAACAACCCTTCAATATGGCGGCCATGATTGTTTTCACTCTGAAGTGCCATTCGGAGGGCAATATATCCCATTTGGATCGCACCGTCTGTTTGAAGTTTTTGGTTGCTTCAACATAAGTTTAATGTTTATTGCTTTGTTCACTTGTTTGTTTCATTTATTGTCTTTGCAGACTTACAAGAATTCTAGGACTACAATCATCATCAGCCTTCCTATTTCAGCTTATCTACAGAGTTTTTATGAACTATTTCTCCTCTCAAACCACAGCAACAACTTGTTGGAATCTTTCAGTTTATCACACACACAAACTGGTTGAATATTTGAACATGTTTGTCTAAGACTTTCAATATATGGTGTTTGTACTTTGTAAATATGTACATAGTGTAGGGTATCAGAGTGAATTCAAAACATTGTTGATTCAATCAAAACATTGTTGAAACCAAAGAGCCAAATTCCACAAAGAGGCTCAGGCTAACCAGACCACGTTATAAATCTGTCAATGATACCCTGGCACCAGCCAGCCTGAAGTAAGCCTAACCAACCAACTCTGAATAGCTTTGAATAACTTGCAACATTAACACAAAAGAACACAATTATTGATAATCCCAACACAGGAAGAAGGGTGTAAACCTTAATTAGAGACTTTGTTAGGTGGTGCTCCCCTACCTCGGACATGAACCAGACTGAAATTCTTTCAAAATTCTTTTGTTCCTCAGAACTGCCCTTAGTTCACAGAATGGCACAAAGACTGTCTTTTTACGTAAATGCCCCAAAATTATGCTTAAAAGGACTTATAAATGAACATCAGTCCATTGCATAGCTCCCTACTATGTATGTTACCCACACATTTGTCTATTATGTTCTGATCACTCGTTGTGTATGTCCTTTTAATAACTATTGAATAGCTTAAGGGTTTATATTTGTGTTTGGTATGTATGAGTTTGAAATTCATGCTTTAAACATTTCTATCATTCAGTCCTTGTAAAATGTATTATATCCATGTTATAGAAATCATGGCCAAATTATACTCTGGAAGAGTGGGAAAACTCTGAGCATGTGACTGATAAGATAACATGTTGATTTATGTGTTGGGAGGAGAAACATAGCAATATCCAGAGTTAAAACAACATCTAATTGGTCAAGACATCATTTTGGGATGTGTCCAAAGCGGAGTTTAAAACCAAAGGACACCATAAAAATCTGGTTTTTAGTAAGGGCTCTTAGCCATTGCTTTTAGCCATCATTTTGCAGCCGCTTTCTTTTTTTTGCGTTCTCTGAGCGCACCCTGGCTTGCATGCCAGCCGCTTCTCTAAAACTATAAGATCCGCCATCTAGTCTAGTCCGCTTATTTCTTTCTTTCTTCTTCTTTAATCTTTTTTCTTACCGTTGAGAGTTTCATGTTCTAAGTTAAGTTTTGCCGCTAAGCAGTGTCTCAGACTTCATGCCCTCCTCAAACTTCAACCAGCGTACACGACTCCATCCTCCAGCCAACGCCCAAGACATCACTTCGAACGACCACGAACTTCCAACCAATCAGCAACCTTGGGAAACCCCTTCTGCAACGACGTCCATGTGTTAGATTAGTTTATATGTCTTTGGCTTATCCAATAAATTCTTATTCATATTGAAAAGAGAAGTATCTTGAGTTTTGTGCTTATAAATTAATGTCTTAAACTGCCGACCTTGTTACCGTGCTAATAAATAGTGTTTTCACTATATTTGGGATATTAGCATCCATTGCAGAGTTGATGTTATATGGCTCCCTCAATGAATTGCTGGCAGATTCATCGATCCGCCGTAGAATGGAGATTCTGTTCAAATTCCCTATAAAACCTTAAATAATTCCCTTTGAGCTAAATTAACCTGTTTCCCTTACAATAGTTTGAATACATGCTAAGAGACATATCACTCCTGCTTGTTTATGTATTTGTATATTAACAGACCACTTTCACACAATATCAATTTAGATTTAATGCAAATATTGTCCTTTGTTTTAAGTGTCCTTTGCCATTGTTTGGGAAGCATTTCAAGAATTACATGCATTGTTGTGTCTGAAAGCTTCATGTTTCTTTGCAAGGTCATCCAACCAGAAATCTGAAAGAAGAAATGTTCTTTGTTACATCAAACTGTATCTGACCTTTAGCTTGTTTTGCCACATACAACACACCCTTTGACCTCATGTGTCCTGATATACAACAAAGACTACACAAATGAGCAGTTGTCTTTATAAAAAAAAAAAAAGAAAAAAAACACAATTTTGCCTTTTGAAAACTACATATAAAACATAAACACACTAATAAATACATGAATCTATTGGCAAAATCTACATATGTGTGCAGCAGGAGGTTTTAAAATGTGTTCAAACCATTTAAATTATCATGTGATGTTAGGGAATGTGTGATGACAAAATAAGTATATAGTTGTCTTAGAGGAAACACTGTACATCTATTCTAGTGAATCTCCACAAGGCTGTAAACTGTCATCGATTAACTTTTGCAAATGAGGGACAAAGTTCTCAGGATAATTGTCATGTAGTTAAATACACAAATGACACAGTTTTCTCTTCCCTGCTATCAAGTTCAGAGTGTGATGATAGTCACGCACTCCATGAGTTTTCTGAATTCTGCTCAACAAGTAAATCATACCTGTGTATGAGGTCAAAATGGTACATTTTCAGTAACTTTAGTGGAGTCAGCAGCTCGCTTGTCAGTAAATAAGCATCTAATCCTAATGAATCTATTTAAAAAATAAATAAATAAAAAAATGTTTTCGTTGTTGGTGAAGTGTTATTTTTGGTTTCCGGGTCTCACCAAGGAGAGGCTTCGCAAGGTCCTAAAGATGGCGGCCGCAAACAAAAAAAGTCACGTGACTGAAACCCATGAATAGTGAGATACCGAATTAATGTTTGAAAGAGAACCAGAATTCTATACAATTCCCATTACTAAGTCAAACATACACAAGTAATTCTGAATGACTATGTTGCAAATGCATCTAATTAAGTGTGTTTTGACCATTTTCTTACCTGGAGCAGTTACTGTTGTATGTAGTAGCTTCCAAGTGCAGTGAGGCAACCTAAACAGATGGTGTGAGAGAAAAAGATCCATGTGCCTGTGTCCATCCACATCTAACACCAGAAAAAGAGATTTAAAACATCACAGCTTTATTATACTAGTGTGCAGTCAAATAAATAGAGTAAATAAACTTCCTCTCTATGGCATCCATCTCTAACTGTTATTAAAGGTTGTTTATTCACATTTGTGCTCTCTTGCTTTATGGATTCTTGTGACTGTTTATTATTCCTTTATTTTCATTTGTTTTACTGGCTTAAATTAGTAGCTTCATTTCTTTCTGTTTAAAAATTCTCTGGGAAATGTAGGTGGAGGGAGTAATTACAGAGAATGGATCATGATCACTTTCTCAGAATACTTTGCATATATAACGTATTCTCGCCCACTGAATGTTATGGCTTATTGTTTTACAACACTGACTTACAGCAAATGTATATATATTTTTTTATTGTTTTTAGATACTGACCAACAGAAAAGACTCTTTCATGTCAAAGTGAAACATTAAAGAAAATAAACGATTCTATTTGCAAAATAATGGGACTCTTTTTAAAAAAATAATTTCTAAGACAATCACTTTATTACATGTAGAACATGACATATTCATTGACTCTAATGTCCATGGAGCACAGAATTTAGTGCCTCTCTTGCATAACTCTACATATCTCAGTTCTGCACCAACAAAACCACTTAATGTACATGACTCAAGCTGCCCCCTTATATGGAATGTAAATATCAGATAGCACAGTCTAATTAAATGATACCAAGTTTCTTTGGAAGTCATTTTCTCTGAGGGTGAAGGTGGGGTGGGGGCATACCTTCAGTATAAAAACACCAGATACCTTGTTCTCCATATCATTCACTAAAACAAAGGGTAAGTCATTTTCACTTAACATTTTCATAATCATTTTCAGATATCCTTCCAGTTACACGTATTTTCTGAGACATGTTTTAAACCAAACAAACCTGTGGTTCTGCTTTAGTACATTTTAGAAGAACTCTTGTGTAAACCTACTAAGGATGGCTGACAGCAAAAGCAAGTATTAGTTTTTTTCGTTATTTTAGCAGATTTGAAAACAATACCAGCCATCAATGCGATCTTTTCAGTCTTTCAAAATATGCAATGTTTTTTCACCAGTGGCTGTGACCCAGTGGAGCCCATCATTTGTAGAAGAGCTCCTCCCTGCTGCCGAAAAGACAGCTCTTCTCTACCATCTCTCTTATCTGTGCCTGGCCAACTTCCCCAACCTGGAGAGGATCGTCAGGTGTCGGGCTGTGGAAACCCAGCTTCTGTTTGGCTCCTCTGATGCAACTATGTTGAAAGTACGTTTTCATATTTTCTCTTGATTTTAGTATTTCCATCTCTGTCACCTAGAAAAAAGGTGAAATAACTACCAATAACTAAGCAATGTGTCATAATGTGAGCCACGAAAAACGTTCACTTTTTGTGACTGACATTTTAGGTAAAATATAAAAAATAAGAGTTTGTACACATCTTGATTCAATATGCGTCTTGTAAATTTCAAATGCATTTCTTACATAACTTTAATGACTGCAGTAGCATTATAAGCAGGATTTACAGGACAAACACCAACAATAAGAGTTCAGAATGTTTTGTCACTATTGCCACTGCTGTCTTTTTTTTTTTTTTAAGTCTAAGATACTTTATCTCACGTCTCTTCTCACAGTGTATTTTGACAAGTGAAAACCTGGTTCAGTCACTGTTTCCCATGTTGGCAAAAGCTGTAGAGAAAAACAAGGCCGTTCTAGCAGTCAAATTTCTAGCAAAAGCACGAGTCTGGATCAAAGAAATTATCAGTGAAGTGGACAGGATAGTGGAAAAGTAAGAACCTTTTTTCTCATGAAAACATGTTTTAAAATACCTTGAACAAGTTAATTATTTTTCCATATGAAACCTCTTTAATCATGTAAAAGTATGAACTTGTTTTAAGATGAATTTTTTAAGCTGGTTCAACCAGCCCATTGCTATAAAATGTTAATTTCATGGCAACATTTCTTCAACATGGTGTAGGTATGATGTACACAACAAAGATGTGGCATCATCCACCAGTGACGTTGTAAAGGAAAAAATTGAGACAGATAAAAAGATTACAGAACAAGACAATGAGGTGAAGCAGACTGAAAATACCCTGAATGATCTGAAATCAAAACTCCAGAAAAACACTGAAGAGCTTGCTGAAATTGAGAAAAAGATAAACCGCAAAAGCCAAGAGATTCAAGATTTTGCCAGATCTATAACCCAAACAAGTAAAGGCCTCGGCATCTTCGCTGCAATTGTTCCATTTATCGGGCTAATTGTGAAAAGCATCTATGATGCTGTTCATGACCCTGAAAATGTTGCCCATATGAAGGCTCTTGAAACTGAATTGAATAACCTCGTTGCTGAAAAGACTGTTCTGAAACAAAAGCAGTGGCAGCTCGAACTTCAGATCATTGATTGGCAGATGAAGTTTGCCAAAGCCAATTTTGACCGGAGTGAGTGTTTTCTTTTATGTTTAAAGCATGACAAGTCACGATTAAGATTCAAGTCTAGTTTAAGACAGAGAGCAAATATGTGTCTTGTTGAAGCATGTTTCTTATTTCATCTTGCAGATTCTATACCAGATCCCATCCATTTAAATGACGTTCAGAGTAGCTTGTCAAAAATTCAGGCAATTCTGATTCAGCTGAAAACCTTCTGGGAGAATGTTGCTCAGATGTTGGATTACCTGGAACAAAAGACCTTTGTTGGAGAAGATCTTATTGAAGACCTTGTTGAACTGAAAGATGAATTTCTAGAATCAATCAAAGCAGCCGAAGAGGTATCAATCATGTTTACATGATTACAAAAAAACATTCCCAATAAGGTTTTATTTTTTTTCTATATTTATACCTCAAGGAAGGATTGAGTGTTTCCTTCTAAATGATAGCCTCATTTTTTCCAAACCATTACTAATGTTTCATGCAAAAGCCTAATATTATTTTGGAAATATTTTAATTCCACAGGCTTGGAGCAGTTTTGGTGCAGGCTGTAAAAAAGCTTCTGTGATCTTCAAGCTCCAAACCAAAGATGCCTACAAGTTTCTGGAGGTCAGCCCTTCCTCTCTCTCCAAGGAGCAGTGGCAAACAGAGTATGAAAGTGTGAAGGAACAACTGCAAAAAATAGACCCAGTGCAAAGTGTGACGCCCTCTAATACACCTGCCATTTCTGAGTGATCTACACGCACAATTACATTGTCCCATTTGTTTTCTGTCTAATGATGCTGGTTACCTGGGATGATGATGTTTATCTTTTTAAATGCTGTGCTTGAATGCTGCAGAGTTTTGCAATAATTTCTACTTAACACCTAAAACATTCTTTACATATCCTCTGCTCTGTATGAATCATTGTTTTATGAGCCTGTCTTAGAACAGATAAATAATTGGTTGAATAGTTCTCTAAATAAAGTTTGACGTAATAACATAATTACTGACTTGAGTTATTGTTTTGAATAATCTCGTGTCTGATTTTTTTTTTCTGTGTTGAGTCATATTTGTTTCAGTATCTAATATTTTGTCATCTCAAACTACTTTTTATGTCACTGGATACACAAAAATTGTCACATTATACAATTAAGATTACAAAATATTTTCTTGCTTTGTTTTGATAACGTAAGGTTTACAGAACCTCAGACACCTTGATCTTCTGAGACGGACAATACACACACAGTGTATTAAGATACAGACATTTGTTTTCACATCTCACTGAGAGAAGACGTGAGAAAAGTCCCTTTCCACCTATTCCTTCCATCCACTTCCCCTCACCCATCTCCTCTCACTCAGCTCACTTAGAATGGTCAATAGCATAATATAATGTTCTATATGAATACACGTGATATCCATAGTCATGTTTGGCATCATTTGAACTGTCACTTTGTGTCTGGTACAATGGTCTCATTCTCACAAGAAGTAAACTAAAAGGTAAACAGATCCTAAGAGTTCAGAGATATATTGCTCACTGTTGAGGGTGTACTATTTCCCAGTGGCTTTCATGCAAATTACCATCTGTCCCCAAAAGGTGCAAACGATCAAGTCTAAGACTTGATCAATGCAAATTCAAATTGTTAGTTCCTGTCTCCATTTCGGGGGATGTCTGTCTGGGTCTGAAGTACTTAAAGATTTGTAGCAAGAAGATCAGGGCGCTTTCTGTAGCCAGAATGAGCCCATGGTACGAAGTGTGTTGACACACTTCGTACTATGTATTTTTCTCAAGTCAGGTATGCATCTTACTCCTAGATTCATCTTGGAGATTTCTTGTATTGATTTGATATCTTTGAATTGGCTGTATAATTGGCATAATACATATTTACCTGACTGCTAATAAATTGTTACATTTGGTTCTATTCTTATTTACTCTGTAATTATTGACTCTAGTAGATTACGATGTATCCTTGTTACCGCATTTCCTGCATCAGGTTATTAACGGACTAAAATTCAGTTGAGATGGAGCATAGGGCACACCAACTGTATCTTTAGAGATTCGGCTAACACTTGGTATTAGTTCAAGTGTACTTAGACTGTAAGGGCTAAAAGGGAATTTCCGTTTAGGTCAACTGAAAGTTGTTCGACCAACCTAAATAGGGTGAGCCTAACCTCTGTTAACTGTAATATTACTCTAGCTAAGTGTACATGGGAGACCATGGCATGACCAAACCAAAGCTACTATCGGAGAAGTAATGTTGGTCAGCTTACATCTATAGTGGTGGTCGTGACCTCTGACTAGAGATAATGTTGCTTTATTCAAGTGTGTACAGATCTATGGGGACTAAATAAAAGTACTTTTAGAATGAGCAAGCATAGGGGCTGTCTAAAGTATTAGTCAATTACCTCTGTCTAATATCCAAGACTGATGAGAATGTGACCGTAAGGTACGCTAACGGCCGGAGCGATATCTTTGAGCGACATGATCTCCCAAATGAACGAGTATAATAATATTAAAGAGTAAATAGAATCATTAAATGTCTAGATAAATTATCCTATGAAGGATCTATAATGATCAGCATTCTAACCCAAATGTGAGGTCATAATAAAATGGAGTCAGATTTGAATTTAATCTAAATTTAATAACTTTGCGCGCTGAAGCGACAGAACACGCAAGAAACCTTCATCCACCATTGGATTACCTCCATTGGGCCAACTGCGTGGAGCTTTCAATAATAAGAATATAGAAAAGCTGTGTAACTTTTTTATGGTAAAACGTTATTTTACAGTGTTCATGTTACAGAGTAATTACTTAAGTAATGTGCATGGAACAGTGTATACTAACCAACTGTAATTTGTTCATGTAATGTGCAGCTGTAAAATTCTGTAATGTGATGTGTTCACTACCAAAGCATTACTGTCACTACCGAAACATGAGATGTTTTGTCAAAAATAAAGTTGTTATGATAGTGTTTGGTTCAGTGTATATTCAAACTAATGAATCCTTAACTTTGAGATCAGTATGACCAACTTTTTGCTTTTTACAAAGAAAGACTAAATTATACTTAAAATATTGTTAAAATTTTAAATGTTATCGATTTACCTTTTTTAAAAAAAAAAAGGTAGATGTCACGTTACACTGTTTAGGAAACACGGGTGCATGGGATTATCATCAAACTAAACGAGAACAGGAACTAGGCTATTTAAGGATACACAGGAACAGAAACGGGCAGAAATACAACAAAACAGGTACAACACCCTGACATATCGCACCCCCTCCCCTCCTGGAAGGTGTGTCCTCGTGCTGTAGAAACAACAACAACAGAGGGAGGCATGAGTGGAAATCCGGACAACAAAGGACCAAGATGGATCTGGAGTACTGGAGGAGCCAAAGGGACAAGGCGAAGCAGGAGGAGTGGAGTTCAGAGGCGTAGGATGGTCGATGACAGACCAAGGTGGAGTTGGAGGGACGAGGGAGCCCAGTGGAGCCAATGAACTGCAGGCCTTCGGCGGAAAGGAGGGAGCTAGGAGCCATGGTGGAGCCACTGGGTTGACGGGCCGAGGCAGAGTGCTGGACTCTGAGGCTGGAGGCGGAGACGAGGGATCAGGAGCCCTCTCTGGGCTGTACTCAGCAACGGGAGCCCCTCCCAGTTACACTGTACGCACTGGTGGTCCTTGCCTGATGGCTCGTCGGTGGCATGCGCTCCGTGCAGCGGGGAGTTGGTTGGCTGGGCACTGGGTCTTGCTGTGTTCCGGATCAGAGATAGACACTCTCCAGACACCAGATGATCGCTTCCCTCCAGCTTAATCCGGTGGTGTCTGGGAGGTCAACCAGGAGGTAGTAAAGTGAGTTCAGCGCAGCATCGTCCAACGGCGGGCTGGCTATACTCAACTGCATACTTCAATAGTGAAAGGTCTTTGCAGGTGAGGGGGTGAACTTTGCAGCGAGGGGATCCACGGGGCACAATACGGAAACAAAAAACTTGTGCAAAAACAAGAAACAAAAACGGAGGGTAGACATGAAGGTAACTGTTTCGGCCGGGTCTTCTGTCGTGTTATGCTGTTTAGGAAGCACGCAGAAGGCATAAATAAATGTAAACAGGGTTTAATCCACAAAACACAGGAGTAAATCCACAACAGGCACAGGAACAAACACACACACATAACTGGTAGACCCGACAGAGACAAAATGCAAGAACAGGAACTTCAATACACAGGGTAATTGGGAAACAGGTGCATGGGATTATAATCAAACTAAACAAGAACAGGAACTAGAGCTGTAATCGGGCCTTAAAAGATAGGCCCGACAGAATTCGGCCTGAGCCCGACAAGTACATTTTGATTGGCAGCTTTTTAAAAGCCCGAACCCGTTTACAGCCCGACATTATTCAAATGTGCGCAAGCACACAGCTCTTTTGGCTTTTGTCAAGTATGAGTCATTTAAACATGTTTTAAAATAATTTATTCATGACGAACTTAGGCTATAGGCCACTTGGAAGTTGGAACAAATAAATAAAATAAGTCCTCTGTAACATCGTTACATCTCAGCACTCTAAATAGGCCTAGGCATACACTAGCCCAACGCACCAATAAAAATGAGTCTTTCTTAACAAATTAAATTAAGATAAATTCTAAATTAAGATGGGTATTTGGCAATAACGAAATTAAGATAAAGGCTCCGCGGGATTTTCTTCGCTACTTCTCTCCACAATCCGGCCTCAACGCGACTGTGAATAGCAGGTGAAATTTAATAAAAGAATAATGCCAACATTAACCTATATACTCTGCACTGTAAAAAATGATTCTGAGTTTTAGTCGGGTGGACAAGTGAAATCATGTCCTGTCAACCTGCAGTGCCTCACTACACAATAGGGCGAGTTGGAACAACTTCAACTTAAAGAGAAATTGAAAACTTTAAATAACATGTTCGTATAACAACAAAACACACATTCTGTCAACTTTCTGTGTAATGCGCATGTGCCAGAAACTCTACGTTGTGATGACGTACTATTTTAACGGAGTTGAGAAAGACGCGCCATCCGCCATTTTATGCACGAGAAGTTGCTGGCTAGCCTTGCTGATCCTGCAAGAAAAGAAGAAGGATCCCCCATTTGAGCGAATACAGATGGACATAACGGACTGCAGATAATGAAATGAGTAAGTAAACCCTGGTTTGTGCGTTCTTTAATGTTAATTTAGGCTTGTTTCGCTCGCTTGATTTCAGGCAATCACATTTTGCTAACTAGTACAACTTGATTAATAACGCAGGCAAATTCGTGGTTATTCACTTTCAGACATTTCTGACAGTCCCCCAGACTCGAAATAAACAAATAATTCAGATTTACGCCATTAACTCCAAAAGTTCACTGAATTGAGACAATGCTGTGCTGAGAGAACTGATTAACACGAACAGCTGATACTGCGCACTAGTGTACTACCGAACTTTTACAGCCGTGGTTCTCGGATCTCGAATTTGGTGAAATGTAAGTTAATAACGAATAAAACATACGCTTACTGAAAAAAGCAAATGATGTTAGTTATATCAAAAAACACTTTTAACATAATGAATATGCAACAACTGTTCAGTGAAAACGTAAATGAAATTTGCTATTTAGTTTTGTATGCACGTTCTATTTTAAGCTTAATGAGCTGAATCCTTGCTAATGAAAACGGATGAACAGTGTAAGTGACTTTTTTTTTTTTTTTATCGTGTTCTTAATTGGATTTCACTATTGTTCGTTTTTATCATCAAAACATGACCAGTAATATCCAAAGTACCGCCGCCAGTCCATATTTGTGTTTAACATGAGAAATTTGCAACAACATTTAGGTCTAATTTGTTGTTATATATTATAAAAAGGCTTGATTGACTGTCTCTCAAAGGCTCAGTTGTTATCTTTCAAATTACACACCATATGAATGTTTGTTTGCACGTGCTCAAAATGTGTCATCTGTATAACTAACTTGGGCACTGATCTTGTATTAATGTGATTAATGTACAACTTCTTGTAGTTTAATAATCACATGATTAAACTTTTATGTCATTTGGGTTAACTGTGAAGCCCTGAAGAATCATTAAATTCAGAATTATGTTATTTGTAGAAAACATTTTCACCTAATAAAAGCTATATTTACAGCGTTACTCAATTTTATATTGCCAGCAACATCATCACTATGATATTTTAATACATCACCTTGATATTTTTTCTTTGTATTTGGCAAACAAATGTTCAGTTAATCATTTCTGTATATAACATGTATGTGTACTTGGCTGGAGTTTGATATTTTTGTTTTTTATTTGCAGGATCAGTACAGTGCAAGCAGAGTGGAAGCACAGCTCCATATCGATGAGGTGGTGTTGCAAGATTTGTAGATTTTCCTCGCCCAACCAGCATGCGCTAATCATACAATACAAGCTGAAACACTGCCATCAGGCAAGTCACTGCCTACTCCCATGCATCTATAAAGATTGTGCATGCACATTTAGGAGTGAACTGTCTCTGAAGAAGCATTTAACTTCTGACCATAGTCAGTCTGATCAAGCCTCCTCAAAATTGCTTAAAGCAACATCAAATGTAAACTGTGACCTGTGTAATTTTTCAGAAACTTGCAGTGTTTCACAGTATTTTGCACATCTTAAAACAAATGTTAAAAAGAAAGAGCTAGTGAGGTGCCCCTTTCAAAACTGTAGTTTCCAGACCAGTGTGTACAGCACTTTCCGTGCTCATAAAAGTAAGAATCATCGCCACAGCACTTTTAAGGATTTTCGAACAGACTTGTATCAAACTTGCATTCCTGTTGATTCAAACCCTGAAAGTGCAGACTCTGAAACCCATTCATTCAGCCCGGATTGCTCAACAGTAGATAGTGACATAGATGTTCAAGACCTAGAGGATTTGATTAAACATAAAGTAGCATTACTGTCACTTCGCATGCAAACAACTCTACATGTTTCAAAGGCCACCACACAGGAAATTGTGAATGAGCTTTGCAGTGTTCATTCAATTATACAAGAGTTCACTCCAAGAATAATTGAAAGTGTATTGGTTAAGCACAATTGTGCATTAACCAATGAAGTGACTGCTGCCTTAGCTGAGATAGTCAAAAAAACAAATCCCCTGACTTCCCTTTCAAAGAGTGGCCCTTTTTTGCTAACGAATACAAAAGAACCACTTATTACAAGGACAACTTCAAAGTAATTGAGCCAGTTGAATATTTTTAAGATTCATCCTCCCAAAAAAAGTTTGTTTATATTCCAATTTTGTTGAACCGTGATGACATTTTGGATAAAATCCTGCATGAAACTGCTGACCAGTCTGGTCAGATTAAAACGTACAGAGATGGACTGTACTGCAAAGGAAATCCTTTGCTTTCCTCAGAGAGTTTAAGCATTGCACTTGGGATGTATATAGATGACTATGAGGTATGTAACCCACTGGGAACATCCAAAAAAAAAACACAAGGTCTGTGCAGTGTATTGGGTAATATCAAACTTGCCAGCACAGTATAGGTCTTCGGTACAATCAATTTATCTGGCTTGTCTGTGCAATAGCAATTATGCAAAGAATTATGGCTATGATGCCATTTTTCAACCACTGATTAGGGACATTCAAGTCCTTGAAGAGGAAGGACTATATGTTGAAAAATTGGGAACAAGTGTCAAGGGTTCTGTGTTGTATGTGTCAGTGGACAACTTGGGGGCCCACTCGCTAGCTGGCTTCCAAGAAAGTTTCAATGCTGATAAATTCTGCAGATTTTGCCTAGGTAGTCGCAAGGATATTGACTTGCATGAGATCAGAGAGGGCGTGTTTCCACTCCGGACGATTGAAACTCACAAACAGACCCTTAATGAACTGAAGACAAATTCATTGGTTTTCCTGGATGGAGTAAAGAGAGAGTGTGTTCTAGAGAAACTTGATTTTTTCCACACAGTTCAAGGGTTTCCTCCAGATTTTATGCATGACCTGTTTGAAGGTATAGTACCAACAGAGTTGAGCCTTTTCATAAAGTCCCTTATTTCCAAACGGTACTTCACATTGGATGACCTTAATGCCGTCATCAAGTCTTTTCCATTCAAGTTTACTGATAAAACTAACAAACCACAACAAATTTCAAAGACAATTGTGTCAAAAAATTCAATTGGTGGTAACTGCCATGAGAACTGGACTCTGTTAAGGCTACTGCCCTTGATGATGGGTCACAGAGTACCAGAAGGAGACAAAACTTGGCAAATCTTACTAGATCTGAAAGATATTGTTGAACTCCTAGCTACTGGACAATTTTCTGATGAGACATTGTGCTACTTGGAGTCCAAAATTTCAGAACACAGGTGCTTGCTGAAAGAGTGTTTCCCAGATTTCCACATTGTTCCCAAGCATCACTTTTTAGAACACTACTGTGAAATGATTTGTCGATTTGGGCCTCTGACTGATTTCTGGACTATTCGCTTTGAGGCGAAGCACAACTTCTTTAAGAGAGTTGTGCATGACAGTAAAAACTTCAAGAATGTCTTGCTCACTCAGGCCAGAAAGCATCAGCTCGCTTTGGCTTACTACCTTGATTTGCCAAGTGTTTTCAGACCTGATCTAGAAGTAGGACGCATTGCTGTTGTTTCACCTGACACACTTGAAAGTTCACTGAGGCAGACCACTGAGCATAAATATGGAAACACAGACACTGTACTACTTTCAACTCATGCATGCATCTATGGTACCAAGTACTCTGATGGAATGTTTTTGTCTGTAGGCCACACCAGTGGACTGCCCAACTTTGGCGAGATTGTTAAAATGATAATTGTGAACAACAAAGTGTCATTCATCCTCAAACCCTTCAAAGCCTGGTACATAGAGCACTTGTGAAGTTATGAGCTGACGAGTAGTTGCACTTCTGAACTGCAGGTTGTGGAACACCAGGAGCTTAATGGATACCATCCACTTTATCCATATATAAGAGTTGGCAAGCTATACATCACACCAAAAACCTTCTTGCTTCACTAAGGTACATTTGTTAAATTGCACATGGTATTCTAGGTGTTCACAATGAAGGATGTAATAATCACTCAATGTAGTCACATCTTTTTACTCTTTTCCCAGTTGCAGAGGAACCCTGGAATATAACCTATAACAAAATGCTGTGTCACGTGATCATCTCCCCACAGAACATTCAAAAAGTTAGACTTGATCCTGTTCCAGATTCTGTTGATGGCCTCAAGCTTGAACTTAAAAGCAGGCTCCAGCTGAAAGACCCTTTTGACCTTCAATATGAAGATGAAGACTTCCATGATTTCTGTAACCTTACATGTATAGCTGATCTGCCCAAAGACAAGGTGACACTGAAGGTCCTTTTCACTCCCTTTCCAGACACATTGTCAGAGTCCAGTATAGACAATGCAGTTGTAAGGGAATCGTCATCTCCATCAACTTCTTCACCCAGCATCCGTTCAGAGCCATCTTCTGCCCATTCAGAGACATCTGCTGCCCGTTCGCAGCCATGGCCAACAACTTTTCCTATTCCTGTTTTTACATATGATGTGGAGCTGAGGCTAAGACACGGTAATGAGGTATTCCGAAAGGATGGAACACTTCTATCAATTCCCAGAGACATGAAGATAGAAATTCTTGAGAAACTTGCAGAAACTATATACTCATACAAAGCCTATCCTGGGAATGAAGAGATTGAGAGTGTAGCAGCTGCCTTAATTCAAAAACACCCCTGTCTCAAAGAGCCAAGCTCCACATCTGGATGGTATGGGTGGAAAATGAGTTTGAAGTTTAAAATGGGCAACTACAGACAAAAGCTGAGAGATGCAGGTTGTCAGGAACTGAAATTGAATACCGAAAAGAGAGGTCTTGGGGAGACAAGAGAAAAGCGAAACAAAGTTAAGAAACCTAGACAGTGTGAAACCAATTTTCTTCCCGATATACCTCAGGGCAAAGACCAGGAAAGTCTAGAAAAGGACAGAGAGCAAATAGCTGTGGAGATGAGGAAGAGTACTCCAGACATCACCTTTGTTGATTCTGCTATGAGCAGCACCTATTCTTTGAGAAGACAAGAAATTGTTGAGAAGGAGCCACCAGTGTCACAAATGAGAGTCCGATGGCCAGCACTTTTCACAGAGAGACAGGTAAATTGTGTTGATTTGTTTCTGTGTGCTTTGAATTTATCAGAAAATCTTGGGCTATGAAAGTTGTGCTGTTCTATTCAAAGATACAGGCAAACTTAATATCTTAAGATTTTATGACCAGTTTTGTCATGTTGAGTGAAATGAAAATGTTTTAACATTCTGCATGATGTTTTAATTTAGTACTGTTGAAGACTGTCACTGAGACCCTGACACCTTTGTTAAATTTTAAATGTATTAGATCAGCAAGGAATTCACCAGGTTTGTATCAAAGGACCTGAGCAAGTCCTTTTTTGAAGGACTTGATGGTCATCTCTCGAAGCTAATACAGTTATTCAGGACAAAGGATCATGAAGACATTCCAGAAATGACTTCATTACTGGAGAGCCTTGATAAGGATGTGAGTAAATTTATTTTAAAGCAGTCTTTCTCTCCCCAAAATGACAATTCTGTGATCATTAAACTATACGATTTGTATGTAATATTCCAAGACTTCTGAAATCATGCAATATTTTATGATGAAAACATAAAAAAGTAAGTCTTTGTTAAAATGATGCTTGATTGTATTGGCTTCTACATAAATATCAAAACTCTTTCAAACCAAGTCTTTTGATCAAATGTCATGTCACAAGAGCTAATGAGGTTTGATGTTTTTGTTGTTGTATTGTCGTAGTAACATCAAAACTAATACAATCAGTTCATTACACAAAGTTATGTTCAGAAATCTTTTAAAATATGCAACATGACTATTCCACTACTTTTACTACCTTTTTTATAGTGTTGATTCGTCCTTTATAAAGCTAAACAGCCTAGCCACTGTTCATTTTCATGAAGATATGAATATTCAGAATGTGTTTGGAGTGGCATATTAGTGAGTAAATAACAATTATCATCTTTGGTGACTAACCTTTTAAATCCTTTAAAGTGTAACAAGCCCAATTAATTTAAGGCAGGGGTGCCCAATCCTGCTTCTGGAGAGCCAAGATCCTGCAGAGTTTAGATTTAGCCCCTATTAAACACAGCTAAAAAGGCTAATCAAAGTGTTCAGAACATCCAGGCAGGTGTGTTGAATCAGGCTGGAGTTAAACTCTGCAATACATTATTGGCCCTCCAGGAGCAGGATTAGAAACCCCTGATTTAAGTGGAATGAGCATGTTACATTCACTATTAAATTTTATTTTGGTGCTAAACAAAAAGGTAATAAACAACTGTTGGTGCACCACATCACTGGTGATTTATTTACGACAAAAGTATACAATTAAATAAATGTTTTTGTGTTCTTATTTTTTATAAAAAGCATTAAAGACAGAGGGAAAGGGAGAAAGGATAAACGGATAAAGAAAAACAAAAGATACTTTAACCATCCTATATTTTACAGACAACAAAACAAAGGATGAGGACAGCAGCATTGCTTGGCCTGCCGTAGTTTATGCGAGAGACTCCTGCAAAATTCCTGAAGATATGCGAGGTAAGCTGAAACACGAAAGGCAAAACAAGGGGAAAATGAACATTAAATCTCTTAATTTGCAGGGGTCTGGGGACTACATTTGTGTAATTGCTTTTAAGTAATAGTACCTTGTTTTGTTTACATTCTATAAAGCCCAGTGACCGTGAAGAGGATGTGATCAAAGATGTCGTGGTTGGAATCCTAGTGGTTGTGGAGAATGTGATGGAACCTCTCCCCGCGTTCTACAATGACGTAGCCCTGGTCATCGAGGAAGAAGTGGTAATGCGTCACCTGAGTGACATACCTAATGCTTTTCTGAACTTGATGGGCCTGGTGTATGCGTTAAACCTCAACTACCCAAGGGAACTAAAATTCACTTTTGAAGTAATACAACGGCTGTTTATTGGAGTCGGATCAGAATCTTGCACCGCCTGAGTTCACTCTTTGAAGAGCAAGTTGTTATGATAAGACTTTTCTGTCTCGCTACCGTTTAATTGTACTGGTTTAAGAGCATTGTTGATGCTTGTGGAACATTGGTATTGATTTTTTTTTTTTTTGGGCAAACTTTTTGTTATGACCTTGTACTCCCTCTTACGTTATCGTGTTTCTACGATTGGGAATTTAAGTTTTTGAGCAGTTTAATGTGAAGGTTTTTTTTATTTTTTTATTTATTTATTTTTTTTTAACACAGCTTGTCAATTCTTAATGCAATTGTTCCTGCAGAAAACAAAATCTATTTTCGGTCTTGCTACCGTGTCATCATAATGGTTTAAAGTTTAAGAGCATTGTTTTTTTTTTTGGTTTTTTTTAGATCTTGGAACATTGGAATTTTATTGAACATTTGAACATTTTAGAAGTGGAACATTGGATCTTGGAATTTTTTTTATTTATTTATTTTTTTTCCAAACTGTTTTATCTTTCACTGCTGCCTTTTTCCTTGTCCTGTTTCTACGATTGGGAATTGAAGACAGTTTTTGAACAGTTTAATGTAATTTTGTTTACGTTGCATGTTTTAAAGAGCTTATTGTGAAATGTTCATGCACTTGTTCCCGCAATGGAAATGGGTATGTGCAGAAAAGTTGTATACATGAATGTTTTTCTTATGTATTGTTTTTATATGTTTGCAAGAGAATTTTATGTCAGTTAGACTTGGTTCATGGTTGTGAAAACATGAAAAATTGAGTTCAACCAATTTATTTTCAGTTGACCTAACTAAAAAATTTAAATGCTCATTAATTGATACAGTACGTTGGCTCAATTTACTGTAAGTTATTTTAACAACTACAGATAAGTTGAACGAACTTAACACCTAATGTTTGCTAAACTTAACACTTAGCGTTTGATAAACTTAACTCAGTAGATGCAACAAAATGACCTGACTAAGTCAAGTTGTGTCAACAAATCATTTTTTACAGTGTCTACATTATGCATTTAAGACTCAATATTTAGTTATAATTTGAAAAACCTTTACTCACCAAGATTAGGCTACATGTTTTTGTGGAGGAAATTTATTGAATCCACGGTAGATGGCTTCAGCGCGGTCCTGCGCTCACTGACGGTGCGTCCAGCAGCACTGAACACCCTTTCACTGCTGCTGCTACTGGCCGGGATGCATAGCACTGATCTGGCTAATTTTGCAAGTTTTGTAAATTTTGCCAAAATGTAATTGCCAGAGGCAAGCCTCCGTTTCACCTCCTCAACACCCATTTTCGCATCTTTCTCGCGCTAATCAAAACGCATCACATGACCGCTCATTTAGCGCGCAAGCCGGAGCGCAAGCCCATGCCCGTGTAAAATGATATAAATTAAGCCCGAACCCGACCAAACCCGTCGGGTTCGGGCAAAGATCTTCAGCTCTATAATAGGAGCACTTTAACATTGCACAGACAGAGTAGACTGAACAATTATAATGTTGATGTCATTAAATCTTTATGAGGAGTTACATGTCAGTGTAAAACGTCACTTCCTGTTGCCAGCAGATGGCGCTATGACTATAACTGAATATGGGCATTTATTCAGGCCAAGATTCTTATTAAACAGGTCTTATTTTGGTGCAGATCGGACATTGTATGTTTGTGGCTAGAGGGGATACAGCTCATGTTTCATGAGTTTTCGAGCATGTTTAGGCCCTCAAAAATGCAATTCATTTTGGAGAAGTAGAAGAAGAAGCAACTGAGCAATTACAACAAGGTCCTCGTACCACCGGTGCTCGGGTCCTAATTACAAACATTACAAACCATCAGTTCAAATTGGTTTCATGTAGTGTTGATTTGGGATATCTTCCATTAGGATTTAGGAGCTTTAACAAGCCACCAACAGAAGACAATTACCAGTACAGACCCACAGGGACCATTAAAGTTTCCATTAAAACCAATACAATTCCCATAATAACCAGTAAAACCATTACAAAGTCTGGGATGGTTTCAATTTTTCTTTTCTATTCCAGAAGTATGGTTTATCTTCCTTTAAAATATTTTTACAGCATTATGTGTTACTGATTACTGAGATGAACTCATCTCTTTCTTTCTGTGTTGTATGTATTCAGTTTGACTGGTCTCACTCGGATAACTAGGGATATTGAGAATACAAAATTCCCCTTCCCATCATGCTCTTAGTATACTGTTGGCCTTCTCATAATGTTCTATTATAAAGTAATGTTTCCTGTGTATGTGCACTATAGTACAAAGAGTGTGCTGTGCTCATCCTCCCTTATGTTTTTCATGTCGACGCATTTGGCCTTGAAAAGAAGTAAAACCATCTACACAAATGGTAAACTAAAGTAGGAGGCCTTATGATCATCTGTTCATTTGTTTATCCAATCAATTTTGAAAGTCTTTGTTCTAAAATCAATGAATATGCATAACGAGAAGAATATATAAACTGTGAATCTTATCACTAAATTGTATAGAAGGACATTGAAGCAAACCACTGTGTGTCTCGTTCTTCCCATGTGTGTTCGCATTAAGAGGGTCTGGAGCAAAGTTTGTGGTAAAAACTTAGCTGAAGAATTTTCTTACACTAACCTAAGCCAAGATATGCTGACAGGCATTTCTTGTTTTAATGCATGTAGCTGCAATGAAACTTCTTAAATGTATCATGTTTGGGAAATTAACATTTTGGTAACCCTCAAATCTGATTATACACAGTATTTGATTCTAGCTTCACAGTCAGATAGGTAGGCTGATTTGGTCATTATTTAAAGGAAATGTGAATTCTAACTAATTCAGCTGCAAACTGTGTTCCCGTCTCTGCTGTTTCCAGCATTTCCAGCAAGAAAAAAAATGATGTACCTTCTGTGGTGTCTGCTGTTTCTTCATGTTTCAGCTCAACGCCGGACCCTGTTTGGTTAGTAAACGTTTGCTTTATAAATTTTAAATACACTGTTTGCATTGTTTGTACAGGAAGTATTTTCATGAGTTTCACTAAAAAATATGTTCAAAATATATTTGTTGTGACATTATTTTTTTTATGTTAAATATGATATATTTAGTGGTCTATTGGAATTTTTCCCGTTGCCTAAAAAGCAAGTAAAAAAATGTAGGAAAAATATTACAATTAGGGATGCACCGGGCCCGATACTGAGCTCCTGTACTCGTACTCGTTAAAATGACCCGATACCAACCGCCGATACCACACAGCATGTGACAAAGTGCGTATTCAGGCAAAGAAACACAGACAACGGAACAATAGAATATAGAATGTCTAGGAAGTATACGTATGCAAGTAATATAATGTTAAACATTCAGTATTAACACCTGTATAGCTGGTGCGCGCCAGCTGATAGGCAAAGCACGCAGAGTGGATTGAGCGCATGGCGGCGAAGATGTGCAGGCTTGTCGAGTTAAGATCCCGCCTTGACATCACTGGAAAGTTTGTAGTTTGGTCGGATATGTCAAAAACAACTAAGTAAAGCAATGCACAAGTTATTTAACGGTAGAGATAAAGAGACACACACACACACACACACAGAGAGAGAGAGAGAGAGCACACTTTTGTTGCGTGATCTTTATTGATGTTCGCTCAGTAGCACACGCATCATTTACATTAAAACAAATTCGTGAATATATAAAATAAAATTTATAGGGGTATTCACTATAAAATATAATTTATTTTAAACCTTAAGCATACACGACTGTACGGCAAAAGTGAAACTAGCAGTCTGTGTGAAATGCGCTTGGCTGTACTGTACTTGAGCGCGTTGCGCACGTTTTGCTGGCTCATTTCTGCATTATTTGAGTCTCTTTAGATTATATCCCAAATAGCAGCATGTTTCAGATGAAAAAACGTGACTTATATTTCTGAAAATATCAGAGTTAGGAGATTCATGACGAGTGGTTCCCTGCATTATTACAACAAAACGCGCTCCAAAAGTCGCTGCAGTGGAGCAGTTTAATGCCATTAAATTAAAGATGATGTACCATAGAGCAAAAAAAAACAAAAAAACAACAACAACAATTGAACAGTGAAAGTAACAAAACACATTTTAATGGGCACAATTAAGTGTAAAAATAAAAATAACTAAGGGATATATAGTCAAACCAAAAATTATTCAGACACCATATATACACCACCTAATTTTTTTTTATATTTTTTTACTAGTTGGTGCAGATATGATAATGTGAAAAATGTTGCCTGATAATGTGAGAAAAGGTATCTGACTAAATTTTGGTTTGACTGTATCTATTTGATAAATTAAGTTAACCAACTAACATTACACCAATTATTTTAGTTTCTGTACCTAATAGTTTACAAATTTCCTGGTTCAATTTAAAAATATCGGTATCGGTACTCAGAATCGGCAAGTATGAAAAATTAAAGTATCGGTATCGAGCGAGTACTGAAAAAAGTGGTATCGGTGCATCCCTAATTACAATAAATTGTAAAACTAAGATTTCTGACTGATTTCACTGTTTTTCTTACACTTGAACAAATCAGAAAACAACAACAGTTTAAAGGGGTCATCGGATACCCATTTTCCACAAGTTGATATGATTCTTTAGGGTCTTAATGAAAAGTCTATAATATACTTTGGTTAAAAATTCTCAATGGTAGTGTAAAACAATACCCTTTTTACCTTGTCAAAATCAGCTCTGCAAAAATCATCCCATTCTGGTCGAGGATGCTTTGAATGCAAATGAGCTCTGCTCGCCTCGCCCCTCTCTTCTCTCTGCTGCTCTGAGAGATTGTTTACTTTAGCCACATTTGGCACGTTTAGCTGCTAAACTTGCTAACTACCACATTATTAGGAAAGGCGATTGCAAAGATTCATTAAAAAAAAAAAACCTTATACTCACCTCGCTGTAAATGAAGCACGAATGATTAGCGCGAACATAGACGGATATATGTAGATCGGGAGGCGCATTCCCTTCACAAACAAACGTATTCCACTGCATCTTCAGCAGCTCAGATGTCGGGAGTAAATGACGACCACTACGTTCATTATTACATTCAGCAACACAACACCTCAATCTGAGATATTCTTGTCTAACTTACATCCCTGCTCCGGCATCGAAACAAAGAGGGCAGACTGTTACAGCTGGTCTGAGGTAAGACACACTTGTCAATCAACTATCGTGGGAGCGGCCTCTGTCGGTGTGACACCACAACAACCAGGCATCTGAGAATGGCTTGATTTGAAAAAGGGGATATTATTTTTACAGATTAATTAAAAACCACTGCATGGATTTTTATCATTATAGGGTAGATGTGTACATACACTGCCAACACACATTAATGTTCAAACAACATGTAAAAGTGAACTTAGCATCCGATGACCCCTTTAAAGACTATTCAGGTGCCTTCCTTTTAAACTAAACTAAATCCAAAACTGTTGCTAGACACAGCTGCTTTTAGATCAGAGCTGAATTCTCCATAATGGCTGTAATTTAATGGGAGTTTAAGCTTCTCCCTGCATGTTGAGGCAGTTGGCATTCTGACATCTGATGTCACTTCCACATACAGTTATTGAGGTAGGCTTGTCCAGCCAACCCAAAATTCGACAAGGTTTTTTCAGGTCCTGTGGTGTACCTGTTTTTTTAAATGTAGAAAGTGGGTTAGAGTTTATACTACTTGAATGAATGCACCTTTCAATGTACATTTTCACATGATACAGTACATATCTAAGTCTTGCAATGAGAGAACCACACAAAATGTTATATTATATGTAGAAATATAAAATCTTTTTTTTTTTTTTTTTACCTTCTTCAATGTATTGCCGGAAAAAGGGTGTTATTTTGCACCATGTTTCCAGACTGAAGTTGTCCTCATCATCACTGTCAGGATTCGGCCATATTACTCTTTCCAGGATCATCTAGTATAATGTCACAATTTTTTTTTCTGTAAGTCTACACCCTAGTATTAATGTTTTAAAATTATTTAGCATAACGCTGTTGTTACAATCACCAGCTGGAGTGCCCTCTACAGGAGTTCAGGGGCACTCCAGCCCGGACTCTGTGCTCTCAACCCACCATGCTTTACTCTTGTCTCTATGTGTCTTGTTCTGATTGGTTCCCCTGTTCCATGTGTCCCCTTCCTATTGGTTTGTTTTGTCATGTGCTCCCTCATGTTTGGTATTTAAGTCTCTCACTCACTCTTTTGTTTACTGATCGTTGAATAGCCAAGTTTCTAGTTCCTGTGTTTTCCTTCCTGTGTTTTCCTAGTTTGCCTTAGTGTTTTCGTTCTGGACTGTTTCTGTGTTTTGTTGAATCTTGCTGCCAGCCCTGACCTTTTCGCCTGATTTCTGGATTACTTTTCGGATTACCCTGTTTGTTCCCGTTTGCCGGTATTGACCCCTGCCTGTCTTGACTACGTCTGTAAATAAAGCTGCACTTGGATCCACACCTCAGCCCTCTCAGTCGTCCATCGTTACAGCTGTGAACACTCTTAAATTCAGCAAGTAAAACTCAAGGGATGATTCACCAAAAACACTAAACTTTTTCTAAACACTAAACTACAATTTAGTCTCATGCTGTTACCTTCATGCCGTCTCAGATATTTTTGACTTACTGAGCAGCTCAAGACTAAAGTTTAAGGATTTTTCATTTTTAGGCTCATACAATGCAAGTGAAAAACTTAGAGGTTACATTACAAAATCCACATAAAAAAGGAATAAAATTAATCTACAATACTCCAGTTGTGAAATTAATGTAGAGCTGTTAAATGATTAATCGCATTCAAAATAAATGTTTGTGTTCACATTATATATGTGTAATCTGTATAATAATTAAGATTGTATAAATACACACACATTCATTTATATATTTAAGATACGTTAAATAATAAATAAATTAATAATAAATTATATAGAAATATATATATATATACATGCAAATATTTCTGTACATGTATGTGTGTGTGTGTGTATTTACTTATACATAATAATTATGCACAGAACACACACACAGAGTGTGAATAAAGAATGAAAAAAAAAGTTTCTTTGGACAATCCTTTCTGATGATTTATGTCTATATATATACTGGAGTTTTTTTGTTTTTTTTTTACCAAGGATGCATTTATTTGACCCCCAGTTTATAAACCATGGGTTATTAATAGGAGTAGCTTCAGAATATGATATGCATTGTCATTAAATAGAAGGATGTGTAATTATATCACTACCTATTTCAAAATCAATTAAATCTAATTCAAAAAGTCAATGCAAATTGTGGGACATTACCTGTGCATCAATTCTCAGGGAAGATGATCATGGGAATAGGACTATGATGAGAGAAGGACGTTCCTTTACACAGATGACACAGATGTCATTGAAATTGTCCAAGTTCAATCATGACTGTCTCATTCATTTGTCCAGTTATTATTCCAAACATAGCAGGGCTAAGTCCAGTCAATGAGGGACCACCATTAATAAATGAATGGCCAATCATGCGTCCAACAATGCGGAACAAGTCATTATCCAGCAGAGTTCGGGAGGTTGATGGCACAGGCTGATGGTTGATGGTTTTGCCACAGTTGTCTGTTTTGCCATATAATATGACTACATAGATTTTTCACCAAAAAACATCAGTTTCACGCCATCTCCAATAGCTGAATCACCTGAGGAAAAAATATCAATATACATGCAATAAAAACAAAGTGATGTGCCAATCTGACTACATGTATGAAATGTTTAACTAAAATTATTAAGTTTACCCTTGAGTACAACGAAGAATGGACGAGCCTAGTTGCCAGGTTGTGATTTATAGAATGTTAACATTTTTCTTTCTCTTTCCTGGGTACTGCTGCACAGGTTCAGGCTTGCAGTTAGCTCAGAAAGGATTTCAGCCTTTTCCAAAAGCCCCCTTCTGTATAGAAGTGCAGCCCGAAACAAGTTTGGCTCAACTTTCCACTCTGAAAAGACAGAAAAACAAAAGTAATACAAATTGTCGCTATTCACAGGACATGGTCATATTTTGAGAGTTTTTTTCTAGCTATGCTGAAAAAAAAAGCTTATTGTTGTTCAGATTGCATGAAACACTTAAATCACCTTCATTTTCACTGTCCCTTCCTTCTCTACTTTGATCAATTTCCTGTCTGCTGCTTCTGGAGATTTGATGTCTGCTGCTGCTTCTGGGAAATTCCTTACTGCTGCTATTATGGGAAATTTTATTGCTGATGTCGCTTCTATTAATATCCTGTGTGTTACCGGTACTACTTGATTCCTGCCTGGAGCTCTCGGTAACATTTTGCTGTTGCTCTCTTTCTAACCTGCTTTTAAAAAATAAAAAAAACACATAAAAAAAGAAAATGACAATACATGTAGTCCAAGGTATACTACAACTCGTCCATTTAAACCATTCTTTTGACACTTTTAATGTTTTAACATTCCATTCTTTAGTTAGAAATTTTTACATATTTTACTTACATTTCACACTGGTCGACATGTTTCTGCATTTCAGCAACAGAATTTTTTTCTTGGCAGTACAAACAAGCTATTTGTGGCCCTTGTCCTTTTTTTCCCTCTGAAAACTTTTCAGTGTATAAGAAAAGAGGTTAGACATGGCATATCTTAACATACATTATTCATGCTTCATCCATGCAGGTCATCTACCTCCAAGCTTAGATCTTTCTGAAGAGGTCTGATGTAAATCATGCCAACTCCGATGCCAAGTGTACTGTTGCTCAAGTACTCTGCCGAGTATCCATCATCAGGACAAGGGATTATCTCCAGTGACTTTGAGCGGGTAGCACCTCGAGCCTTAAGAAGTTCATAGCCTTTTACAGGTACGAGAAAGATGTTGTTGTCAAATGATATGTTTTGCAAATTAAATAGTTTATTATTACATAAATAAAATAATCGTGGGGACCTAAATTGAGGTCCCCATGGCGAAACAAGCCCTGAAAGCATTTTTTTGAGAATGTAAAAATGCTGAAAGTTTTCTGTGAGGGTTACGTTTAGGGGTAGGGTAAGGGGATAGAAAATACAGTGTGGACAGTAAAAAAAACATTGCACCTACGGAGTCCCCACAAAGATAATAAACCAGACGTGTGTGTGTGTGTACTTGTTTTTGCTACATTGTGGGGACCAAATGTCCCCACAAGGATAGTAAAACCTGAAGTTCTTGACATTGTGGGGACCGGCCTGCAGTCCCCACAATGTAAAAAAATGATTAAAAATAGTAAATGATGTTTATCTGAAAATGTAACGATGCAAACAGGTTTTCTGTAAGGTGTAGGTTTAGGGTTAGGGTTGGGTTAGGGGATAGACAATATTGTTTGGTCAGTATAAAAACTATAGAATTCTATGGAAAGTCCCCACAATTCACAAAAAAAAAAAAGTGTGTGTGTGTGTGTGTTTTGACGTGTCTGACTGTTTCTTATGATTCATGTCTCAATCTGAAAACCAGTTTAACTTGTTTTAAAGTGAAAGCAATTTCAGAGCTGCTGTTCAACACAACAGTCCAGAGCAGGAAGTAGCAAGATCCACAAATATAATTTCAGGTGAGTGTTTCATCTTTCATTAGTTGCTTTCATGTATGTGTCATTCTCATTGGTTACTCAACATTGGTCAGCTTTCACTCAACAGCTTCATGCATTTGCAGACAGTTTTGATGTGTCTATATGGTAAACTTTATAACAGACTCATTCAATAACCCTGCGAGCACAGCTTACCTGTGGTCCAGCTAGTTTTGTTCTTAGTCTCTATGAAGGGTCTACATGTATTAGACCAGATGGCTTTATGAAATGTACACTTATGTCTGTTACTGAATCTACATCAATAAATCTTTCGCTACAAATACTTTTCAGCTACTATAACTTAAGTCTTTGAGAAAAACAGTTATTATTCATCTGAAATAGATGTAGTCACCACATAACTAATGTCTGTATTGTCAAAAATACAGTAGTGCAGTAGTCAAAGGGATTTTAAATCAATATATCTATTAAATACAAAATAGAAAACATTCAATTCAGGTTAATACTGCTAATTTAACACTGAAAATGACTGCAAATGATCTTTTTAAATATATATAATAATACAAATTAACACAAAAATAAAAAGACCAAATTATTAAATTGACCACTGCTGAAAATATGATTTGGTGTGCTAAGTATTTATTGGCAAAGCTCACTCTTCCCCCGAGGTCTCTCAACTAGTCAGCAGACAGTGGTAACACTCCTTTCACCCACCTGCTTTGTCTCTTTAATTCCACAACCACACCTTTATCTCACTCTCAGCGAGCCAGATTTGAGAATCCCTGACCTATATGAGACAACAGGTTCTGAAAAGGTCTCTATTGGTTTGAGCCATTCCAGTTCAATAGAGTGGATAATGAACCGCCAGTCAATGTTGTTAGCATTCTCCTAGTTGCATTACAGGGCTGCCTACACAAAACCTGCATGGGGCCAAAGTTACAAAAGTTGCTCTGGGACCGAACGGACAGAGCCATCATGGGATTAATGTGGGCAGTCTGCTAGTGTGGGCTGCTCACAGAGAGCCCAGGGTGAGCCGAAGGCTGTGGGCCCCACCTGGGCAAGCCCTCATTGGGCCTGTTTAGGTTTGGTGTGGGCTGGCCCTAGCCTACTGTGCCTGCAAAAAGCCAGCATGGGCCCCACAGGGACATGTTTGCAGGGGTTGCATGCTACGAGGCTCACAGAGATTTACTTCCTACTAGACGCCCATATCTCCCAATCAGGCTTGTTTTGGAGAAGCGGCCAGCTCAGTTATTGACAAATTTTGTGCCGGTTCTGCCCTTACACAGTTTGTAACTAGGAGGGCCTGCAAACTTTCCACTCCTACCATCATACCCAGAGACAATTCTATACACTAGAAGTAGGTCTCTAGGAGGACTGATGAGTCAATTCTTGCCCAGTCAGAGAAACCCACTGCTGCTTCAGCTTCGCTGAGCCATTCTTGAACTTCAGGTCAGGAAATAAATAGAATCCCCGTTTCAGGAGCGAGGGGTAGACTGTCCAAATGTGTCTGCCCCCCCTTAAGATGCACACACAACGCAAGACACATCAGTCTTTCTCCCCTCATTGGGAGCTCCAGCTCTTCTGCCAGACCACACCTCCACATCACATTTTCTCACATTGCATCACAGACATGATAAATGTATATGTAGAAAGCTTTAAAATTACTACTTAATGAAATAAAACAAATCGAAAACAAAAACTTGAACAAAAACAAAAAACTAATCCATATAAATGCATTTCTCTTTACAGGCACGTCCAGTGAGGAGATGGTGAGTCAGGATCGTCAACTTCATCCTACCTTGCTACACTGACTCAGAAAACACTAGTTTATTAATATTAATTAATAAATAATTCAAATATCTTCTTACTATTTCCCCGACACATTCATGATAATTACTTTTGCCGGTGCTTTGTGGCAAGCTTTAGCCTATTGCGTGCACTTGAACGTGGATCTCTTCCAGCTGCACTGAAGGCACGCTCACTGCTGCTGAAGGGACACTAAACACCGCCCGAGCCACTCTTGACAGTCGTGGTCTCGTGTTGTTTCCACCAGTGCTGAAATGCAAAACTCTATTTGCAACTGCATTACTGGTGTGTTAATTAGCTGTCTTTATGACACTCCCCTTTTTACGCAAACGCTTCCTTCTTTCCACACGTTACCCACCCACTTTTTCACAGTAGACCACCCTTTTCGAATTGGAGGTGTGAAAAAACACTACTGAAGCAGGGGGGTTTCATGACACTTGTACCAGAATTGTAACAGAAAGACTCAGAAGGTAGATTAACGCTTTACTAATTTATTGTAAAAATAAATAACGTCTGTGCATCATGGGTGCCCCTGGTTCATGCCACTGGTTCAACTGCTGGCTTGGCTGACCTATCCGATTCCATGAGCATTTCAAGCTACCATCGGATGCTGTGAACAGTCCTCCGACTGTCAAGCAGACAAGCTTGGTTTTATGAATATTGTGTCATACCCTACTCGCAAGAGCTCCCCATTCAACAGCTTGCGGGGCTTACCCATCCAATGCATGAGCATTTCAAACTCTAATTGGATGCTGTGAGAGCCCTCCCAGTCAAGCAATCTAGTCTGTGAGCACTACTGTTAGCTTGCACTTTTTGGTTAAGTAATTTAAAGTCGTTTCTTGGCTGCTGTCTTGCACTTACTTTGCTTGTTTGGGGAGTACTCTGGGTTTGGGCCAAAATTCAGAACTCAGCATGCTAAATAAGCATACTTTAATGCTGTATATCTGATTGCATGTACTTAAACTTTCAATGAGGTAAAATGTATTAAATATTCCTCATAGAAGAGATGAATGGAGAAATTGAAACTGCTGTGCCTCAGAACTGCAGTAAGAGCAGGGAAAACAAGCAATCAAAAAAAAAAAAAAAATAAATAAAATAAAATAAAAAAATATTCAAAGGAACATGGCCACAAAACCATCACAGCCCCAAAAGACTTCATCCCTAACACAAAATACCCTGCAAGCTTCATTTAGCCATGGTGTGTCATATGAAAACAAACTCAACATTTAGACTACTTCACTGAAAATCAGAGATGTATATTGTAAGGCTAAAAATGCTAAAAGACATGATTTATGGTCCATATCAATCATCCATACTCTTAATGAAAATGAGATGAAGTGCAAAATTAATTTACTCTTGGTTACTCTGCTGAAATGCAAACATGTTACAAAACCAAATTTTAATTCATGACAGCTTGACATATTAAGTTCAAATAATTCACTACATAAATTAAACTTTAAACTGTTGTGATGCAAGAACATACTGTTCACTTTTTCATGCATTTAATGCATCAAGAATGTTTTGCTGAATTCTGAACTGGTCTAATGACTCCAGTAAAGACTAAAACCTTTGTGCTAAAGAAAATGTCTAAAGATGTTTCAATTTTTCTAAAGATGACAGTTGATTTGTATGTCACTGTATGTACAGATGCAGAACAGAAATCTTTATGGAGACAAAGGAAAAGACAGACTCTAAAATGAGTCTCTATGACAAGAGAGGGGAGAAGGATGATGTTCATAATCAGAAAAAGAGAGCATCTCCAGACCCCAGTTGTGTGTCTATGAAGAGTTCTAGATCAATGCACGAACCCCTTAAGTTCAGTACTGGACCAGTGACCTTTAACCCCAGGTGAGATGATAACCAAGCAGACAAGAGACAAGACTGTGACTTAATCATCAGTCATAAAAAGAAATCTTCTTAATTAATGATGTGTTTATCTCAGTATCAGATCAAAGGAAAGTCAGACAGCATCATGTCCAGTATCCAGCTGCGTGTCTATGAAGAGTGCTAGATCAATGCATGAACCCCTTAAGTTCAGTACTGGATCAGTGACCTTTAACCCCAGGTGAGACAATAACAAATGCAGACAAGAGACAGGATTATTACTTAATCATCAGTGATAAAAAGAGGTGATCTTAGTTCATGATGTGTTTATCTCAGTGTTTATCTCAGTATCGGACCAAAGGAACGTCAGACAGCATCATCAGTATCCAGTTGTGTGTCTATGCAGTGTGATGGATCTACACATCATCAGCCTGATCTCAGTGATGAAGCCGTGCCCTCCGAGCCTTTGTGAGTACAAACATACAGTCACTGAACTGCTGCAGGCTGCAAAACTGAAGGCACATTATCTGGATTAACCTCATCACAAAAGTGTTTGCTCCATTATAGAGAGCTGTCATCTGAATATGAACCAGATTCATCTATCACTGTCATCAGCTGTATGTCCTTTAACAGTGTTTCAGTGTTTCATGTTGTTTCAGTTTTCTGTAGCATTTCATTCTCATCTTTCAGTACAAAGAGTAGTAGTTAACCAGTAAATTCCCAGATATTTGCCATTTTTTAAATTCCAAATAAGTTTTCCCAGTTGGCTGACAGTGTTAAAACAAGTCTTTGCTTACCTAATAAACATTTAATTTTACAAACCTTGCAAACTTTGTGAAATCTAGCTGTGAGTTCTTCTGAAATATGCATTTGTAGATGGCATAAAAACATGTGCACTTGTAACATGCACAATTTCTGCACTGATTACAGACTATTCTGGCTGTATATAGTTAGCCACTGTCATTTTCATTGTTTTAATGTAAAAGAAGTCTTACCTGGTCTTTATGTGAAACAATATGATGCATTGCACACACACTTAACAGATTTGTAGTTATGTTGTTTACGACCTTTTTATTCCTTTTCCTATTAATTTTATATTTTATATTCATTTTTTTTTATTAATCAAATAATTTGTTAAATAATATAACATTTAATTTCAGCTATTGTTATGCATGGATTTTTACTATCTTTAAATTAGTGTGATATCATACTCTGTCATACACCATTAAAAAACAACAACACCAACAAAAAACGGTCAACCACTTTTTGAGAAATTTGAGGTGAAGGGCTTGTTTGTGGTGCATCATGTTATGAATACAATTTTTTTTACAGTTGAAACAAAGATGGACAGACGCAATGGATTTTTACTAAATGTCATTTGCAGAATTAAGCTGGTTCCAGCTCATCTGATCTGTCAGTTTGTTAATTAAAATAGTCTGGGTCTGAGATGTTGCTCTACTGTAAGGTCATTCAGCTCATACTCATTCATTGTGTTGTTGCTCTTGTTCTTGTTTCTGCTGTGTGGATAGAGATGATAAGACCGGAGCCCTGCAGCAGGATTCTCACCAACCAGTAGACGGTGAACTACAGAGAATCAAAGACCAGCACAAAACCAACATGAAGAACAAGTATGAGAGATTATTTGAGGGAGTCAATCTATACGAGACTCAAACGCTCCTGAACAGGATCTACACACAGCTCTACATTATAGATGGAGAGATTGAAGGAGTGAATGAAGAACATGAGGTTTTACAGATGGAGAAAACACCAAGAAAAAAACACTCACAAGACACTCTAATCGACTGCAACAACATCTTTAAAACCTCACCTGAACCAGGATGTAAGGAGGAAGACCAGATCAAGATCGTTCTTACTAAAGGCATTGCTGGGATCGGAAAAACTGTCTCTGTGCAGAAGTTCATTCTAGATTGGGCTGATGAAAAAGCCAATCAGGATGTAGATTTCATGTTTGTGCTTCCATTTCGAGAGCTGAACTTGATCCAAGATCAAGAGTACAGTCTTCACAAACTTCTGCTGGACTTTCATCCTGAACTTAAAAATCTGCACTCAAAGATTTATGAGAAGTGTAAAGTTGTGTTCATCTTTGATGGTCTGGATGAAAGCAGAATCACACTGATGTTTTCAGATGAACAGAAAGTTTCTGATGTTACTGAGACTTCATCAGTGGGTGTGTTGATGTCAAACCTCATGAAAGGAGAGTTGCTTCCCTCTGCTCTCATCTGGATCACCTCCAGACCAGCAGCAGTCAATCAGATCCCCTCCAAATACATTGACCGTATGACAGAAATTCAGGGATTCAATGAGCCTCAGAAGGAAGAATATTTCAGAAAGAGAATTAGTGACAAACATCAAGCCAGCAGAATCATCTCACACATCAGAAGAGCAAGAAGCCTCCACATAATGTGCCACATCCCCGTTTTCTGCTGGATCTCATCCATTGTGCTTCAGAAGCTCCTGAAAGATGATCTGAGTGCAGAAGTTCCACAAACTCTGACTGAAATGTACATCCACTTCCTGCTGATTCAGATCAACATGAGGAATGAGAAGTATGAAGAGAGAGATCCAGAGAAACTCTTGCAGTCCAGCAGAGAAGTGATTGTGAAACTTGCTGAAGTGGCTTTCAAACAGCTGATGAAGGGCAATGTGATGTTCTATGAGGAGGACCTGTTTGAGAGCGGCATAGACGTCACTGACGCCTCAGTGTATTCTGGGATTTGCACTGAGATCTTTAAGGAGGAATCTGTGATTCATCAGAGGAAAGTCTACAGCTTCATTCATCTGAGCTTTCAAGAGTTTCTCGCTGCTTTCTGTGCATTTTACTGCTATTTAACACAGAAGCCAGTGCAGTTTCTGGGATACAAACATGAAAGGTACAGATCTGAGGAAAACTCTTTGAATGAGCTGCTAAAATCAGCAGTTAATAAAGCCATTGAGAGTAAGAATGGTCAGCTGGATCTGTTTCTGCGGTTCTTGCTGGGTATCTCATTAGAGTCCAATCAGAGACTCTTACAGGATCTACTGACACACACAGAGAACAGCTCAGAGACCATCAGAGAAACCACAAAGTACATTAAAGACAGAATCAAGGGAAATAATGATTTCTCAGCTGACAGAGCCATCAATCTGTTCCTCTGTCTGCTGGAAGTGAATGATCAGACTCTGTCCAGAGAGATTCAGGAGTTTGTAAAATCAGACAAAAACTCAGGGATGTATCTCTCTCCAACCCACTGCTCAACAATCGCTTACATGATTCAGATGTCAGAGGAGGTGCTGGATGATCTGAACACCATGAAATACAACACATCAGATGAGGGGAGAGGAAGACTGATACCAGCTGTGATCAACTGCAGAAAAGCTCTGTGAGTATTTGCAGGACCTGAATTTACCAAGTACGACATGTTCCTGGATCAACATCTTTGTTGACCCGGAAACAACATTGTGATTAACCAATCAGGTTTGAAAAAACAGTTTATAGTTTTTGTGAAGGTTTAGGCTTACAATCAGTGTTTGGTGCTTGTACATTAGTGTCATTCATCTATCATTTCCTCTGATTTTAGGGATTACTCATGGGTAAGGTTAGGTTTAGGTGTGGAGATATGGTCAAGTTTAAATTTTTTAGATTAAACTTAAAATTTTTAGATCTAACTCAGCAAAATCAGGACGTGCGTGAGTATTCATTCGTGTCATTGCAGAAAAAAAGATTCATCTGTAGTTGAGACAAACAAATCTATCAAATTGTAACCCTGTTTTTATTTATATAAAACTAATTTATTTCTCAAATGAGCATTGAAAAAGAATATAAGCAGACAGTAGAAGCGCAGCTGTGGGGAACAGCACTACTCATTTGAACTGCACTGCAAGGACCATTATTAAGCCCAACCCGAAATACCTCATATGACAAAAAATATATTTTTTTCCGGCCAAAATATATTTGAAATATATACTAAATGTATGTTGCAAACAGGGAAGCACAATGAAATACATTTTTGAAATAGGACATATATTTAGTTTCAACCTTCATATACAAAAATATATTTCCAAATGTATTTCTGGGGGAAGAAAAAGCATTTTCTTGGACTAAAATATTGGTAGAATTTATATTCACATAAATATACTTTAAAAAATATATTTTTGGCTTAATAGTTTTTAAATATGATAAATTCTTCCTATGCCTCCCTATGTTTATTTTTGAGTTCTGTGTGAAATTTTATCAAGTTTGACATTTCTTCTGTTTTTTTTTTTTTTGTGAAAAAACAAAAAACAAAACAATAAGCATGTGAATACCAAAACATCTGCAATTGGAACAATTTTCTGAGAGAAGTGTTACATTTTCTGACAGAATTGCAAGGGTACTAATATTTTTGACCATGACTGTAATTGTGCGTGTAATGAAATGCGTTAGGTGACTGCCCTCTACTGGAAACTTACATATTAGACCGTGATGTACATTTTTTTCCAAGTTAAACAAACAGCAGTTGAACATTTCAAACACAAAAACCTAACTAACCCTTACCCCAAGCTTAATAACAAAAAAAGACAAACAAGAAATGACAAAAAAGAGCAGTCATACCAAACAACGAGGATGTCATTGTTCAAACACCCCTTTGTTCAAACACCCTGAAACACCCCGAGACTGCACCCTCAGATTCCAGTTTTGCACCCTCAGATTCCAGATTTTCAGATTATTTCAAAATATTGCCCTATCCTAACAAAACATACATCAATGAAAAGTTTATTTATTTAACTTTTAGATGTGTACTTTATGACGTTTATGATGTATAAATCTCAATTTCAAAAAATGTACCCTTATGACTGGTTTCGAGGTGCAGGTTCACATTTAGTGTTTATAATGTTTGTAAATGTTTTGTTAGATTTGCTGTTATTTAATATACATAAAAAATTATGTAATTGTTTGCAATTACAAGGTTAACGGGGGACTTTTGGTGTAAAATCAATTTCTGTTTCATGAGTTTGCTTTCTCATTTTGGCTGGGTTACATTTTTCTGTTGTAAACTCTAAGGGCAATGCTTCTAACCTGGGGTGTTTTTAAGGGTGTGATATGAAAAAAATTATTTTCTGCCTCCACATTTGTCAATGTACAATCATTCATACGATGTGGTTGGCAGCATACAAATGATTCAGGAATGACGTTAACCCTGTCATGTTGATTTGTGTGCTCAGATCTGTGCTTGTTTCTATGTTAAACCCAAAACACACTGCACGATTTTCGGCTGGCCCAGATGAAAGATTGGCATCGTGAAACAATCATGGCAATATCTGTGATCGTGGCTCTTAATTCATGGTACTATGTCTTACAGTGCAAGAGGTTCAAAGATGCAACCAAAGATCATTTGCTTACGATCATTTTCTGGCAGTGTCAGAAATTCAGCCTGATCATCGCACAGTGTGTTTGCTGCCACAACCCACTTTACTCACCAGCCAATTAAAATGCCACATGAAATCAATGCGACATGGCACTAAAACTTAAAACTGCTTACCTCAAGCTCTTACTCCTTCCTCTTTTGCCACTTCCACTTTTTTAAGCATACATAAAAACTACAACTGCCAAAGTTGGATTCATTATGCTCTTTTTGTTTACCAATAGCACATGCTGATGACGTTTTATTCTTCTATAGTAAGGTGCATTGTAGCCTACTAGTCAATAGGTGTCATCATCATACAGTTTACATGCATGTCGTACCCAAGTTTATTAGATTCATGTTGCACAGTGTGTAGAAGGCTTTAGACTGATAAATGAGGCCCATTATCCGTTCATCACCACACCAATTAACATTGTTTTTCAGACTTGACTAGAAAAACTTGCTGCCTCTAGCATGCACCTCAGAATCCCCATCTGATAAACTTATTAATGTCATTGTTTGATATTTTCTTCTCTACACAGGCTATATGGGTGTAATATCACTGTTCAGTCTTGTCAAAGTTTGTCATCAGCTCAACAATCCTCAAACTCTGTCCTGAGAGAGCTGGACTGCAGTAATACTGATCTGGAGGATTCTGCAGTGAAACTTCTTTCTGATGGACTGAAGAGTCCATACTGTAAGCTGGAGATACTGAGGTTTGATTCACTCTCATTTATTTATTTATGCATTTAATGCATAAACTTGATCACTAAAAATCACATTTGCAAAGACTTATTCTGTATGCAATGACATTTTGTTTTTCTTGTTCAGATTTTCCATATGCAAGCTCACTGCTCAGTCTTGTGAGAGCTTTTCATCAGTTTTACAATCTCCAAACTCTGTCCTGATAGAGCTGGATCTAAGTAACAATGACCTGCAGGATTCAGGAGTGAAGTATCTTTCTGATGGACTGAAGAGTCCAAACTGTCAGCTGCAGATACTGAGGTTAATGTATTTTCATACAATAATTAACAAAATAATAACACAATAAACCTTTACATGTTGTCACCAAATGTGTAGCTGGTGTGTGGTGAGCACACTAGCACCGTTGGCTGCCATTGCATCATCCAAGTGGAAAAGAGCATACCGAGAAAAGAGATCCTTTGCGTCGGAAAGAGTTTACTCTTTTCCTAGTTAACCCGAAGATCCAGCCGGCTGAGGTGCGTGAGCACCTAGTCCCTGTGTTTGCACAACTGATCTACATTGTAGTGATAAGCTTGCCCTTAGAACGCGAACCGCAGAAATGGTCTTTGGCGCGGAAGGATCGAAACATGAAATTATGCATCTTTCTGGTCGATCGCTACAAACCAATTTTGGGGATGGACACACCTGAAGATATGCTTCTGTGTGAGCATCTTGAACGGTAATCTGTGAAGGGCCCAGTTTAAAACGTGAAGATCCAAGATGTGTCGTATCCCACCGCCTTTTTTGGGTACCATGAAGTGCTGTAAAACCCCGTCCTCATATCGGCTGGAGTGACCGGCTCTATCGCTTCCTTCGCCAGTAAACTTGCAATTTCAGCACGCAAGACAGGGGCATCTGCAGCCTTCACTGAAGTGAAGCCAGAGGAGAAAGTGAGTGAGGTCAGGGGTTGGCCTGTCCAACACCTCTCGTCCCCCTGGGGACCCAGAGATAGAAGAAAATGCTCTTTTGTCGAGTCTTTGCTGGGCAAAGTTCTCCACCACGGTGCTGAAAGGGCCGGTCTGGGACATGATCTGGGACATTCAGGAACCTGGTCTTGTCGGTTTCCCTCATGTCAGCCAGACACAGCCAGAGATGGACCACCATGGTGGACATGGCACGACCCAGAGACTGCAGTCACCTTTGTCGCCTGTAGCGCGAAGTCAGTGGCGATGCCAAGCTCCTTAAGGACTTCTGGGCCATGACCATCCTCATACAGGTCCTTCAGTGCCATGGCCTGGTGAACCTGTAGTAACGCCATAGCGTGTACCCAGCTTCTCCTCAGGTTTCATAGGCACTGCCAATCAGAGCCAACGAGTGCCTACAGGCCTGGGAGGGGGCCCCGCCGGGTGGAAGTGGTGCCGGGACACCACATGCTCCACCTAAGGGACAGCCGAATACCCCTGCGCTGGTCCGCTATTGAGGGTGATGAGGGAGGATGTGCCACTGGAGCAGTTTCGGGCAGTAAAAGGTGCTGTCAACGTTCCAGTGAGCTCATTATGCACCTCCAGAAAGAAAGGTATGGGAATGCTAGATCTGGGCAGAAAAACTGGCACCCCTTTGCAGGAAGTGGAGTCTAGTCCGCAACTCGCCAACGGTCATCCTCCCGCAATTATAGCGTGACTCATCCAAGAATGCTGCCTCAGCATGCTTAGTGCCCAGACACATGAGGCAATTATCATGACCATCACCCGGCACCGGTTAACGACCGCATCCAGAAGCACACAGGTGGAAGGACATGTTTAAATGAAAAAAAGCTTGTGAAAGCTCTTTTAGAAACTGCTCCTAGGTGCTGAGGCGTACAGGTAGATGGCCGCAGCAGCACAAAGGGGGGTAGTGTAGCCTAATGTGTGCTTTTTCCCACTCGACCAGGAGACCCTTCAACACATGAGCAGGTAGAGCATGGACTCATTGTTTACTCTGTTTCTTATCTTGTTAAAAGACTAAATCTGATTGGCTCAGAAGCAAAAAGCTGACTATGCACTGCACCTGCTGCCTAATTGTACTCACGCTGCGATCAGCGACTGCTGGATGCAATCATCACATACCAGTGTGCATTGGCTCGTTTAGTTAACACTCAAAGTAGATTGGTCTCTCTAAACGAGATCCCAATTTGTCAGTCACCGACATGACTCAGAGTGACCGACTGATAGGGAACCAAAAACTTTCGGTTCCAAAAACTTTCAGGATTGTAAGTAGCCATAGCAGCTTGCTCTTTGAAGATAACCTGCTCTGGAGTAGGTTATGTTTCAGGGTTAGCTTTCTTCAGATCTATATATATATATATTTATAAGGTTTGGGTTAATTGAAAACTATAAAGTATGTGTGTTGGAGTAGGGTTGGAACAAATCTCTGCAGGGCTGTGGCCCTCCAGGAACTGAGTTTGACACCCCTGCTCTAAAGTACTGTTAACTTTGCCTGTTGTTACTGCTTTCACCTCTAAGCTGGAGGGTGTTTCATAAAACAAGTTTACCAAATAAGCCTGTCACAGTCGTCAGCTGGTGTGCCCAGGATGGCCACCTGAGGACACTGTTTGTGGAAGCACATGGCTTGTGTTGTGTTTGTTTGGTGCCATGTGTTTCTCCTGCTTATTGTTTGACCCCACCCATTTGTTACCTCATTATTGTTTCAGTGATTTCACCTGTGTCTCCCTCATTACTAGCCCTACTTAGTCTCCTTGTGTCTGTTCGTGTTTTGTTGTCATCTCGCCATGTGCGCTGTGACTACGTCACTCTCCCTGCCCCGTGTCTCCCTCCAGCTGTTTCTCGTTTCCCATTTTCACATTCACACCGGTTTTCTATCTCTGCTAATTTCTTCCTCTCTATTTAAACTCCTGTCCCCATCTGTCCTGGGTCAGTCTGTTTTGATTTCTTGCCAAGTCTTGTCTTGTCCCGCTTTGCCTCTGTTAACTTTTCTCTGCGCCTTTGGCTTTTGTTATTTTTTGCTCTCTGCCTGTAGTACCCACTGGCGTCCCGTTTTGCCAGCTTGATGGTTTTGCGGCTCTGCATTCCGTGCCGTTTCATCCTCAGTATGTTTCCTCGTGCCGGGTCGAGATCGCTCCCCGAAGATTCTCTGTTTGTTACAGCTGTGATTGTTCAACGCCGGGTCGAAATTCGCTCCCCGTGCCTCGTCATCCGCCGTGAGTTTTGCTGAACGGGTCGAGTTTCCTCCCCGTGCGTTTTTTGGACTGTGAGTTTTTGTTTGCCTTTTTCCCTTTTTGCTTTCCCCAGATTATCTCCAGGGAGGAGAGCTGGGAGGACTATTTTCCTTGAACATTGTGTTTTTTTTTTTTTTTTTTCTCAATAAACCTATTTTTGCCCCGCATCTGAGTCTCTCGAGTCAATTCCTGACAAAGCCAGGCTTGTTTCAGTTAGTCTGACTTATTTTGAGCCAAATCAAGTGACAATAAGTAAGAATAACTGAAATAAGCCTGGGTTATTTGGTAAACTTGTTTTATGAAACACCTTGCAGTATATTCTCTTCCTTTATTGGTTGTTTACTTGGTTGTATTGTGGAAGCTGAGGGGAGATTTACTCCCAAGTCAGAGCTGTTTGTTGGCCTTGCCCTTCCTGAAGCCAACACTTCCCATTTAAGTTGTTTTTTCTCTTTTGAACACCTTGTGATATTTTGTGAGCTACAGAAAGGCTCCCACGATTAAGGATAAAGTTGTGAGAAGCTATTTGCCTGCTATGAAACAAACAGCATGGTTGGATAGAGGAATACAAGGGATGTTTAAGTGTGGACATTGCAATCATTGTGAGAATGTAATTCAAACCAAATAATTTGTAGATGTCTGCGCAAAGAAAATGTATTAAAATAGATCCTTTATAAATCGTAAAAGTACATATGTAATCTATACAGTGTCCTTTTAATTTTTGATGTGTCAAACTAAACATGGGTTGCAAGATAGATTATGGAATCATAAAAATGCAATTCACACAAGAAACAAAGATTATCCTATAGCAGTGCATTATGCGTCTCTGCATGAATCTACTTTAAAAATCATTGATTTGGAAACAGTGACTGGATCTGTTAGAAAGAGTGATAGACTACAAAGACTTTTACAAAGGGAAGATTTTGGAATATTTCCAAGTTAAGAGCTACAATTTTTCCTAAATGAAGATTCAGACTTGACTCCAACTTTATGAAACCGTTAGTAGTATTTTTTTTATCATTATTATTATTATTATTATTATTTAAATTTCAATTTGAAGGCTGGAATACATCAGTGTATGGAGTTTTAGGGATTTTTAATGTTTTTATTGAGATGACTATAGTGTGAATAAAGGCTTTTTAACTTTTAACTGTCTCCTACAAAAAAATATATATATGTGTGAATGTATACGTCCACATCAGAATCTACATTGTGCATGATTATAATATAAAAAATATAGAAAATATAGTTACTGAAAGCTGAGTTTACCCACTTACTTAACCTTAAAAATCCCCAGGGATGTCATAACCTGCTATCTGGAATGCCCTCTGGAAACATAGAATATTTTGTTCCTGTTCTTACCGGAGTATAAATGCATCTTTTGACTTCACTTGTGTTATGTTGTGACTGAAAGTACAGAAAATAACAGCTATAGCACAAATGACTGTGTTGGTGATGTCTGCCAAAGTGATGTTTTGTGGACTGTTGCTGTGTGTGTTTGTAGGTTGTCTGGCTGTATGGTGGCAGAGGAAGGCTGTCATTATGTGTCTTCAGCTCTGAGTTCAAACCCCTTACACCTGAGAGAGCTGGATCTGAGCTACAATTATCCAACGGATTCAGCAGTGAAGCTTCTCTCTGAAAAACTCAAGAATCCAAACTACAGACTGGACAAACTCAAGTATGTTGAACAGTTATAGTTCTCAGGTTTTATTATTTAAACTCCTCAGTGTCTATGTATATCTACATGAGTCTAGGAGTTTCTAGAGTATGCAACAGTATAAATCATTTAAAGAGCACTAGTCTGAGCCCTGCTGCAGCACCACAAACACCAAGATCACTGTTTTCATTTAAACAAAATAGCTTAAATAAGAAGCACTGGCTTCAGGAGGAGCAAGGCCAAACCAACAAAAATAAAAGTCTGTAACTTTATTTTTGTTTCAAAATGATCCGAAATAAATATTTGAGTAAGTACATAACCAACCAGTGTTCAAAACTGTCACATTACTCTAGCTCGACTCACAACGGTTAGCTTATGATAATGTTTTTTAATTTGAGTTGTAATGGTACATTTTCTCTGGAATATACGAGCATACCTCGGCGTCATTACGTCACCAGCTAGTAAGCTATATTGCTACATTATATCGCATATGAGGATGCTACATCCTGGATCGTTTATAGCCTTTTCTCACAGCAGCTGGAGTAATTAAATTTATCAATTTGATGGTAATGTTTTTTTTTCTAAGGCACACTTATAGAAGCAATTTATATGTCTTATTAAACTATGGCCTAATCCTTGCTTAATCTAAGCCCTGTCTGTGAAACCAGGCCAAAATGTTAAAGTTCTGATTATTAGTGATTAGCACCTAGAGCTTGTACCATGATGGTGGCTGAACAAACTCAGGTTTACAGGATTAGTTTCGAGTTGACAGTACCAAACCAATCCAGTCTGGCTTTGTTGGCCATGACGCCAATCATCAGCTTTCTCCGTCAACTCAGACTTTGATCCTGAGTTCATGGAGCGAAAGTCAATAATTTCAGAAATATTGTGAGAATTGTTATATTATAGCAGTTTAAACAACAGAGAGTGATAGTAAGATTCCAACAGAAAAACAAAGCTAAACGGAGCTACAATCACAAACAAGTAGCCTTAAGAAATTAACTAAATAATTTGCAAAAACATTGTTTTTTTAAAACATCATGGACAGACAGAATGGTCCTGAGAGCGCTGTACGAGCTTTAGATTGGCTCGTTAAAAAAACCTCAAAACAGTTTTTACTGACAAGACTCACAAACGCTGATATTCAGATTAAATTTACTTTAAAAAATTACTAAATTTTTTTTATTAAATTTATTTTTTTAAAAAAGAAAAACGTAGCCATTTATCAAAAGTGTTTAGATGAGATTTTGTGTTATCCATTGTCAAAAGGAAAAAAAAGGTGTGGAGTCCTTCTTGCACCATGACTGGACTTACAGTATTTCTACGTTTCTGTCAGAATGAGACAGTGAAATTCACCTGCCATATTGATAATTTCCCTGCATTTGAAGCAGGCGTTGATTTCATGGTCTGGTTTGAAACTCAAACATGTCTCACCTCTGGCGTTCACCTTCAAGACCTTCAAGCTCTTGTGAAGTACAGGAAGAGATTTTACTAATGCAGCTCTGTGCTTTAGAGCAGTTCAGTCTCTGTGATATACCTGGAAATAAAAAAAAAAAGCTAAATAAAAGGAAAAGAAAAAGGTCCTTCTAGTACGAATCTAGCATGTTGTAACATGTTGAAAATGTTTAAAGCACATTTACCATGTTGTTTTATATTGATTATCTTCTTTTCATAATCATTGGACGACAAAACTATAATGAATTATAATAATTATATTAATAATAATAATTAATATGATTTTGTGTTTGTTCATTGACTGAATATGACTCTGTGTGTTTTATAGTGTGAATCATGCAGGAGAATCCAGGATTACAGAAGGACTAAAGAAATGTATGTCCACAAACACACATGCACTCATGCTTGCACACACACACGTTGACATCTGTTGTTTATGGGGACTCCCATAGGCATAATGATTTTTTAATTGTACAAACTGTATTTTCTATTCACCTACACCAACCCTACCCCTAAACCTACCGTGACACAAAACTTTCTACATTTTTACATTAAAAAACAACAACAACACCATTCTGAATGTTTTTTAAGCTAATTGAATTATAGGGACACAAGGGTAAACCTCATAAACTATTTCATAAACCACACACAAACCTGTACAACTCACAGCTTTACTGATTGTTGTTGTGTTATAAATATATCTGTTCTTGTGTTCAGATGGCTGTGATCTCACACTGGATCCAGACACAGCAAACACGAATCTTATTCTGTCTGAGGAGAGCAGAAAAATTAAATGGGAGTCTAACCATCAGGCGTATCCTGATCATCCGGACAGATTTGATTGTGTATATCAGGTGTTGTGTAGAGAGAGAGTGTGTGGGCGCTCTTACTGGGAGATTGAGTGGAATGGGATGAATGGTGTGCGAATATCAGTGTCATACAAGAGTATCAGCAGGAAGGGAAAGGGTGCTGAGTGTGTGTTTGGATATAATGATCAGTCCTGGATTTTGTACTGTTGTCAAGCCGGTTACTCATTCAGACACAATAATATAGAGAATGATCTCCATGTAAAACCTATCAACAGCAGAACAGTGTATGATTACAGTAGAATAGGAGTGTATGTGGATCACAGTGCAGGAACTCTGTCCTTCTACAGCATCACTGACACAATGAAATTCATCCACTCAGTCCAGACCTCATTCACTCAACCGCTCTATCCTGGGTTTTACGTTTATCCTGGATCATCAGTGAAATTGTGTTGATGAATCAGAATAGATTCTTCCCTTAATGGAGTATTACAGAGACTCTTCACTACGTTACTCTATCAGGGAAATATGTCAAAATAAATGTGTCATAAATTCTTGCATAGACAGTAAGATCATTGTGTGTGAGTCATGCTGAGTGACAGTGTGATCTGTCCTTTTCTCAATCTACATTTTTCATATTTCAGTGTCATATCAATTATTTGTATTAGTTTACTATTAAAATTACCTAATGTGTGATCAGGGTGAGCTGACTGGGCATCAATTCATTAAAAAAACTAACATCACCTCTTCAGTACTGGTCTGTGTTTCCACACTGTATCTCCAGTAACAAATCTTTACTGATCCTGCAAAATGAATGTATAACCTAAGGTAAAAATATTACATATTACAAACACAAAAAGGATGCATATTACAAATGCAAAAAGGAAAAAACAACAACGTTATTTCTAGAGGTGGCTGATATACTGAATGTTATTGGTGGTTATAATATTGATTATATACATTAAATATTACAAGATCAGATTTTCTTTTTTTTGGGCTTTGTTTCCATTTTTCTTTGATAGGGCGGTGGAGATGAGACAGAAAGTGAGTGGGAGAGAGGGATCAGGAAAGGTGCACAAGGCAGGATTCACACTCGGGAGACCCGAGGCGCAAACGCACCATATGCACTGTCCACAAGGCTATTGGTGCCGACACAAGATCGGATCTTTGAATTTTGTTCAGTAGCGTTAAATAGAATTTTAAATCGTTTATTTAAAATAAAATATAGTATTTTCAGCAGTCAAATTTCTTGGTCCACATTAGTGATGCGTGGATGGCGGTTATATCCATTCTGATTATTTGTGGATGGGTATGGGTATAATGACGCAAATATTAACTACATTTTCTAAAATATGAACCTGGTTTAAATACTTTGTGTGTGTGTGTGTCTGTTCGCCTGTTCAAAAAGTTTTGACAGAAAAGGTGACATTCCAGATAAAGTTTGAAGGGAGTTACGCCTGTGTTAATGCTGTTGAGTAGGGTAATGTGCAATGGTGTACAGTACCTGCGTATACCCATTTCTTATCAGTCGGCTTTGCGTATACCCACTTCTAAATCCCCTCTGATCCGCATCATTCAGTCGGTTCCTCCATTAGCCAAAATAATGACAGGCCACCATTTCTAATTAAAGTCGTATGTGAAAAAAGGCAAATATTCGCTCAATAAACCCAGTAAAGACAGTGAGGTCCGTGGCGCCAGCTTCCTTTGAAATACGTTTGATGACTGTGCCTGATGCGCCCGCGCCTGCTCCGTCCGCGCCAGAATCCCATTTGCTGCCTGTTCATACGCGAGTGCATGTCAAGGGAGGCACGCCGAGTATTAAAATAATAATTATTGATTACTTTTATTGATTGAATCAGTACATTATAACGAAAACAATACATTAAAATTGAAAAGAATTAGATTTTTACGATCAAAAATTTCTTAAACTCGGTGAACCGCTGTAAACTTTTGTCCAAGGATCCAGTAGGTGTTCAAACACCCAACCAATTTCATCAGAGATTGCGGAGAGTCACGTCCAGATGTCAGTTAATGTTATTCTTTTAGCGTGGATTTGGCTTAAAAGCACACGTGATTAAGCTTATATAAGTGTGCAGGGATGTGCAGATCAGCTGAATCAATCTGCTGTTAAAAATGCACCATCCATTCATCATATCATCATGCAAAACTAAGAATTAGAATAATTGTAAATGACGATCGGGTGCGGTTATCTAAATCAGAGAAAAATACAGGTGCGGGTGGGTGGCGGGCGGATAATTCATTTGAAGCTGCGGATTCGGGTGACGTTTTAACTCATCCGCGCATCTTTAGTCCACACACACGATCACATTCCGATATAAGAATGCAGTACACAAGGACACAATTAATAATTGATTCACTTACCGAGTCCATATAGCAAAAACTGCTGGGTTACAGTGAAAGGTGCACAAATGGCAAGACTAAATTAAGAATAAAGAAAGCTTATATCAAGATAAACTTACTTGATTCTTTAATCATCCAAACGTGGTGCTCCTTTGTTCTCTTCTTGTTTGTTCCCTCCTGCATCGCGATTACACAAATATGGCGCACACCGCATTTGTCAAACTCCCCTGAAGTAGTGCGTCATCATGACGTAGTATTTTTGGCGTATGTGCATTAAACAAAAATTATTCCAAGCTTTCCATTCCTGTTCAAGTTCAAGTTGTTCTAATTCATTGTGCAGTTAGACCAAAGATATGTCATCATCACAGAGAATAACATGTAATTGCATGTAACTGTAACGATTAATGATCTAACTGAAGGTGAGTTGAAGCTGATGAACCCAAGTGCAGCTTTATTTACAAACCAAATGTGAAATCCAAACAAACAATAATCCAAACAATGACTTGACTTAAACAGAACAGTAGGGACGGGTAGATCGACACCTAGTGTCGACACAGGTTTCGAGTTTTCGACAAGCTAGTGTTTCAAAACAGTGTTCCGAAGCATTGCTTGAAATGAGGCTATCACGTGATATTTGAAAATGAAGCTTCATTACCTTACTGACATCTCATGCCGGGCTCAAATACAAAGAATGTCTATTGCGCTGTCCCATTCCCGCTATTCATTTAGTGCAATGTTAGAATTATATCCCCATACAGCAAAAAAAAAAAAAAAAAAACACATTTCAAAATATACAAAGAATGGGCAAAATATATATTTGCGAAAATATATTTACGTAAATATATTTTCTACCAATACATTTTTGGCCACATATAAATATATTTTAAATCTCTGTATACTTCAGTCCAAAAAATGCATTTTCTTGCCACAGAAATACATTTAGAAATATATTTTGATATATGACGGTTGATGCAAAATATATTTACTTTCAAAAATTTATTTCATTAAGCTTGCAACATATATTTAGCATATATTTCAAATATATTTTGGCCACAAACATTTTTTTTTTTTGCCATATGGGTTGGTCACCATGCATATGCATGTAGTTGTTTACGTGGTGTATCCTTGTTAATTAAAGTACTACTATTGAAAAACAATGACGTGTGAATTAAAAGTTAAAACAACATCTATAAAAAAAAAGGATAAAAGTCCTTCCTCAACCACAAAGGTTTTTGCTGCTTGTATACAATATATATATAAAATTAACAAATAATTGCTCTTGTATTTGTGCATTTTTTAACAATGTGCATGTTTGTGTTCTGTTGTAAGGAAGACAAAAATGGTGCAATGAAAAGTTACGTTGGTCTAATTTATTGGCCTATTAAAAATTCTGTTTAGGAGGTGAAAGACAGAAGTTTGATGCAAGTAAAAAACGAAGAACATAAAGTCTTTGTCATTGTATTGTGCCAAATACAATACATTTTGGAAACTGTATCGCTGCACACAAGTGCCACTTTGCTAATGACATATATGCTTATAAAATTCACAAATAAACTTTACAATGAACAAAACATCTGAATGACACATTTTGTGTGTCAAAAATTTTATTGTCCACCAGATGGCGGACTAGAGAACTGTATCAAAAGCTTCGAAGCATCAATGCAGTTTGTTGTAAAAGCCTCACCGCTTCAAAAGCCTCGTTCGGCACATCCCGACAGAACATACTTGACTTGGCATGAACAGATTAGACACAAACAGACTTGACTTGGCATAAACAGACTCACCAACAGCAGGGTTACAACATTAATGCACGAAAAGGAACAAAGGAAACATGAGGGCTACTTATACCAAACAATGAGGAGCAAATGACACAAACCAACCAATGAGCAAACAGACACATGACAAGAATAACAAATCAGAACATGACACTGTCACCGATGCGGTCTCTGTGGCTCCCTCTGTCCGCCGCCAGCGGGAACCATCCCCGGACTTTTAACTACGTTTCCCATCATCCCGTGCCTGGGACCCGCGCTTCCGGTTCCGGGTCTCTCGGAACACTTCCCCTCTGGCGGCCATTTAGAGACTAACTTCGCGGGTGCTTCCTCGCGAAGTTTTGGCTAGTCTGACTAACAATCCTGAGCGTTTTCCTTTACATCTGTTGTTTATTCGTTGCCGACCGGACTGTTTGTTTTCCCCTTGTGATTCTTGCTGCCTGCCTATCGACCCCCGCCTGGACTATCGTTGTTGTTTTGGATTATCTGCTCTGTTCCCGATTGTTGTTGTTTGACCCACACCTGTTTGACTTCGCCTGCAATAAAGTTTGTTGCACATGGATCCTCCGCCTACGACTCCATCTACGGCCGCGTTACAGAAAACTTCGCCGCCCACGGATCCAGCAACCGCCTCCGCCTCGGACCAACCGCTAGCGGAATCGGCGACCGTACGGCAGCTCACGACGGAGCTGACCGCACAGGCTTCGAGGCTCTTCATGCACGAGCAGCAGCTGGACCGTCTCACCGATCTCACGGCCCAACTGGTAAGAGCTTTGCAAGGTTTACAGTTGGCGGCGCCGACCGCCACCCCTCCCGTGATTTCTCCACCTCCGGGTGCTCAGTCCGCTCCCTCCAGCCCGCGTCTAGCTTTCCCCGAGAAATTCGACGGCACTCCCGCTAAGTGTAAGGGCTTCCTCCTGCAGTGCTCGCTGTTTGTGAATCAGCAACCGCATATGTACCCTACCGACGAGTGCAAGATCGCATTTGTTTGCTCTCTCCTCACCGGGAGAGCTCTGGAGTGGGCCACAGCGGTCTGGCGCCTCGATCGTCCCACCTTTCCCTCGTTCGCTGCTTTCCTGCAAAGGTTTAAGGAGGTGTTTCAACCCAGCACGGAGAGTGGAGAGGCAGGGGAGCTCATCATGGCGCTTCGGCAGGGCAGGAGGACTGCCGCGGATTATGCCCTCAGTTTCCAGACCCTCGCAGCGCAGAGCGGTTGGAACGACGAACCACTAAAGCTGCACTACCGTAAGGGGCTTCATCCGGACCTGCAGGTAGAACTGGCTTGCCGAGATGAGAATCTCTCACTGGAGGCGTACATCGACCTGTCTATCCGGGTGGACAGCGTTATGAGAGCTCGGAAGCCGGGTCGCCTGCCTACCCCCGTGCCTGCTGTCGCGTTCACCAACGAAGCCGCTCCTGAACCCATGCAGCTGGGAGCTACCAAGCTGTCCCTGGAGGAGAGGGAGCGTCGCCTGCGAGGGAATCTCTGCTTGTATTGCGGACTAGCAGGCCACATCCGAGCCAACTGCCCCACTCGTCCGCCACGCCAACCCTCTTCGGTGAGTGATCCTAAACCTCTCACTAACTGTTGTTTGGTGCCGGTTAAGCTTGGATTTGAGGGTCGTGTCATCAGGACTACTGCTCTAATTGATTCTGGCGCGGCCGGAAACTTCATAGACGTTGATTTCATGACTGCTAATCATCTGCCAACCCTCTCTTGTTCCCCTCATGTGGCAGTGGCCGCCCTCGACGGGCGACCGCTAGGATCCGGAAGGGTTCATCACACCACCAACGACCTCACCCTTCAGATCGAACCCTCGCACCAGGAGACCATACGATTCTTCGTCATCACATCACCACAGTCACCCGTCATCCTGGGCTACCCCTGGCTAGACCGACACGGACCATCCATCGCCTGGGCCAACCGCACCATCACCCACTGGTCACCCTTCTGCCAGCAGCACTGTCTTCAGCCCACAACTAGACCACAGGACGCCCAGGGGCCTCATACCACCCGCAGCACCATACCCACGGATTACCAGGATCTCCTCGAGGCCTTCAGCCGCTCCAAGGCCACCCAACTACCACCACACCGACCTGGGGACTGTGCCATTGACCTCATCCCGGGAACCACACCACCCCGGGGTCGAGTCTTCCCTCTGTCCCGGGCCGAGTCGGAGGCCATGAGTTCGTATATTCAGGAGGAGCTGGCTAAAGGTTTCATCACTCCCTCCACCTCACCGGCCTCAGCAGGCTTCTTCTTTGTGAAGAAGAAGGACGGGGGTCTCCGTCCTTGCATAGACTATCGTGGGCTGAATGAGGTAACCGTCAAATACCGCTACCCTCTACCACTCGTCTCATCCGCCTTAGAACATTTGCGATCCGCTAGGATCTTCACCAAGCTGGATCTACGCTCCGCCTACAACCTGATCAGGATTCGAGCAGGTGACGAGTGGAAGACGGCCTTCTCGACCACCTCGGGGCACTACGAGTACCGGGTCATGCCCTTCGGACTGGCCAACAGTCCTTCCTATTTTCAGGCCTTCATAAATGAGGTCTTCCGGGACATGCTCAATCGCTGGGTGATCGTTTACATAGACGACATTCTGATTTTTTCAAACTCCCTCTCCGAGCATATCTGTCACGTCAGGGCGGTACTCCAGCGTCTCATCAATCACCAGCTTTACGCCAAGGAGGAGAAGTGCGAGTTTCACCAAGATAAGGTCTCCTTCCTCGGTTATATCATCAGTGCCGAGGGGGTTGCCATGGACGAGAGGAAGGTGAACGCTGTTCTGAGGTGGCCTCGTCCTAACACTCTCAAGGAGCCAACTTTTATCGCCGCTTCATACGACACTTCAGCTCCGTGGCGGCTCCTCTCACGACTATGGTGAGGAAGGGAACCTCTCGCCTCGCCTGGTCTCAACCAGCCCTCCAGGCCTTCGATGATCTTCGTCGGAGGTTCTCCACAGCGCCCATTCTCCACCACCCGGACCCTGACAGACCCTTCATCGTGGAGGTGGACGCTTCCAGCACCGGCGTAGGGGCGGTGTTGTCTCAACGACAGGGTGAGCCAGCCAAGATGTTCCCCTGTGCCTACTACTCTCACAAGCTAAGCCCCACCGAGAGAAACTACGACGTGGGCAATCGCGAGCTGTTAGCCATCAAACTGGCTTTAGAGGAGTGGCGGCACTGGCTCGAGGGCTCTAAACACCCTTTCACGGTGCTAACGGATCATAAGAACCTGGAATACCTCCGGTCGGCCAAGGTACTCAACCATCGTCAAGCCAGATGGTCCCTATTCTTTACCCGTTTTCAATTCCAGGTCTCTTACCGTCCAGGCACGCTGAACACTAAGGCAGACGCTCTCTCTCGCATCTATGAACCCGGTCAGCCAATCGCATCATCAGAATCGATACTCCCTGCCACCATGATAATCGCTCCGGTATCCTGGGACATCATGACCGAGATTTCCGAAGCCCAGACCCAGGACCCCTCTCCTCCCGACTGCCCCGCGAATCTCACGTACGTTCCCCTGTGCCTGCGGCCACGTGTCCTCGCCCAGGTTCACTCAACTCCCAGTTCGGGTCACCCAGGTATCGAGGCCACCCTGCACCTTCTCAGCAATCGTTTCTGGTGGCCCACCGTACGTCCAGACACCACCCAGTTCGTCCGCAACTGTGCCATCTGCAATGCGTCCAAGAATCCCCGCCGTCTGCCTGCTGGCCTACTACAACCTCTACCAGTACCCCAGCGCCCTTGGTCCCACATCGCTTTAGACTTCGTCACCGACCTACCCCTCTCCAACGGGTATACCACCATCCTCTCCGTGGTTGACCGTTTCTCCAAGGGTTGCCGCTTCGTTCCACTCCCGAAGATCCCAACGACCATGGAGACGGCAGAACACCTTTGTAACTGGGTGTTCAGGTTCTACGGACTGCCGGAGGACATTGTGTCGGACCGAGGTCCCCAGTTCACCTCACGTCTCTGGTCTAGCTTCTTCCACCTCCTGGGGGTCAACGTGAGCCTCACCTCAGGATACCACCCCCAGGCCAACGGCCAGGCCGAGAGACTGAACCAGGAGTTGACTCGCTTCCTCCGCTCATACTGTCTGGACCACCAGGAGGACTGGAGCCGTTACTTATTCTGGGCCGAGTACGCCCAGAACTCTCTGTTCAAACCTGCCACTAACCTCACCCCGTTTCAGTGTACCTTAGGGTTCCAGCCTCCTCTATTCCCCTGGTCAGGGGAGCCCTCAGACCTCCCAGCAGTCAACTCCTGGTTCCAACGCAGCGAGGAGACCTGGAACCGCGCTCACGTCCACCTTCAGGGAGCCGTCCGCCGCACCCAGGTGCAGGCCGACCGCAGACGTCGTCCGAACCCCCCTTACGAACCCGGCCAATGGGTCTGGCTGTCGACCCGGGACCTCCGGCTCCGCCTACCGTGCAGAAAGCTCTGTCCCAGGTACGTGGGTCCATTTAAAATCATCAAACAGATCACACCGGTATCATTTCGTCTTGACCTGCCTGCAGAATACCGTATCTCACCCACCTTTCATGTTTCTCTGTTTAAGCCCGCTGGCACCCCGGAAGGAGTGGAGAACCTAGATGAGACCGCTCCCCAGGGACCTCCCCCCGTTATCATCGACAACGAGGAGGTGTACCGTGTCAACACCATCCTGGACTCCCGGCGCCGGAGAGGTCACCTACAGTATTTGGTCGACTGGGAGGGTTTCGGCCCTGAGGAGAGATCCTGGGTCGATGCCAGGGATATCCTGGACCCGTCCCTCACCACTGAATTCCACGCCCATCACCCAGATCGGCCAGCTCCCCGAAGAAGGGGTAGACCCCGGCGTCGGGCACCTCCTCGCGCCAGGAGTCGCTCGCAGGGGGGGGGCTCTGTCACCGATGCGGTCTCTGTGGTTCCCTCTGTCCGCCGCCAGCGGGAACCATCCCCGGACTTTTAACTACGTTTCCCATCATCCCGTGCCTGGGACCCGCGCTTCCGGTTCCGGGTCTCTCGGAACACTTCCCCTCTGGCGGCCATTTAGAGACTAACTTCGCGGGTGCTTCCTCGCGAAGTTTTGGCTAGTCTGACTAACAATCCTGAGCGTTTTCCTTTACATCTGTTGTTTATTCGTTGCCGACCGGACTGTTTGTTTTCCCCTTGTGATTCTTGCTGCCTGCCTATCGACCCCCGCCTGGACTATCGTTGTTGTTTTGGATTATCTGCTCTGTTCCCGATTGTTGTTGTTTGACCCACGCCTGTTTGACTGGATTAATTAATTAATTAATTAATTAATTAATTGGATTAATTGCAAGCAAAAGTTTAACAAATCTAAACACAGTTAATTTGCATTCAAATACATTTGATTATGATTAGACTAGGTTACACTGCACTGTAAAAAATGACTGACATTTAGTTAGGTGAATGAGTCATGAATGAGTATTTTGTGTAGTGAAAAGGATACTTTGATTGTGTGCACTAACTATTGAAAATATGCTGAAATGTTTGAAAGATGTGTACTTTTGATGATCTGTTGTGATATTTGATACATCTGCTTGTGAAAATTGCACCAAATAAATTACAAAATCTGTAATATGGCTTTCTTGTAGTTACAATAAGTATTATGTCTTATGAGAAATCAATTATATTCATGATTTATACAGCTGTTTTACATATCCATCATAAATATTGTTTTATTGCAAACAATAGAGAAAAATCAAATAAATCATAAAATATAAGAAATGCATGTTTGAATTGTTAATGAAGGTACTTTTTAACATAAAGGTTTCCACGTAACAAAATATATGATGCTGTATATTTTTACACTCATACTGGGTAATTATTGTATTATTACAACATATATCTTACATGATATTGATACAAACTATAGTATATTTTAGTAATTATAGTAAAGTTAAAAACCACCATAGGCTTTATAAAATGTTACCACAATTTACTTAAGAATATATGCTATAGTATTTAGTAGTGTTTCTTTATGTGGGATCATGGAGATTACTCAACAACACAGCTGAAAGTATAGGGAAATGAAGTAGTGAGTTTCTGCTATGATTTGGTTTAGAAATTTCCATATGAAAATTTACCTGATGAAAGAGTAATTGTATATGGTCATCTAAGCTTATTTTTTGTTAAAAGATTAAAAAAAAAATCTTTTTTAAAAATTAGACAAATTTTGCAATCATTTGTAATCACAGGACACCACCATCCCCCTTGAATTTTTTTTTTACAATTCGACCACTGGTTACTGTGTGAGTGTAACATCCACGGACTGTAATTAAAAGTGACTCCTTGTTATGTGTAGTTACTATGAAAATGTAACATTAAACAATTTTAGTTATGCTACAATAGATTTATGGTTCAAGGTTGTTAACAATAAACTGTATTACATAGTTAAATGCAAGGCCCAAAGACCCTAAGTTAACAAAAAAATATTTTTATTATTTAACAAAATTTTAACAGAACTTTTCCAAGAACAAAACTAGAATGCAGACAAGACAAATTGACAACCACTTACACAAAGTACAAAGAACAGTAAAAACAAACAAACAAAACAAATCAAGTTGTGATTTAAATTTATTTTTCATAGGCATACTGTCAATTTTTACTTTGAGCTGTGGGTGAGTCGACGAATTTCTGGAGATGTTTTGCATACGCTTGCAAAGTTGTCCCTGCAGTATAAGGGAGCAGAGGGAGCAGAAAAGTCCTCCCAAAATGCAGTTTTCACCTGTGATCACAATTAGAGAAAAATAAATAGCAAAAAACTGTAAATACATGTCAAGTTTGCATAATGTAAAGAAGTGTTGCACAAAGCTTATATTTGAATAACATAAAAAATAAGGACTTCTGCATGGACTCTGTGTCACAGGAATGTTTGAAGGCAAATCTGTAAGAGCTGCCAACACTGGGATATGGTAAAGCAATAAATAATAAAAATATAGCTGCAAGCAGCAATACGGCACCAGAAGGGGCTGTAGCGCAGAGCAGGAGGAGAAAAAACAGCAAAACTTGAATGAATAGCGGCTCAAAGGGACCTCTCCGAAGGCCTACGAGGACCATGGAGAGATCCCAAGAGGGCTTGAGGTGTGGACAAGGTGGGTTCAGCCTCCTCGCACCCAGTGGTGTAATGTAACGAAGTAATAATACTTCATTACAGTATTTAAGTATTTTGTGGGAGTATCTAGTTTACTTGAGTTTTTATATTTCAGCCAACTTTTACTCCATTACATTAGCTAATTAAAATGTATACTTTTACTGCAATACAGTTCCCTGAAGCATATTTGTTACTTACTACTAAATAGTCAGAAGTCAGAAGAACACGGACTGCAGGAAAGCAGGTTTGACGAATCAGCGGTCTAGCGCTTGCAAGTTAAACTACTCCTAAAAATCACCTTGCTCATGTTGTGCAAACAAGTGCGCGCACAATCACGGATGATTCATTTTCCACTCAAGTCAAGTCTGGGGTGTGCGATATACAGTATATCTTTTGCACTAATATGGTAAGGGTTGTTGTAATGATGTGCTTATCAAGTAGGTTATATCACCAAATCACACAGAGTGCACGCACGTTTGTCTATTCAAACTCAAAATTACAGGCATTCTAAATTGTAGACAGCTTCTGTATGCTTTTTTATATTTATATAATACATTTAATATAGTTAACAATCTGTATCACTCAAAGAGTACCGTTTTTCTGCAGATATCAGCATGATAACGCATTTAATAATGATTTTATACAAGTTCAGTAAAGCAATAAGTGACTTACATTTTAGACATAATATTGCTTGTTTTGCTCAATCTTGCCAATGAAAATAGTTCCAAACAAAGATCACAGCACTGTTTTGTATCTCTGATCAATGGATGGTGTTTATTGATTGAATGAATCAGCTTTTTGAGCGAATCGTTGCTAAAATGATTCAGTGATTCACTTATCAACAGAGTCAAATGCTTTGTTCTGATTGAATCAGCTGTTTGAATGAATTAAAAATACCAAATTCATTATCTGCCAGTAAGAGGCGCTTTTGGAGCAGCAGAAACATCCCTGGTAATAGCTGTACACAAAGCAGCGCTGTGCTCATGAATGTCACTTTATCAGATCCAAAAAAAGGCATTGAAATTTTTCTGAAGAATTTTTCTGAATTGCTTCCCTTCAAACATACATTAATTTAAAACACCCACGCTGCTTTTTGATTTTGAAATGTGCAGCGCTCATGTTTATTTAAAAAAGTCAACCGCCACAAATCAATGTATGGGACATTGTATGGGATAATCAATGTAAAGTATATTGAAATTTCGAAAATCATATCACTGTTATTAAAAACAATTGCATCTGGAAATGATATTAAATTATTGTCCAGCCCTACTGGATTGTGATTAAAATGCAGTGGTTGGTTACCTCTAATTTTAAATGGCTACAGAAAGTTAGCCCTGTAATACAGCAAAAAATATCTTGTTCATGTAGTCATATTTTCATTTCATCTATATCTCTCGCTTAAAAAAAATTATTAACAAATCATAATCAGCCATGAAAAATGAAGTTTGGTGCATCACTACTGACTTTTGATAGTTTGAACATTAATGTGTTTCTAAAATCTAATGTTCAACTTTAAGAGAAGTATTTCAGTAATTCAATAACTTGTTAACTACTGATTTTGATTACTGTCAAAAGTAGGCTATTAGTACTTCTGTACCACATCAATACAGAAATTTAAAAAACTTAACAATATCAGCGGCCGCTTTCAAACACTTCCGTGAATATTTATATCACTTTCTATAAACATCTCTGATTGGCCACTGCATATCACTGTTCAATTTAGTCAGAATGCATTTTTGAGGATTTGCATGCCCTTCTCCCAAAGTGGGGCCAGGACACCCTCCGCAAGTTTGGTAAAGACACGGGGAGACAGGGCCAGCCCAAAGGGGAGGACTTTGTACTGATACGCCCTTGAAAGCAAACCATAGAAATGGTCTGTGTTGAGGCAAAATTGAGACATGAAAGTATGCGTCCTTCAGGTCGATGGCTGCAAACCAATCCTGGTGATGAATGCATGAAAGAATGCGCTTCGAGGTTAACATCTTGAACAGTAGCCTGTAAAGAGACCGATTTAGGACTCGAAGGTCCAGGATGGGTCGTAACCCACCGCTCTTCTTGGGTACGATGAAATAGGGACTGTAGAATCCTGATTTCATCTCGGCGGGAGGAACAGGCTTGATTGTATCCTTTGCCAGAAGAAATCTCCGCACGCAGGACAGAGGCCTCTGTGTCCGAATGGCCAGATGTGAAAAGGACACCATTGTATCTGGGCGGACGGCTGGCAAACTGAATCGCGTAGCTAAGTTGAACCATCCAGATCAACCAACGAGACAGGCTGGGAAGCGCTAACCAGGCCCTCAGCCTGCGTGCAACCAGGATCAACGGAGCAGTCATGGACATACCTGCGGTGGGGGCAGCTGAAGGGGAGAAGGTGACTCAACCTGGGAAGCAAAGCGTCCTGGGGAAGAGTCACACTGCCAGGGGTAGCACTTGCCTTCTGTTCCCGATCCCACAGTGGTGGCGAATCCTTGCCCCGAGTCTGGATCTAAGGAAGCAAACTGTCACTCACAAACTAAACTCTTGGTGGGACCCTGAGGAGCGGGCTGCGCCGCTCTCCTATAGCCAGAGTAGTACCTACAGGCACATAACGTATCAAATATGATTTATGGCCTGATTTATGACTGGATTTATGAGCGTATTTTTGACTCTGTCATTGTTGATGGACAGTTAGACACATGTCTAGTGTGTGTATGATTAGATTTATGAGTGAATTTATGTGTTTATGACCTGTCTGTCACTCTGACTGCCATGTGACCAGGGTCTGTCAGCTCTGAGTGACATGACAGTGTTTGTGTAAATCAAAAGATCAAAAACAGATGTTAGATTTGACTTTAATTGTATTTCTGAGTGGTTTTATGATGTTTTATCTCATCCGCTTCCCGGGTGTTTTATGATGTAGCTTCTTTCAGATCTTTTGCTAACAGTCTGGGGTTTTGGGTTTCATCCTGATTGTGGAAAAAATGGCTGAGTAAATGTGTGTGTATTGCCACCTCAAGAGGATCAGTTTGTTGTAAGATCACTACAGTATATGCTAATGTTTAGATACCAACCTACTGGCTCCATCTACATCTACCCCCACGTGGAAGGACACAAACCCCCTAACACCATAAGCAGAGGCCAACGCAAAGATTCAAATGTATGATAAAGAATTAAACAAAATAAACTTTTCAAAATAAAAAAAAAGACTTTTATTAAACTGTCACCCATCTCCTCAGCAGGACGCCTAAGTTTACTTCACCGTATTACAAATAGATCCTAAACTAATCATGACAAAACTGTATATCGTTGGAAAGGTCTAAGACACCTAAATAGATATTTGGCCACTGTTTGTGCTACAAATTATGTAGGAAAAGTAATAGATTAACTAATGACAAGAGTGCACCTCAAAAATCTACATCATAACAGGAGTTCTGACCTTTTTCACAAAAAAAAAAAAAATTCTTTGTGGCCTTTTTCTCTATCATGTTTTAGAAATCGTAAGAAATTATATATCAGTTGAAAACGTTGGGTCTGAAAATGTATCTTTTGAAAACCATTTTAAAATCAGACATTGCATTACCATGGAAAATGTACATCAAAGTCATATTACAAAATGTTTTCGTTCATGAATTATAAAAATGTAAGTTTTGGCATTTTCACGTCTATGTTCAAAATGGGGGTGACCGTTAAAGGGTTAATAAATCTATGACATTTCTTAATTGATGAGAAAGTATTCATCCTGTTTTAATATTAATACAAGTAGTTTTTCATTTTAAAGATCATACCAGTTTCCTTTCAAATAAAACTTCTCCTAAGCCACAGGAAAATGTTTCTTTACTTTAGTTTATTTATTTAGTTATTCACACTTCATTAATTTAATTTATTTATTCACTCTTTGATTTTTGTCGGTCTTAGAACTTACAACCTGTTATATCAGTTGAAAAGTGCTTATGTACATGTAGGTAGTTAAATATCAAGGTGAATGCAAATGTCTTGTTCCACGCTACACAATAAAACAAGAGAGGATTTTCTTCCCGTAAGACTTGCGGACTGGTAGTTAAAACACACGTTCAGGCGCATGTAGTTAATCATCTAAATCACACGAAATGTAAAAAGCTTGTATCACAGCCTAATAAAACAGAGAGGCTGGTGAGTGGGGTCTACGATCATCAATGCATGTCTTATCAGATCAGCCAATGTTGTAAAACTCTAAAGATGGTTTCAGGGGATTTGCGACTCATTTACAGTCTAATTGAGGGATCTTGCATTTTTAACTTTTTGTGGGGGTGTGTCAGGCGAAGTTCAGTGATCAAAACAGATATTTTTTCTAAGATGTTCAGTGATCAAAAGGTATCTATTCCAACCATTTATGGTATACACCTGTGACCACAGCTGGGTCTACCAGTGTTGTGAATATTGCCAAGAAGTTCAGTAGGTCATAAGATGTGCATTGAACCTTTTTTACAACACACAGCTGGATCTGTGTGAGGGGCATCTGGTAAATTGTTAGGTTGAAGAAGAAAATACTTTGTCTAAGAAAAACAGGAATGTTTATAATGTGGATCTGGTGAATGTGGTTTCAACTGATGTTCAGGGTGAGGTTAGAGAGATAAAGGAAAAGTCGATAACAACAAACTTAAATAGGGACAAAGGTGATTGTTTTAACAAACCGCTGTATGCTGTTGGGAAATTCTTGTTTCATTTTAGTGAATATTGTTTGTTTAGTTACATTTGTTATCTCTTTATATTCACTCCTAGATTTTTCAGTCCTCAACACAAGCACAGACACGTACACAAACACTCACACAAACATATATACAAACTCAAACACGAACTCAAACACAAAACATGCATGCAAAATCAAACACAAACATCCATGCAAACTTAAACACAAAATGGCAAACATAATTGCAAACACAAACATACATGCAACTAAAACACAAACACAAACATACATGCAAACTCAAACACAAAAATAAATGTAAACACAAGCATAAACACAAACACGCATGTAAACACAAACATACATGCAAACTCAAATGCAAACACAAAACATAAATGCAAACTCGAACACAAACATACATACAAACTCAAACACAATACGGTAAACATAAATGCAAACGCAAACACAAATGCAAACTCAAACACAAACATACATACAAACTCAAGCACAAAATGGCAAACATAAATGCAAACGCAAACATACATGCAACTAAAACACAAACATACATGCAAACAAACATACAACTAAAACAAACACGCATGTAAACACAAACATACATTCAAATTCAAATGCAAACACAAAACATAAATGCAAACCCGAACACAAACATACATACAAACTCAAACACAAAACGGTAAACATAAATGCAAACGCAAACATGCATGCACACTAAAACAAACACACACATACGTGGAAAAACAAACACAAAAAGGCAAAGACACATGCAAACACAAACATCCATGCAAACTTAAACACAAAATGGCAAACATAATTGCAAACACAAACATACATGCAACTAAAACACAAACACAAACATACATGCAAACTCAAACACAAAAATAAATGTAAACACAAGCATAAACACAAACACGCATGTAAACACAAACATACATGCAAACTCAAATGCAAACACAAAACATAAATGCAAACTCGAACACAAACATACATACAAACTCAAACACAAAACGGTAAACATAAATGCAAACGCAAACATGCATGCACACTAAAACAAACACACACATACGTGGAAAAACAAACACAAAAAGGCAAAGACACATGCAAACACAAACATCCATGCAAACTTAAACACAAAATGGCAAACATAATTGCAAACACAAACATACATGCAACTAAAACACAAACACAAACATACATGCAAACTCAAACACAAAAATAAATGTAAACACAAGCATAAACACAAACACGCATGTAAACACAAACATACATGCAAACTCAAATGCAAACACAAAACATAAATGCAAACTCGAACACAAACATACATACAAACTCAAACACAAAACGGTAAACATAAATGCAAACGCAAACATGCATGCAAACTAAAACGAACACACACATACATGCAAAAACAAACACAAAAAGGCAAAGACACATGCAAACACAAACATCCATGCAAACTTAAACACAAAATGGCAAACATAATTGCAAACACAAACATACATGCAACTAAATCACAAACACAAACATACATGCAAGCACAAACATACATGCAAACTCAAACGCAAACATAAATGTAAACACAAACATAACAAACACAAACATGCACACAAAATCCACCTGATGATAGAAAAACCGTAAGATTAAATAATGATGTAACTTTTGTTTTAACAAATAAGTTTGTAGATTTTTAGATCTTTCAGACCTAAAGCCATGATGAGGATTAGAAGTTGTCAAATGATCCTCTGATGAGTGCAAGGCACTTAGACCTAAATATACTAAAAATTTGCTGTCGTAAACTTGTCTGCAACAAAAGAATGTCTTAAACAAGGTGCAACAAGTGACCCCATCTTTACATCAGATTCGATTTTCTTTCTGACTTTAAAATGCTATTATTATCCATGCTGTTTAAATGCATCATATTTATTGTCACACTGTAATACTATATTTTATTAAAATACAAACAACTGTCTTTTAGTTTTATTTGACTAAGATTTAATCAAATAATTGACAGAATAAATGATCAAGTATTCGATAAGACCGTCTTGTCACCCCAAGCTGATGCGTCTGACTATTTGTGATGACATTAATATCTTACTGATACAGATGTGTTAAGATGTTAAGTATGTGTAAAATATTTGTAAAGTTCAACATTACTGTTAAAACAGTTTAAAAAGCATGTTTTTGTGTAACAGTGTCCTGAGACAAATGGAAATAGAATGTATGAAAGCCTCTTCTTTTAAGATATTTGTAATGCAGACTAAAAAAACTTTAGATTGACAACTGAGGTTATTCTCTTGAACATGTATACAGTAACCAGTGGGAAAAAAAATAGGGTTATGTTTCTAAGTTAGAGTGCTTATAGTTTGTAGTAAAATCATCTGTAGCAAATGTAGCAAAACATTTTTATCCCAAAACATTTTTCTTTCAAACTCTCACTCTCTCTCTCTCTCTCTCTCTCTCACACACACACAGCTTTTTCAGTGGCCCACAAACTGCCAACAACATCCTCAAGTTTGTTTTGTCATTCAGCTGTAGCTGAGACCCTAATGAAATTATTTTATGCATTATTACAAGTACAGATGCTGAAAGAGTTCATTAACCTGTTTAATGTGAATAATATCACTTAAGACTAGTTTGACAAACACCGTTCTAACAGCAAGTACAACCGTACAACAGATTTGTGTTCATGGGTTCACTTTGTTCATTAACCTCAGTAGTTGCATTTGCTTAATTTAATGAAGTATTTACCAAAAATTTTGAATACAGAATGCTACACAAGGATCTTTGAAAATGCTTTATCTGGAAATATACATGTAGCACTCAGAATAATTTAAGACTGCTTACTTTAAAATAAAACTACAATTAACACATTAACATTTTACAAGACTGTGAGATCTCGAATAATTTGTACAAAATTAAATAAAAATTCTATTAGAAATTATAGTTTGATTTACCAGCAAGATACTTTAGCCCATTGTTTGCAAGAAAATATGTGAGGTAATTTAAAAGATAATAATCTCACTAAATGTGTCAAACTATCTGATGTTTTAAGACTACTGAAGGTGTCACGTTCTTGTTTTTTTCACACCTACTGAGTCCTACCTACATTCACAATTGGTATTTAAATAAGGTTTAGCAGGGGACATAGCTAACCACTGAAGACATTCTGCATTCTCCAGTGACAATGGCGGCCTCCGGCCCAAACAGTCCTGAAACATCTAGAAGAATGATGTGTGTAACACCAACAAGACGTGTTGTTGAAATGAGAGAGGAGCTGACTTTTGCACCAAGGAAAAGTCAAGGGAAGAGTCTAAAAAAGATTTTCTGTGAAGATGAAGATTTTGTGAAACAAGATTTCCCAGTGTCTGATGATCGTGTGGGAAGATTTGTGTTTGACAAAGAGTTGCAGATTGTGAAACTCTACATTTTGGAATCTTACAAAGAATATACATCTGAATGTGACTATCTGCTTTTGACTGCCATAGACTGGGCATATTTCTACATTCAAATTTGGAGATAATTCAGTTTTGGTGGAAAAGTCTGGTACTACTTCCAGTGGGATGGATCAACACCAGGTATGCGGTATCGTGCAACAAAGCCACCAGACTACATTTCTATATCATCCTGTTGGAACAAAACACTTCATGACCAAAATTACCTTATGTTGGTAAATAAATGCAACAAGGACTCTGAAACAGACATTTTGTCTCAAAGCAGTGACGAATCTGACTCGAGTATGATCGCGACTGGCCTGCTCCAGAGGACAACCCCTTTGAATGCTGCAAAACGAGTCTATGTTTTGACCAGAGTGACGTAGCTGTTTTACACACCATTTTCTCAACAATAGACAAGCTGTTTAAGTTGAGTTGAATTTAAACTTTGCTGAATATCGAGTAAGTGTTTAATCCTGATGACTCGGATCAATATGTTTTGAATAGAGCCATGCGTTATAGCAAAACTATATGGTAAATACTCTATTTGCACATCGATACTGTAAAGGATTGAGTCCTTTGTTCTGTTTCCATGTTACAATCCCAGCATTCCTTGCTGTATGTTTAATTGTTTAATAAAAAGTTATTGGATTAGATTTTCCCTTGCCTCTAAGACTCTTTTATTCAAATTGTATCATATGTTTAAAAGGTGTAAGCCTATTTTGAAACACATTAAAAATATTGTTGATGTACAGTGTTGAATGAATTCATCACATTTGTAATTTATTTAAAATATTTTAATATGGAATTGTCACTAAAGTCTTTAACTGTACTTAGCGTCTTAACATTATCTTTGGTATAAAAGGCAACCAAAAAAAAAAAAATATATATATATATATATATATATCTCTTCCTGCGAAAACGACAGACTTCTCTCTGGTGACATATATACTTCTCCAGTCATCTCGTTTAGTCTCGTCTAGTCCGTTAATCTTTTTATTCAGTTGAAATTACTATCTGCACTGTTTTAGACTATCCAGGACAATGGCAGACCTAGAAAATAATTTTTAGGATTGCAAAGTGGTGGTGTGTGGTCTATGAGGGGTGGCAACACCAAAGCAAGACCCCCATGCATAGTTTTTGGGGGTTTATGATCTGACATACACAGTTGTGTTCCCAAATTTAATTACCATTAAGTAATCATCTATACTGTTTAAAATGAGAAATAAGTAAATAGCATTTCAGTACCCATCATGGCAACAAGCAAGTATGCAATATTAAAACTTCAACAGGTTATACATGTTTCTGAGCTTGTATCACTAAAGAAGACATGTGGTTCTATTAAAATTACATAGGTTACTTTTGAATTTCCTAACATTAGAAAGGGATGCAATAATATCAGTTTTGAAAACAATGTGATTTTCTGTTATTAACAGAGGTGGGAATGTCTGTAATCACAATGAGGTTTTAAGCAATATTTCATAAAAAAAAAAATTAAGCAAATTTGTAGAAATATTGTGGTATATGAATAAAGAGCTCCTAATATGACAACCAAAACTAGGTAACAAAGCGTACAACGCCATAAGCGTAATGGGAAAATAAGATAAGAATGGTCCAACTGTGCTAAACAAATTCAGACAGAGGCCTGTTTGAGTAACGTTCACGTCTGTCACAAGTTTTCACCGCTTACATGCACCCAGCTACCCGAAACCTGTAACTCTATCGTAATTATTTAAAATACACATAAGCTTTATGCCTGACACTTTGTAACGGACTAAAACTAATATTTAAGCTAAACAAACAATGAAGTATCGGTGCATGAAACTTGGACCACAAACATCATTAACTTAAATGAACAAAAGACATTAATCAGCTATACATGTTCATGTACAGTTAACTTTAGTTAAATATTCCACTGATATAAATTGAGCCCTGAGTTGCTGGAAAAGAAATGTATACTGACATCACTGCGAGATGACTGGAGAAGTATATATGTCACCAGAGAGAAGTCTGTCGTTTTCGCAGGAAGAGATATATATATATATATATATATTTTTTTTTTTTTTGGTTGCCTTTTATACCAAAGATAATGTTAAGACGCTAAGTACAGTTAAAGACTTTAGTGACAATTCCATATTAAAATATTTTAAATAAATTACAAATGTGATGAATTCATTCAACACTGTACATCAACAATATTTTTAATGTGTTTCAAAATAGGCTTACACCTTTTAAACATATGATACAATTTGAATAAAAGAGTCTTAGAGGCAAGGGAAAATCTAATCCAATAACTTTTTATTAAACAATTAAACATACAGCAAGGAATGCTGGGATTGTAACATGGAAACAGAACAAAGGACTCAATCCTTTACAGTATCGATGTGCAAATAGAGTATTTACCATATAGTTTTGCTATAACGCATGGCTCTATTCAAAACATATTGATCCGAGTCATCAGGATTAAACACTTACTCGATATTCAGCAAAGTTTAAATTCAACTCAACTTAAACAGCTTGTCTATTGTTGAGAAAATGGTGTGTAAAACAGCTACGTCACTCTGGTCAAAACATAGACTCGTTTTGCAGCATTCAAAGGGGTTGTCCTCTGGAGCAGGCCAGTCGCGATCATACTCGAGTCAGATTCGTCACTGCTTTGAGACAAAATGTCTGTTTCAGAGTCCTTGTTGCATTTATTTACCAACATAAGGTAATTTTGGTCATGAAGTGTTTTGTTCCAACAGGATGATATAGAAATGTAGTCTGGTGGCTTTGTTGCACGATACCGCATACCTGGTGTTGATCCATCCCACTGGAAGTAGTACCAGACTTTTCCACCAAAACTGAATTATCTCCAAATTTGAATGTAGAAATATGCCCAGTCTATGGCAGTCAAAAGCAGATAGTCACATTCAGATGTATATTCTTTGTAAGATTCCAAAATGTAGAGTTTCACAATCTGCAACTCTTTGTCAAACACAAATCTTCCCACACGATCATCAGACACTGGGAAATCTTGTTTCACAAAATCTTCATCTTCACAGAAAATCTTTTTTAGACTCTTCCCTTGACTTTTCCTTGGTGCAAAAGTCAGCTCCTCTCTCATTTCAACAACACGTCTTGTTGGTGTTACACACATCATTCTTCTAGATGTTTCAGGACTGTTTGGGCCGGAGGCCGCCATTGTCACTGGAGAATGCAGAATGTCTTCAGTGGTTAGCTATGTCCCCTGCTAAACCTTATTTAAATACCAATTGTGAATGTAGGTAGGACTCAGTAGGTGTGAAAAAAACAAGAACGTGACACCTTCAGTAGTCTTAAAACATCAGATAGTTTGACACATTTAGTGAGATTATTATCTTTTAAATTACCTCACATATTTTCTTGCAAACAATGGGCTAAAGTATCTTGCTGGTAAATCAAACTATAATTTCTAATAGAATTTTTATTTAATTTTGTACAAATTATTCGAGATCTCACAGTCTTGTAAAATGTTAATGTGTTAATTGTAGTTTTATTTTAAAGTAAGCAGTCTTAAATTATTCTGAGTGCTACATGTATATTTCCAGATAAAGCATTTTCAAAGATCCTTGTGTAGCATTCTGTATTCAAAATTTTTGGTAAATACTTCATTAAATTAAGCAAATGCAACTACTGAGGTTAATGAACAAAGTGAACCCATGAACACAAATCTGTTGTACGGTTGTACTTGCTGTTAGAACGGTGTTTGTCAAACTAGTCTTAAGTGATATTATTCACATTAAACAGGTTAATGAACTCTTTCAGCATCTGTACTTGTAATAATGCATAAAATAATTTCATTAGGGTCTCAGCTACAGCTGAATGACAAAACAAACTTGAGGATGTTGTTGGCAGTTTGTGGGCCACTGAAAAAGCTGTGTGTGTGTGAGAGAGAGAGAGAGAGAGAGAGAGTGAGAGTTTGAAAGAAAAATGTTTTGGGATAAAAATGTTTTGCTACATTTGCTACAGATGATTTTACTACAAACTATAAGCACTCTAACTTAGAAACATAACCCTATTTTTTTTCCCACTGGTTACTGTATACATGTTCAAGAGAATAACCTCAGTTGTCAATCTAAAGTTTTTTTTAGTCTGCATTACAAATATCTTAAAAGAAGAGGCTTTCATACATTCTATTTCCATTTGTCTCAGGACACTGTTACACAAAAACATGCTTTTTAAACTGTTTTAACAGTAATGTTGAACTTTACAAATATTTTACACATACTTAACATCTTAACACATCTGTATCAGTAAGATATTAATGTCATCACAAATAGTCAGACGCATCAGCTTGGGGTGACAAGACGGTCTTATCGAATACTTGATCATTTATTCTGTCAATTATTTGATTAAATCTTAGTCAAATAAAACTAAAAGACAGTTGTTTGTATTTTAATAAAATATAGTATTACAGTGTGACAATAAATATGATGCATTTAAACAGCATGGATAATAATAGCATTTTAAAGTCAGAAAGAAAATCGAATCTGATGTAAAGATGGGGTCACTTGTTGCACCTTGTTTAAGACATTCTTTTGTTGCAGACAAGTTTACGACAGCAAATTTTTAGTATATTTAGGTCTAAGTGCCTTGCACTCATCAGAGGATCATTTGACAACTTCTAATCCTCATCATGGCTTTAGGTCTGAAAGATCTAAAAATCTACAAACTTATTTGTTAAAACAAAAGTTACATCATTATTTAATCTTACGGTTTTTCTATCATCAGGTGGATTTTGTGTGCATGTTTGTGTTTGTTATGTTTGTGTTTACATTTATGTTTGCGTTTGAGTTTGCATGTATGTTTGTGTTTGCATGTATGTTTGTGTTTGTGATTTAGTTGCATGTATGTTTGTGTTTGCAATTATGTTTGCCATTTTGTGTTTAAGTTTGCATGGATGTTTGTGTTTGCATGTGTCTTTGCCTTTTTGTGTTTGTTTTTGCATGTATGTGTGTGTTCGTTTTAGTTTGCATGCATGTTTGCGTTTGCATTTATGTTTACCGTTTTGTGTTTGAGTTTGTATGTATGTTTGTGTTCGAGTTTGCATTTATGTTTTGTGTTTGCATTTGAGTTTGCATGTATGTTTGTGTTTACATGCGTGTTTGTGTTTATGCTTGTGTTTACATTTATTTTTGTGTTTGAGTTTGCATGTATGTTTGTGTTTGTGTTTTAGTTGCATGTATGTTTGTGTTTGCAATTATGTTTGCCATTTTGTGTTTAAGTTTGCATGGATGTTTGTGTTTGCATGTGTCTTTGCCTTTTTGTGTTTGTTTTTCCACGTATGTGTGTGTTTGTTTTAGTGTGCATGCATGTTTGCGTTTGCATTTATGTTTACCGTTTTGTGTTTGAGTTTGTATGTATGTTTGTGTTCGAGTTTGCATTTATGTTTTGTGTTTGCATTTGAGTTTGCATGTATGTTTGTGTTTACATGCGTGTTTGTGTTTATGCTTGTGTTTACATTTATTTTTGTGTTTGAGTTTGCATGTATGTTTGTGTTTGTGTTTTAGTTGCATGTATGTTTGTGTTTGCAATTATGTTTGCCATTTTGTGTTTAAGTTTGCATGGATGTTTGTGTTTGCATGTGTCTTTGCCTTTTTGTGTTTGTTTTTCCACGTATGTGTGTGTTTGTTTTAGTGTGCATGCATGTTTGCGTTTGCATTTATGTTTACCGTTTTGTGTTTGAGTTTGTATGTATGTTTGTGTTCGGGTTTGCATTTATGTTTTGTGTTTGCATTTGAATTTGAATGTATGTTTGTGTTTACATGCGTGTTTGTTTTAGTTGTATGTTTGTTTGCATGTATGTTTGTGTTTTAGTTGCATGTATGTTTGCGTTTGCATTTATGTTTGCCATTTTGTGCTTGAGTTTGTATGTATGTTTGTGTTTGAGTTTGCATTTGTGTTTGCGTTTGCATTTATGTTTACCGTATTGTGTTTGAGTTTGTATGTATGTTTGTGTTCGAGTTTGCATTTATGTTTTGTGTTTGCATTTGAGTTTGCATGTATGTTTGTGTTTACATGCGTGTTTGTGTTTATGCTTGTGTTTACATTTATTTTTGTGTTTGAGTTTGCATGTATGTTTGTGTTTGTGTTTTAGTTGCATGTATGTTTGTGTTTGCAATTATGTTTGCCATTTTGTGTTTAAGTTTGCATGGATGTTTGTGTTTGATTTTGCATGCATGTTTTGTGTTTGAGTTCGTGTTTGAGTTTGTATATATGTTTGTGTGAGTGTTTGTGTACGTGTCTGTGCTTGTGTTGAGGACTGAAAAATCTAGGAGTGAATATAAAGAGATAACAAATGTAACTAAACAAACAATATTTACTAAAATGAAACAAGAATTTCCCAACAGCATACAGCGGTTTGTTAAAACAATCACCTTTGTCCCTATTTAAGTTTGTTGTTATCGACTTTTCCTTTATCTATCTAACCTCACCCTGAACATCAGTTGAAACCACATTCACCAGATCCACATTATAAACATTCCTGTTTTTCTTAGACAAAGTATTTTCTTCTTCAACCTAACAATTTACCAGATGCCCCTCACACAGATCCAGCTGTGTGTTGTAAAAAAGGTTCAATGCACATCTTATGACCTACTGAACTTCTTGGCAATATTCACAACACTGGTAGACCCAGCTGTGGTCACAGGTGTATACCATAAATGGTTGGAATAGATACCTTTTGATCACTGAACATCTTAGAAAAAATATCTGTTTTGATCACTGAACTTCGCCTGACACACCCCCACAAAAAGTTAAAAATGCAAGATCCCTCAATTAGACTGTAAATGAGTCGCAAATCCCCTGAAACCATCTTTAGAGTTTTACAACATTGGCTGATCTGATAAGACATGCATTGATGATCGTAGACCCCACTCACCAGCCTCTCTGTTTTATTAGGCTGTGATACAAGCTTTTTACATTTCGTGTGATTTAGATGATTAACTACATGCGCCTGAACGTGTGTTTTAACTACCAGTCCGCAAGTCTTACGGGAAGAAAATCCTCTCTTGTTTTATTGTGTAGCGTGGAACAAGACATTTGCATTCACCTTGATATTTAACTACCTACATGTACATAAGCACTTTTCAACTGATATAACAGGTTGTAAGTTCTAAGACCGACAAAAATCAAAGAGTGAATAAATAAATTAAATTAATGAAGTGTGAATAACTAAATAAATAAACTAAAGTAAAGAAACATTTTCCTGTGGCTTAAGAGAAGTTTTATTTGAAAGGAAACTGGTATGATCTTTAAAATGAAAAACTACTTGTATTAATATTAAAACAGGATGAATACTTTCTCATCAATTAAGAAATGTCATAGATTTATTAACCCTTTAACGGTCACCCCCATTTTGAACATAGACGTGAAAATGCCAAAACTTACATTTTTATAATTCATGAACGAAAACATTTTGTAATATGACTTTGATGTACATTTTCCATGGTAATGCAATGTCTGATTTTAAAATGGTTTTCAAAAGATACATTTTCAGACCCAACGTTTTCAACTGATATATAATTTCTTACGATTTCTAAAACATGATAGAGAAAAAGGCCACAAAGAATTTTTTTTTTTTTTGTGAAAAAGGTCAGAACTCCTGTTATGATGTAGATTTTTGAGGTGCACTCTTGTCATTAGTTAATCTATTACTTTTCCTACATAATTTGTAGCACAAACAGTGGCCAAATATCTATTTAGGTGTCTTAGACCTTTCCAACGATATACAGTTTTGTCATGATTAGTTTAGGATCTATTTGTAATACGGTGAAGTAAACTTAGGCGTCCTGCTGAGGAGATGGGTGACAGTTTAATAAAAGTCTTTTTTTTTATTTTGAAAAGTTTATTTTGTTTAATTCTTTATCATACATTTGAATCTTTGCGTTGGCCTCTGCTTATGGTGTTAGGGGGTTTGTGTCCTTCCACGTGGGGGTAGATGTAGATGGAGCCAGTAGGTTGGTATCTAAACATTAGCATATACTGTAGTGATCTTACAACAAACTGATCCTCTTGAGGTGGCAATACACACACATTTACTCAGCCATTTTTTCCACAATCAGGATGAAACCCAAAACCCCAGACTGTTAGCAAAAGATCTGGAAGAAGCTACATCATAAAACACCCGGGAAGCGGATGAGATAAAACATCATAAAACCACTCAGAAATACAATTAAAGTCAAATCTAACATCTGTTTTTGATCTTTTGATTTACACAAACACTGTCATGTCACTCAGAGCTGACAGACCCTGGTCACATGGCAGTCAGAGTGACAGACAGGTCATAAACACATAAATTCACTCATAAATCTAATCATACACACACTAGACATGTGTCTAACTGTCCATCAACAATGACAGAGTCAAAAATACGCTCATAAATCCAGTCATAAATCAGGCCATAAATCATATTTGATACGTTATGTGCCTGTAGATACTACTAGCCAGCTTGACACACCTGTTGAGGGGTTCCCTCTTTAGGAGTTGGTGGGAGTGGAGCAGGTGTAGAGGCCGCAGGGGGGCACCCTCGGCGACGAGCAGACGAAGGCCTGGCCACCGGCAGCTTGCTGGAATCACGCTGTGTTTTACAACTTTCGTCTGCTTTTGTATTGCCCGAGAAATGCTGGGCAACGTCCTTGAAGGTGTCTCTGAAGAGGCGGCCTGGGAGATTGGGGCATCAAGAAAGCAGACTTTGTTGACGTCACCCATCTGCGCCAGGTTCAGCCAGAGATGGCGCTCCTGGACTACCCTGGTAGACATCACCTGACTGAGGGACCGTGCCGTGACCTTAGTCGCCCAGAGAACAAAGTCCGTCACTGTGCGCAGTTCCTGCATCAACCAGGCCTACCCTTGTGCAGCTGTTTCACTTGTGGACCTGCAGGATGGCCATGGTGTGCAGCACGGAGACATCCTGGCCCGTGGTGCTATAAGTCTTGGCAGTGAGACGAGACTGACGACAGTTCTAACTTAATACAAGTTTTATGCTATCACTTGTAACATGAGCACTGAAATAGTTGTGGAATGTCATGCATAATGTAAATGAACAGGAAGTCATTATTAATGAATGCTTGTGCTCAGTATTTACAGTGATTGTTCAGAAAGTATCAATTTCAAACAAAGTGTTTTGTAAATTAAGAGTTTTATTAATGTATGAAATATAAAAGATATAATACGTTACATGTATTACAACATTTAAGCATAAGAATTCTTTGTTTGTTTTTTTTGTTTTTTTTTACCCAAGACTGAATATATTCTCCGGTTTTACCTTTAACACAAGCAATCAATTAAATCTTACAATATAGCTTAAATGTTTCACTATGTGTGGTGAAAGTCATTGTTTAAGTGTTGAGTAAAATATATAGATTTTAAGATGTAATCAGAAGTTACAAACCTAAAGTTACAAATAGGAAAGCATAATTATCTACATCAGAATGTAGCTTTTAATAATCATTTTTCACTTGTTGGTATGAGTTGTTTATGAATTCTTCAATGGACATTTTAAGACTTTTTGCGTTTCCAGACAAGTAGTCAATAACAGCACCAAAATATTCCATGAATTTTTTCCAGAATTTTTCCCATGGCCACATTTGTGCCCACTTATACATCTCATTCGTGTAGCATCCATTCCGCTCTATCATTCTGTCAATCTTCAGCAGTAGATCATTGACCTGCTCTCTGTCACTCAGCTCTCTGTTTTTGAGGACTTGATTCCCCTGACATTTGTCTATGACTCTTCTGATAACATCATTTTCATTTATCTCTGACCGCATATTCTTTTGGTCACATTCATCGCCATATGTGAAGAGAATTATTCCATGCTTCAACACATCTTTACCAAAAACCTTTTGCACTCGTTTCAATATCTCTTCCTCCTGCTCTGTGAACCTTCCATATGGCATAATGAATAAAAACACATGAACATCATGTCCAGAGAGACACACACTCTTCGCAAACTGCTCTGATAACTGCTCTTTGGGAAGGTTAGAACTAAAAAAACCAGGAGTGTCGACGACTGTGACGGAATGAACGAGATGGAAGCAAATGCAGGTGAACACAAATGTTTATTGAAGACAAATGGTGAATCCGTGGGTGACGATGGGATCTCTCGGCTGGGTGGCGCAGGGGCTAGATGGCTGGTGGTGATGAGGTGAAAACTCCCGTGACGAAATACACATCCAGACAAACGATCGACGACGAGATAAACAATCCAACGGAAGACACGAAGACAAACCAACACGACAGTCCAGCGTCCGGTACAACTATCAGACGGGGAAGAAGAGAATGAGGTGAGTATATGTAGCTGACGGTAATGTGTGACACCTGGTGCGGGGACTGATTGGCAGCTGACTCCAATGAGCATGACGTAACCACAGAAGACACCAAATCACGAGACCTGAGAACACAGCCGATCCATGCACCGTGACATCGACAGACACAGATCTACCATTAATCACTTTTGTCTCACATTCAGAAATCTTTGTTACAGGGGATAGCTGTCTTCCACATTTGAATTCCACATTTTCTTCTCCCAGGATGGTATTTCATGTTGAACTTTTCCCAACTCCAGTTTTTCCCAGGAGGACAATCTTAATATCACCATTAAGGGCAATATTCTGCAGTGGCACTTCTACATCTTTAACGATAGAGATTTTAAAGAAGAAAGGAAAAACTCTGTGTTTAAAACAACAAGCTGCAGATCATGTACATGTGTGTGTCTGTGGTCAATATATAATTTAAAATATGCTTATTTTTGGTCAATATTACCTGCATCATTTGAAGGCTGACTGGAGATACGAGATCCTCTGTGACGTACATTACTAGCCTATGAGATCATTAGATGATCAGAAACAGTAATTCTTATTAAAGAATTACAGTCATTTGTCTCATTGAAAACAAACAAATAAAAAAGCAAGAATGTCTAAGACTTTAAATTATTAAATGTCTTTAATGTTTAATGATGTTTTTTTTATATCTACCATGTCTTCTGTTGTTCTGTTCTTATCCAAACTAAATACCTGTAAAAGAAAAGAACAATCATTATAATTTTCCACAAATGCAAAAAAAATCCCCAGACAGTAAAACTTTTAAGCTGATTTTATCATAGTTTGATATTATCTAGATAGACTTTTACATAAATACCTGATGCCATCATTCCACCCTTCAGGAAACTGAACAGATACTGAACAGATACTGAACTACTACAATATTTGCGTATCAGCAGGCATTATGCTTGAAGCTGGGTACATAGAGATTACTTTGGTGAAAATTAAGTGAAATTACGTAGCTTAAGTGATTTACAAAATAAATCACATTAAAACAGAGATTTAGAACACACTTAAAGTAATAAATGCATTTTATTTTATCAACAGGAAAGTCTATGATCATGATTTATGAGTTTTTAATGAGTTGAAAAACTGATTGTTTAGATGAGACAGATTTCAGTTCATGATTACATGAAATTCCCCTCATTCAGATCCACTATATTCTGTTAAAATGCAGCATTTTACATGTATCACACTCTACCTGTTATTTGTAACAAATTACACAAAGATAATAATGTCAAACAAACGTGTTAAATCTGAATTTAGTATATGGAGGTATTATAAATTAGTTGCCATCCTCGTATCTTGTAATAAAAATACTCACTGCAATGCTGATCTTCAGATGACTGAACGGTTGTCAGTCTAGTTTCACTCTTTGAACAATTTTGCATTTATAAGCTCTTAAATGTCACCGGTTCTGCCCACCAGAGGAGGAAGCTCTCTGGAAATTTACTGCAAAGCTGAAAACAAGAATGGTCTTTATTAATTAAGACTTGATAATTACCTTAATATAAAAAAAAAAAAAAACAATTGCATGTCATCAATACTAAACTACTGCATCCATGTCAATTTAATTTTAGGCTGTACTGTAACTGTAACGATTACCAGTTTGACATAATTCATGATAAAAAATTCCACACGGTTAGTATTACCGTTTCATATTTCAATTATCTTTAAAACCGTATTTGATTACTGCGATTTGAACAACTGATGATAAATAAATCCTGTACAGCATAAAGCACAGTTTTAGGTAACAGTCTCACTTGCGTACGGCACGCAGAGTAGTTTCGTTTTGTGTGAAAAGACAGCAGATGTATTAAAAGAGTCCTAGAGGCACTAGCGCCGATCCCTACGGAAATAATCGAGCACCCACGGAAAAACACGAGACAGTCCCGTTCATTTTAAGCAATAAGAAATGCATTGCAGCTTTTATGACTTTATTCTAATTTTCATAGTTCATTTGAAGCCGTTTTTGGCGTTATTTTAATTGTAAATGTCAAGCGTGCATTATCGTATGAGAGGGTGCCAGCATGAATCTTGCAGCTGGCTTCCTGCATTATGACGAAAATGATATTCCGTATTTGCATGTGTTTTTAACACAAGGCTATTTGAAAGCCGAGCACCCAGCGCTCACAGAACGCGCCTCAGTGTGCGAATGCCGAGTTCTCTTTCGCTTCTAATAGGGTCTGTTATTGCTACTCATACGCTCGTCTGAGAGACTATTCATGTAAATGAAGTTGGTTTTGTCATAAGTAAACCTGAACAGTTGGGAGAAATATTGATACGTCAAAATATTTGATCTGTGCGTCAGATCTTAAAGCGACAACGGCGTAAACCTGCAGCCGCCGACAGTGTCATAAATATTAATCAAACAACAAAAGAAAAGGACACAATCACTCACTTTTCTTGACTGAATCACTTATTAACTTTAATAATAATCATATTTAATGTATACAGTGAAAAATTTGCAGTTTTATTTTAACATTTATAACTCAAGAACTGTCTAGTAGTCTATTTCTGTAATGGCCTTTAGATAGACCTACCTAATAAATAGATATATATATATATATATATATATATATAAATATTTTATAAGGTTCTATTTTTAAATTATTGTATTTTTGATTAATATACTTATTTATCCTTTTGTTTGTAAGTAATAGGCCTACTTGGAGTGTTTACTTGCCTTCAGTAAGCTTGAAAATGTTTTACTTACATTAGTTGATTAGTTTTTGCTGTATTATTATTTTTTTAAACATGGTGGCAGTTTCTAGCTTCAAAGAAAAATAATTTTTCTAACATCTTTGCAGCAGTAGTTTTAATTTTTTATTTTTGGTTTCGTCACTTTACTTTAATGGGTCCAAAACCACCTTGCATGATTTTCTGATCATCATTTTTTTCTTTCTATAATGTAATTTATTGTAATTAATGTAAATATAAATGCATTCAAAGATAAAACAGGTGTGTTTGCTGTGACTTATAGAGGGCTATAGTAGGGCTTTATACACAATGTGTACCATTGTAAAGACTAGGCTTATCCCTCACAGCCTCATTTTCATCCAAGAAAAAAAAAGTCATATGAAACCCAAAACACACAATCACAATCAGAAATAAAAGAGGTGCCTTTTCTGCTCTTAAGGTCCCATTCACCAAGACACCTACTCCTTTACCCCACCCTTGAATTTATACAGTTACTATATCAATGAATCAAGTCAAGTCCCGCCCTATAATTTATCACATTCTAAAACCTCTGAAATATGTCACAAGACATACAGTGCCCTCCACTAATATTGGCACCCTTGGTAAATATGAGCAAAGGTGGCTGTCAAAATAAATCTGCATTGTTTATCATTTTAATCTTTCATTCAAAAAATTCACAAAATTCTAACCTATCATTGAAGTAAAACAATGGAAAGCAGGGGGAAAATCTCATTATGAAATAAATGTTTTTTTCTACTTCATGTTGACCACAATTATTGGCACCCAATTATTGCAACGTCCTTTATTCAAGATAACAGCTCTGAGTTTTCTCCTTTAATGCCTGAAGAGTTTGGAGAACACCTGACAAGAGATCAGAGACCATTCCTTCATACACAAACACTCCATATGTTTCAGATTCCCAGCTCCATGCTGGTGCTTCTTCTTTTCAGTTCACCTCATGCATTGTCTACAGGGTTTAGGTCAGGCAACTGGGAGGGCCATGGCAGAAGTTTCATTTTATGCTCATTGACACATTTTAGTGTTGATTTTAATGTTTGATTTAGATCATTGTCCTGATGGAAAATCCAACTGCAGCTCATTATAGAACTTCTAACAGATGCAGTCAGATTTACATTTTTTATCTGTTGGTATTTACTAGAATCCGTGATGCCATGTATCTGAACAAGGTGTCCAGGACCCCTTACAGGAAAATAAGCCCACAACATGAGAGATCCAGCAGTATATTTAACTGTGGGCATGGGGTACTTTTTGTACCAAACCAATCTGGTGGGTTTGTTGCCAGAAACCTCTTTTTTTGTTGTTTCATCTGACCACAGAAGCCAGTCCCATTTGAAATTTAAGTCGTGTCTGACAACTGAATATGCTGAAGTATGTTTCTGGATGATTAAGGAGGATTTTTCTTAAAACCCTCCTGAACAACATGTGTTGATGTAGGGGCTGTTAGAATTTTTTTTTTAGACTTTTGACCCCAAGACTCAACTAATCTCTGCAATTCTCCTGCTGTGATACACTTACACTTAAACTCTCCTCCTCACCATGCATTAGGACGATATAGACACACATCCTTTTCCAGGCAGATTTGTAACATCTTTAGTTGATTGGAATTCTTAATTATTGTTCTAATGATGGAAATTGGGATTTTCAATGCTTTAGCTCTTTTCTTACAGCCACTTTCTATTTTGTGAAGCTCAACAATCTTGTTCTGCACATCAGAACTATATTATTTGGTTTTATTCCTTGTGATCGATGATTAAGGGAATTTGGCCTTTGTGCTCCTCATATTTAACATCCTGTGAAACAGGAAGTCATGGCTGGACAATAATATACTCCTAGTCATTCTAGTGTGCTAAATAAATGCAAATATGAATGGGAGTATACTTCAGAGATATTCTACTCATTATAATTTCTAAGGGTGCCAATACTTGTGTCCACCATGCATTGGAGAAAAACATTTATTTCATAACGTAAGTTTCTCCCCACTTTTAATTGTTTTACTTCAAAGAAATATTAGCTTTTTGTAAATTTTTTGAATCTAAGATCAAAAAGATAAACAAAGCAGATTTATTTTCATAGATGTCTTTGCTCATATTTACCAAGAGTGCCAATATTAGTGGATGGCACTGTAAGTCAGCCATAACTTCTGTTACATGACTTTAAGTGTGCTAAGCAGAGCATTTACACTTATGAAATGTTGTGAAATCAAAAATCAAAATGGCAAGATACACAAGAGGTTTGCTTTTTTTACATTTCAATTGACATTGCCTTTTTCTAGTTGTAAAGGTTAAAAACAGGGGTGCCCAAACTCAGTCCTGTTCCTTGGTTTAACTCCAACTTGCCTCAACACACCTGCCAGGGTCTTTCTAGGCTGTGTCCCAAAGAGGAGTGTACGCACTTCGAAGTGCATGGACTTAGAAGGCCACGCCTCCGAAGTGCATGAGACGATCCACCTTCACAGGATTTCCTAATTGCACCACCAGGTGTTCCCGATTTCTGCTCCTGTTGCATAGCAACGGTGCGAGAGGGGCGCTACCATCCTGACAGGTTTAGATGTTTAAGTTATGGAGCCAGCATTGATCATTGTTGTTTTTATATTGCATTTGAACCGACTTGAATAATGTAATGATACTAGGGCTGCACGATTTGGGAAAATTTTCATATTGCGATTATTGAGGTCAATATTGCGATACGCGACTGCGATTATAATAAATGGTATTGTGAGTCAACTTGATGGGTTTTTAAAGAAAATGCACACACAGATTAGTGATAATGCGGAAATGTGTATTTGTAACACTAGAAATGGTTTCAAAATAAATTATTTTTACCAAATGAAATAGCATTTGCATTAATGTAAACTTATTTTCTCAAAAGTATAGCTAAATTAAATAAAATAAAAACATACACATTTTCACAAAAATAAGATATTTTAAAGATTTTGCCCAAACAAACGGACATTTATGAAGAATGTAACATATGCTCTGCGTAAACTATTTTGAAAAGGAAACTGGATATGTTTTTGGTCGATCGGATTACAAGTGGACAACGGAGACACAGTTGTTTACACCTGGCGTTTTAATCCATCTCTTCTGTCCACTTTCGACCACTTCTGACCACATTCCTGCATTTACATACATTACAAACCCAACTGACTGGCGTCTCTCCTGTATGATTTCATGTGATTCTCTTCAGACATTAGAACTGTACATGAATTATAAGCTTCTAGAACGTTTGACCTCCTAACTGAAGATCTTTTTTACAAATATAAATAAAAACAGTATAAATAAAAATAGTCTAAACAAAAAATAGCTGTATTAAGTGCAAACAATAGTGCAGCCATAATCAAAGTAGGCTACTCTCTCAATGTTCAAAGTGCAAATAGAGACCAATTTTTTTTTAAGCCTGATACAGAGCTATAGACAACTACACAACCTATTATAGGATACATACAAATAACAACATATATATGTTATGTAGCCTAATTTGCGCGCACTGTGGAAACGCTCTCTAAAAGCGCGTATTAAAATTGCTTTTGAAGGCGCGTGCGCGTTTTACTTTCGGTTTCGTTTTAAGGATCGCGCGAATTCTCAGCGGCGCTGAGCGTGCTTTCTACAATACGAGACATTAATTTAACAAACGAATTTGAAAGTGAGGGGGACACAAACGGGATTTTGAAAAGTGGATGTGGTCAAAAGTGGACAAGCTGAAAACGTTTTACACCCCTATTTACACCTGTACTTAGCATTGTCCACTTGTGATCAGATCGACGCATCAGAAAACGCATGTTAATACGAGGTGAAACAGGGCCTCTAATTCTTGCACAGTACTTCTCTCTGGTCAATGTCAGTAATCTCAAATCCAAAATATCGCCATATATATTGTAACGTGTTCAGAATGTTATTGTGTTGTGGATCACAATGTGTTTAATGTTAACGTTGCACTTTATTCCTTTTTGCGTTTGGAACTGTTATTGGATGTTCTACTATATATGAGAAGAGGCTCCACCCCCTGGTGTGTGGTGAGGGGAACGGAGAGAGGGGGAGCCAGAAGAGCGCCTCGCTGGTTCAAGTGCGGTTCTCTCATAAGTCGGGGTGTGTACGGCGTGGGTTGTGGCCGACAGCAGCCCAAATAAACACCCCTTTGCATTGAAAACGCCTCGTCCTTGTCTGAAAACATTACAACTGGTGTCAGAAGTAAAAAGACTCTGAGAAACAGCTGGAAGTGCAGTCGCTGATTGAACGAGACGAGCAGCTCTTCCGCTGGTGAGAATGGATAATCCAGTTCGTATTAAGATGGAGAACGATGACGAGTACGCTGGTGCAGGGGCAGTGCATATGTTTGGTGCGCATGCAGCGGCTATTTCCAGTCAGTATAAAGTAAATTCAGTGAAAAACGAGCCGAGCGAGGCCGCGGGCGCGGCTGCGGCTGCGGCTGCAAGCGGGGAAACGAGCCGCCATTACCGCCGCTGTCGACCGCCATGACGTCAGGCGTACGTGACGTAGCGGCGCCGATCTCGTGTGAAGCGATGCGACCAAATGTAAACAATAATGGCGGCGCCCATGCACTGAATAAGCCGGTTGGAATAAAAACGCCGAAATACTCCGGCAGATCTGATTGGGAGGCTTTTCATGCACAGTTTGAGTTATTAGCTCATGCTTATGCTTGGTCAGAGGAACAGAAAGCCCTTCAGCTTGCTCTTTGCCTGACAGATGATGCACTTTCATGTTTATTGCTGCTTGACATTAGTAAGAGGGCTGATTATGGTGCATTGGTCGGTGCATTAAGACGTCGCTTTGGACAGTGTTTCCGATCTGAGCTTCTGCGATCTGAATTACACAGTCGTCAGAGAATCCCAGGGGAGCCGCTGCGTGCTCTGGCCAACGACATTGAATCCTTAGCAAGGCGAGCTTATGCCCATATTCCTCTGCTACAGACTCTGTCTGTAGCAGGTGTGAACATGCAGCATCCAGTGTGGATAGCTAATGTGCAGGACAGCTGTATTTTGGGGTTGGACTTTTTGAGGGACTATGGCTGTCGGTTGGACCTGTCAAAGGCCACGCTGAGTTTCAGCAATGGCCAGGTGGTGAAGATGAGGCCACCAGGAGCTCGTCATACAAATGGACTGGCGGTTGGGTCCTGGGCATGTCACTTGGAAGATGGGAATGACTCAAAATGCACAATGCCACCCAGTGTGTCCCAGCAAGAGCCCCTGCTAATACGCACATGGCCTGGGTCTGCTTCAGGAAGTGCGGGGGACATAATGGGGGAGCTGCGGGAGATAATGCAGCGGAGCTCGGGTGACTTGGACATGCAGCAACAAGAACAGTTGTGGGAGCTGTTAGTGGAGTTCCAGGACTGTTTTGCCTGTAATGAAGTAGACCTGGGTCAGACTTCCCTGGTGCAACACAATATTGACACAGGGGATGCGACGCCTATACGTCAGCGGCCAAGACGCATGCCCTTAGGACGGCAGGAGGCAGCGGAGCAGGCATTATCAAAAATGCAGCATGCCGGTATAATAGAACCTTCTGAGAGTCCCTGGGCATCCCCAGTAGTTATGGTCCCGAAGAAGGGGGGGGAGTGGCGCTTTTGTGTTGATTACAGAAGGCTCAACGCAGTGACACGGAAAGATTCGTACCCTCTCCCACGTGTGGATGAATGTTTGGACCTTGTGGCTGGCTCTAGCTGGTTTTCATCATTGGATTTGAGAAGTGGGTACTGGCAAGTGCCGCTGACGCCAGAAGCTCGACCCAAGACTGCTTTCTGCACTGGTAGAGGGCTGTGGCAATTTAAAGTCCTCAGTTTCGGTCTTTGCAATGCTCCAGCCACATTTGAGCGCTTAATGGAGAGAGTGCTGGAAGGCGTTCCGCGGCAGCAGTGTCTGGTATTTTTGGATGACATACTGGCACATGGAGGCTCATTCCATTTGGCTATCACGGCCTTGAGAGCAGTGCTGGAAAAAATAAGATCCGCGGGCCTGAAGTTACATCCCAATAAATGCAGCCTGTTAAGCAGAGAGGTGACATTCTTGGGCCATCGTATAGGCAGTGAGGGGATTGGCACGGCCGAGGACAAGGTGAGAGCTGTACGGGAGTGGCCTGTCCCAGCGAACCAGAGGGAGTTGAAAAGCTTTCTGGGTTTGGCGTCCTATTACAGGAAGTTTGTACGGGGTTTTTCCTGTATTGCCGCTCCCTTATACAAGCTCCTGAAGAAGGATCAGTGCTTTGTCTGGTCAGAGGACTGTCAAAATGCTTTTGATACTCTAAAACAAACCCTTGTTTGCACGCCCATTCTGGCACCTCCTGACCCCCAACTGGCCTTTGTTCTGGACACTGACGCAAGTGGGGATGGTATAGGTGCAGTCTTGTCTCAGGTGTGGCCAAATGGAGAGAAAGTAGTGGCCTATTACAGCAAGGTGCTCAGCAAAGCGGAAAAGAGGTACTGTGTCACAAGACGGGAGTTGTTGGCCGCAATCTCTGCCATTAGGCATTTCAAGTACTATTTGTGCGGCCGGCATTTCACCATACGCTCCGACCATGCCTCCTTGCAGTGGCTGATGATGTTCAAGGAACCAGAGGGCCAGGTGGCTCGTTGGCTCGAGGAGTTGCAGAGTTATGAGTTCACTGTGACTCATCGTGCAGGGGAACGGCATGGCAATGCAGATGCCCTGTCAAGACGGCCATGTAGTGTGCAGGAATGCAAGTATTGTGAACGCAGAGAGGCCCGAGAGCTGGAGCTGAGTCGGAAGGCAGATGGAAACGATGGGCCAGAGCCGGTCTGCCGGGAGCTACGAGAGGTGGATGTCACTCAATGGGCGGATGCTCAGAGGCAGGATCCAGACCTGCAGCCTGTGATTCTGTGGATGGAGGCACAGCAGCGACCACCATGGGAGGAGGTAGCAGCCCTCTCCCCATTTACCAAGGGACTTTGGGCCAAGTTCAAATGTCTGTGGCTGATAGAGGGCGTTCTACAGCGAGCTTGGGTAGCCCCTGCAACGGGAGAAAAGAGATGGCAAGTCGTGGTGCCCGGAGACATGCAAGAGGAGTTATTGAAGGCCATGCATGGCTCTGCTGGATCGGGACATTTTGGGGTGACAAAGACACTTAGACGTCTGCGCCAGGCCTTCTACTGGGGGCGGCTAAGGCGTGATGTGGAGGACTTTTGCAGGCGCTGTGATCTTTGTACAGCACGTAAGGGGCCACAAGGTCAGTCTAGGGCCCAGCTACAGCAGTTTCCGGTGGGGGAGCCGATGCAGAGGGTGGGGATTGACATAATGGGACCATTTCCTCGCACCACACGGGGAAATCGTTTTGTTTTGACTGCTATGGATTACTTTACAAAATGGCCTGAGGCCTTTGCATTGCCTGACCAGGAGGCTGAGACGGTTGCCAATGCCTTGGTGGGAGGAATGTTTAGTAGGTTCGGGGTTCCCCAGAGTATCCATAGTGATCAAGGCAGAAACTTTGAATCCAAGGTATTCTCTTGCATGTGTAGTCAATTGGGGATCAACAAGACCCGCACCACCCCACTTCACCCTCAAAGTGATGGGCTCGTGGAGCGATTCAACAGGACGCTAGCTGAACAGTTGTCCATCTTAACATCTACACATCAACACGATTGGGACACACATCTGCCGATAGTCTTAATGGCATGTCGCTCTGCTATTCAGGACTCTACATCATGCACACCGGCCCTGCTCATGTTCGGTAGGGAAATTAGGACCCCTGCAGAGTTGGCCTTTGGTCGGCCCCCAGATGCTCCACTTGTTCCGGCTGGACTTGAATATGCTAGACAACTCCAGGACCGCTTGGATAGCGCCCATGCATATGCCCGGAAGCAGCTGGTTTCAGCAGGGATGCGGCAAAAGAGGGCTTATGATCTGCATACCCGGGGACGCGACTTTGGGATAGGGGAGCTAGTTTGGGTTTACAGCCCAGTGAGGAAGAGAGGGAGATGCCCAAAGCTGGACAGCCACTGGGTTGGACCATGCCCAATACTGGAAAAGCTGGGGGAGGTTGTGTATTGTGTGCAGTTGCCTCCTCGGGGGCGCAAGGTGGTACTGCACAGGGACAGGCTGGCCCCTTACCGGGGCACCGCATCACCGCAGGGCAGCACAGTACTTTCTTCACAGAACACTGAGACTCCTATGGGGCCAGAGGAGGTGATCGAATCAGCTGATATGGCCAGTAGCGGCCAGCAGGTGGCACCGCTGCCAGCTATCCCTCAGTGCGATCGTTCACAGGGCTCAAAGGAATCAACATCTGAAGGCCAAACTCACACGCTCCTCAGGGGGCGTCCAAAAAGGAGGAGGAGAACCCCAGTCAGATTCAAAGACTTTGTCCTCGGGGTCGAGGACTTCAGTAAGAGGAGGGTAGTGTAACGTGTTCAGAATGTTATTGTGTTGTGGATCACAATGTGTTTAATGTTAACATTGCACTTTATTCCTTTTTGCGTTTGGAACTGTTATTGGATGTTCTACTATATATGAGAAGAGGCTCCACCCCCTGGTGTGTGGTGAGGGGAACGGAGAGAGGGGGAGCCAGAAGAGCGCCTCGCTGGTTCAAGTGCGGTTCTCTCATAAGTCGGGGTGTGTACGGCGTGGGTTGTGGCTGACAGCAGCCCAAATAAACACCCCTTTGCATTGAAAACGCCTCGTCCTTGTCTGAAAACGTTACAATATATATATATTTTTTTTTTGGCTACCAGATCAGTGTCGATCTCCTCGGCATCCATCCATGCTGCGCACACAAGTGAACACGCACGCACACGCGCACGCCACACGTGCACTGCCTATACTGAGAGACTGTCAGATTTTTTGTTTTAATCTTTTTTGTTTGTTTGTTTGTTTGTTTGTTTGTGTTGTTAGCGGTACGGAAAATCAGCAAACTGTCTCAGAAAGTAGGTGTTCTCAAGTCCACACTTATTTAATATAATCGCAACATTTTGCCGTCATATAATCGCACAGGCTGACATCGGGATTGCGACTGCGATACGATTAATCGTGCAGCACTAAATGATACATATGAAAAAAATACAAAACCATGCACACACACACACATATATATATATATACAGCAGTTCAAATACTGACTGATATGTTACCAAGGTGCGATTTTATAATAGTTTGTTGTCTTGATGGTAAACATATATAGAAACCCTGATTTTAAGTAACCATAAAAATAAAACTGTGAATAAATAAAAACAAATTATACATTGTTCATCTCAATGTTCAGTGGCAGCAGAGTGTTTGACATGCCTCGTTCCACTGTTCACCGAGTTGCTGAAGAGATGGCCATTCGCCACCAAGAGATTCACCTCCCCGAAGACCCCAGAACACATGGAGGCAGGGCTGGAATTAAAATTGATGTTGTTTTTCTAATGTTAAACCTAAGCTATGTTGTAAATAGTTGTAAAAAGTATTTTCAGTAATGTGTAGAACAATTTGTTTTAATGTGAAAAAAAAATATTTACAGGACAAAAAATAAAATAAACGTATATAGAAGAGTGTTGTGAAAAAATTATAAGCTGCATTAGAAAAATTTACACATTGTAATTTACAAATTGTACATAATTACTTCTCTTTTATTTACACATGTGAATAGACAATACAAAATGTACAAAAAAATATTCACTTCATTCTTAACTTACATAATTAAAATTTGTAATTTTTTCACTGTTTCCTCTCACCTAATAGAGAATGGCTAATAATTTATTTGTTAACCATTCTCTCAAGAAGAGAACTCCACTTTGGGACACAGCTCTAGTATGCCTAGTGAGAGCTTGATTTGCTGGTTCAGGTGTGTCTAATTGGGGCTGGAGCTAAACTCAGTAGGACACCGGCCCTCCAGGACCGAGTTTGGGCACCTCTGGGTTGAAACAATGTTAAGATACTGACAAACAGTAGTGTTTCCTTGGACTCGGCCCTTTGGGACTCGGACTTGAGTCCGACTCTGCCCATTTTGGACTCGGACTCGACTTAGGTGGACTTAAACCCAACACTAGTCAGTCTTGTTGTCATTTAAAATCCGGACATCATTGGTAGGCTACTGTTGTTGTTTTAGTGATTATGCAAACAAAAAGTCATTTTATTAGTTGTTTGTTGATTTTAAATATAAGTGATTTATGTGTCAGTACTTTTTCAACATTTCCAGTACATTTTAACAATATCATGATAATACTGATAACCGTGATAATTTTGGTCACTATAATCGTGATAAGAAATTTTCATACCGTTATATCCCTACATACGACTTTCTATTACGAAACATGTCTTAGTAAATTTAAATCAATATATTGTTTTCTGTGAAAGAGTAAAGCCCTATTTGGACGGGACTAGTTTTACAGGGGGTCGTTAGAGAAATTTGTGTTTCACAGACAAACACAGAGATGTAATCCCGTCCGAATTGATACATGACAAATCACAAACGTCCGGTGATAAGAATCGAAACTTAAATGTAGTTTAGAAAACTAGTCCTGTCCGAATAGGGCTTAAGCAGAATAATTTTCACATCATTTTGAAATAAATATTCTAGCCTACAAGAGTGATCACTCAAAAACTTTGAGTATGGGTATACTGAGTATATTCAGGATGGATTTTACGGCCTTATTTCAGCTACAGTTATTTTTCTCAAAACTTACTAACCATGCATAATCTTTTTTTTCTTCTTTGTTCTTTCTTTTTATCTAGAAACGTGAGTCCATCTTGCTCACATATTGTAACAGTTTTTGCTTAATACAGAAAATTCTTGTTGGCCATGGGATAATCAATTAAACAAGAACAGGAAAATGACCAAATAAGGCAAAACAGGAAGAACAACTGGGACAAAACAGATCCAGAAGTCTGACAGTAATCTAGTTTTCCACTATATTGCACCTCGACAGTATAATGCTGCTTACGTGACTCGCTGCTGAGATGACCATATACCATTACTCTTTCATCAGGTAAATTTTCATTTGGAAATTTCTAAACCAAATCATAGCAGAAACTCACTACTTCATTTCCCTGTACTTTCAGCTGTGTTGTTCAGTAATCTCCATGATCCCACATAAAGAAACACTACTAAATTCTATAGCATACTATAATTACTAAACTATACTATAGTATACTGCAGTTTACTGTTTGTATCAAAGTCATGTAAGATATGTTGTAATAATACAATAATTACCCAGTTTAAGTGTAAAAATATACTGCATCATATTATATTTTGTGTTATTACAATAAAGCAACTTGTTGTAACTCATAATATTGTTGCCCAACACATCTACACTACAAACAAGACAAAACTATAATGCTATAAGAGACAGAAAAGATTAATTCATTGTTTACCTGGGTCTTTAGTCTATGATTAGCTCACCTCACCTCTTATCTGACAAGTTTTCAGGTTTGAGTCATTCATTCATCACGTGACAGCCCCATAAGATGAAAGAACGACTCGAAGAACTCAAAGACTCGAAACAGGTGAACTAATTTCAGTACAGAACCTAATAGGATGTTGCACATACGCGACTGAATGAATCACTCCCCAAGACGACTCATTACACATTAAGTTGCACTTTGCTACTTTCGTCCCTTTCAGTTGAGACAAAAGTAACAGAACAATACGAGCGATTTTTTTTGTGTTACTCTTGTTTTTATTAAATATACCTGACTATGACCTTGTAACTGAAATAAGTAACTGAAAACATTTTTTTCCTTTATCTTTGCAAAAAAATAAAATAAAATAATCAAATTATCATTTTAAATTTGTTTCATAGAGTGTTTCGAAACTAACCTAACAGTACAAACTTGAATTGTTGTAACGTGGGGTTTGTTTATAATATTTTATATTTTTATTGTCAATGTCAATCCATTTTATAAAACATTTTTTTCAACAGATTGAACAATATGAAAATTAATGTAACAGTAGTCCATCCAGTGTTTCCATCCAGTTGTGTACATTTAAAATGTGCCTAAATCATCTGGATGGAATCACTCCAAATTTATAGGTGACTCATGTTGAGTGTTTTTTACTGTACTACACTGACCTACTTAGAAGACAGGCTAAAGTAGCTGCCCTCTTAATTTTTTCACAATTATTTTCTCCCAAGATTACTAGAAGTTGGGCTGGGGTCAGGTTGCCTTAGATTATACAAATTGGAGTAATTTCTGCCAATTCTGGAAGACCACAAAGAGACCCATGCCGTTTCTATACAGAATGCCATCATAAGAATCATTCTGACCAACACTGACAGTGGTGATACCAGGATGCCTACAATTAGGGCAATGTATAACATCCTCTTTCATGACCTCAACAGAGATGACAGAGACACATGTGACCTGTAAGGTGGTCTTTTCAGGGCTGGGTATGTGGAGGTTATATCCAACCATCAATTGGGGTTTACTTGCCAAAGTTAGTGTTATGTCCTTAAAGCAATTTTCGTGTACAATTACTTGTTTAAAGTAGCTATGTTTAGCTTCAAAGCGCAATGTCCAAAGAAATACTGAAGTACCAAAGCAGCGAATCATTTCTGGATAGTGCTCCAGGAAGTGATGCTTTGGAAGCAGTTGTTTAAATGGAAACAGCTCCTGATATTTCTGATGGTGTTCAGAGATCTTGCATTCCAAATATGCAGTGGCCTCATCTGTGTGAACCGAAGATGCAACCCATTCCACAATATCTTTCAAGTCTAAAATCATAAGCCACCGGTTCATCTGCAGGCAGCAAATGCCCCATAATCAATGGCAGCAATCTTAGCAGACATCGGGCCTCATTTATAATATATACTGCCTAAATTTGATCTTATGATCATCTCTCAAATATGTGAACGTGTGATTCATAAAACGAACATACATACAGAAAATGGCATACGTGGCTTTTTTAGATGTGAAATCTATGAATCGCAGATGATCTTAAACTTGCACACAACTGAATGGTTTCAGCTCTTTGCCTTTTAAACGAGTCCTAATTAATGTCATTAACATACAAAAGATCACCATCATCATCCAAATCCTTTAATTTAGAACCGTGAGCTGCAAGAACAGTTTACATTTTCAAAAACCTGCAGTACTCTAGCAAGAAAAAGTGTACGTCTGTACGACCCCGACATAACGCTAAGCACTTTTACAAATATGAGCTTTTTTTTTTTTTTTATTTACATCCTGAACATACTCTACAGCAAGGGTGGCCAAACACGGTCTTGGAGGGCCGGTGTCCTGCAGAGTTTAGCTCCAACCCTAATTGGACCCAACTAATCAAGCTCTTACTAGGCTTACTAGAAACTTCCAGGTAGGTGTGTTGAGGCAAGTTGGATCAAAACTCTGCAGGACACCGGCCCACCAGAACCTAGTTTGAGCACACCTGCTCTACAAGGTCTACAACTTTAAAATTATCCCTGTAATATTGTTTACGCTTAAATTCAGAGGCTACTGGGCCACTATGCTTTATTGCAGTGAGTAAAGGGTTTGTTGTACTAATTTGTAACAAGGTCTAGACTAGAAATGCATCATTTTCAATCCTGTGATTCTGTACAGTGTCTACAATAATTCTGTGAGACAAAGGGAAAGAAGCATCACTCAGTAAATAATGCAACAACTCATCAACCGCTGAGCCTGTGACTTAGGTATCATTTTTTATTAGGTATCAGATATTCCTCTTACGTCTTGTGTTTTCACTATTTCTTCCTTAAAATCTGTCAACGAATACTGACAATGTTTTCAGCTGTAATTTTATTTGAACAATGGGCCATACGTGTTTGTTTTAAATGAATAGTCCTTAAACATAAAACTTACTGTCTCATGACTGCAAGTAGTTATTTATTTGGAGTAAGTAATCATTTGCTGAAGTAATGTCAGTAACAGCACAAATATGGCAATTTATCACTGTACTTTTGCTAGAATTTGACTTTTGAGGTGGCTGTTTACTGCCATGTGATCTTCATAAGTGGGACCACAGTGCATTCCAGATTTTAATAGTGCATTGACAATAAGTCCATGGATATGCATGTCTGCACATAGATGCATGACCATATTCTACATCCCTAATCCTACCCAATATCTAAATTTAACAACTACTTTACTATTAACAAGCAGCTAATTTGGAGTTTATTGAGGCAAAAGTTGTAGTTAATGGTTTGTTAATAGTGAGAATTGGACCTTAAAATAAAGTGTGACCACATTTTTTATTAAATTTTCATCTGTGTTCTGAGATCTTAAAATCAAGATTGACAATAGAATCTTCAGTGTGGGATACACATGATGCTCTCGACCTAAATGGCATGGCTTCACCAAGCTCTAATGATCATCGCGCTATTTTCATTTTTTTTTTTTTTTTAACTTAAAATGTGTGGTTGTTTGATTTTTAATTCTCAGCATCCAACTCCTTAACGTGTCAGGGACCAGCCCCAAAGCCTCCCAACAAGAAACTAGACGGGGCTGCATGGCAGGGCTGCAAATTGAAACTAAACATGCCACTGTTAAAACTGACCTGGTGTACAGAACAACTGGACTGCTCAAACCCAACTCCACATGCCCTGTTAATTAAGCTCCACATCTACTCAGAAAAGACTAAAATACTGCCAGCTTCTAAGAAGAAAGGTCATCTTACATACGAAGGCAGTGACATTCTTTTTACACAGGACCTTTCTGTCTAGATCAAGGAGGTGAGACAGGCATATGATGACATTTGTGGTCAGATTATTCAAGGAGTTGGTTTTGTGATGTGCTACCCTCCTAACATCTATTTCAACCTTAATGGATCAGACTACTTCTTTCATTGTGCACAAAATGGATAGGCATACTTGAATAGGTTGGATTAACATTGTACTGTTTACACGAATGGATGGAAGGAGCGTGGTCCCATTTTTACAGTAGGTAAATGTGTAGACAGACAGGTACTTTAAAGACATGCTTTATGGTTCATTTACAGACTTTGTTCCTGAATTTGCATTGTTCTGTACTGAGCAGGTCCTAAACTACATATAAGGTCCTAAAACTACATTTTTGCCACACCTGCCCAATTTCTTTTTTTTACCGACCATGAAACTTGAAATAGGCAGTTATTACAATGACTAAACATATTTGCAATGTTTTTAATTTTTCCTGCTACTGGTGCAGTGCGTTTTCCCTCTGTTTCACATATTAATTATAGCCATTCAACATTATAGTATAACTGAAAGCCGTTATTTTTAACATTTAATAAGCTCTGAAATATATTTAAGTGATTTTAAAACAATCATCACAAACTACAAATTGTATATGCATAAACAATACAGAATCAAGCTACAAAAGTTAACCAGCAACTAGAGTGATTTCTCTTTCTTTTGTTCATTAATTTCTTTCAATGACAGACTTCATCAGGTTTCATCAGGTCTGACACATTCGATTTTCTCCCAAGTCTTTACGGTCATTTAAGGCTCTATAACTCATTTAAGACCATGTTTATAAATTTTGACATATTTGTGTATGTTTTCGTCCGTTGAAGTGCTACTGGTGTGCTGTCTGACACGGTTCAGTGTATGCGTACAGCCGAACGCACAACCGTTTAAATCACTTCACTGCACCGTTTAGGCGGCGTAACTCCAGGTATGGTTATAAAGACTAAAGAAGGAAAAAGTAATTCTTCCGAAATGAAGCAGGAATATCTTGTCAGCTAAAAGTTATTAGAACCATGTCTAGGGACAAGCTGGCCATCACACTGCTCTGACCTCATCAGCCCATTTATATCCTATTATTTGATTTGCTCTTTTTCGCTTATGACAGTTCAGATAATCATGATGATCCTGTTTCCAGAAAAGTTTATTTTATTAGCTTACATCAGAAACAGGGAATCTCTTTAAAAACTGGCTGTTGTTTACACTACATTGCAATGTTATATTTTGTGAAAGTTTACCTGCCAACTGGCGAATGACACTGTTACATATACTCGCCGACACAGATTTGTACTCACATTTGGCACTTGCCAAGTGTTAATTTTAGGCCCTGCTTATGAGTGAAATGTCTTATTTAGGGCACATACAGTAATTTATAACCACTTAGGGACTGTTATGTAATATTTTGCACAATAAGATTGGGGGTAGGGGGGTATAGTTATGGTTATACTTTGTCATTTGATGTGATGTGGCTGCTTTTTCACATTCTCTACACTTTCGTATTTAAGTTTGGTTTGGTGTTTGTATTCATTTCTGATAATGGGGTGGGGTGGTTATGTTTTGTTTTTGTTTTTTTTTTTGTTCATTATTATGAACATTCTTTGTGCTGTTGTCTTTTTCCATTATTATGGTAAAATCTGGTTATGAGTAATTAAAAAAAAAAATTAGCCTTAATATAAAATGAATTAACCTTTTTTTTTTGGAGAAGGAGAAATGTCATATTGCATTGCTTCAAGAAACTCATTTCTCTGATACAGAGCACATGAAACCACATATAAACTGGGCCATCCAGTCTTACACAAATGACAGGCAAAATGAAAGAATCATTTATGTCATTAAATTTCATTCGAGAGTCATGTGCTTTATCATTAATTTGTCAGATACATAGCTCACATCTGTACACATAAAAAGTTAAGCAGTGTATTGTAGATTTCCTAAAATAGGTTAAAGCTTGTGTGAGTATCATTCTTGTTTAAATCTATCCACTTCTGCTGTCCTTAAATAATACTTCCTACTAGCTGAAACTCCTCCTGCCAACTGTTTGTCCTACTGGAATCTTTGGACTCCACTCTTCGTCTTGGTGATGTACCACTCTGGACCTCTTCTTATCATTGTGGGACCCAAACATGCAATATGCCCGACGCCTGAAAATTTCGGGGGGCTTTTCTCCTGCATTTTATTGACTATTGTAGCCAGGCCCTGCATGCACTCTTTCCTGAATGTGAGCACAGAAAGCTCACCTACCCTGCTTCCTGGTTTGTATCCACCTCTCATTAAACAGACAAAATGAGTTTCAATATACATTTCTCAGAAACTACACACTATTTAATGCAGGTTTAGTTTTTTTTTTTTTTTTAACAAATGTCCTTTCATTGCCATAATAACATGGTAAAAAAGGTCAGTTTATTCAACTGGTTGGGTCAGTGTACAGGTAGAACAAAGATATAGTAGACCCATAACTGTCTAACTTCATACATAAACAGTACATCTATGAAAATATATTAAAATTACTTTGATTACAGATTCAGCACCCAGGCCTATGTCATTGGTTGGTGAGACCCAGTTCTTCTCATCAGTTACCTCGTTACAGGACAGTTCAGAAGTGACAGGAAGCGAAGTGGGAGAGAGAGATGGGGGTGGGATCAGGAAAGGTCCTTGAGTCAGGATTCGAACTCGGGTCGGCGTGCTTGTCCACAAGGCTATTGGCAGGTTAGGATGATCCTGTTCTTGACAGCATCCACTTCTATACTTCTGTAGCTTTGGCCAAACCCCAACTGCTCTACAATAGCGACATTTTCAATCCTTCCGTGGCTACAGAATGGTAGTGGGAAGCAGGAGGACCCTGTCAGACAGGTGAACTCCTCTCTCCTTGCAGGAATGTTGTGGAAAAGGTAATACATTAGTAACATTAAATGATAAAGTGGTGGCTGTTGTAGTAGCTTTAGAGGTGGCTGGTAGAGATGGTGGTGATGCACAGAAATCCTCGATAGAGACCGGCATTTTGCATCCCATAGCAGCTTTGTGACTAGCACTCGGCATGTGGGACCGGACAGCGCTGATCCCCATCGCGGCTACACTAATCATCTTCTGACACACAGAGCAGTACGCCTCATTGTTATTCCCAGAGACAGCCCTCAGGCATGGTTCGAACTCCTTATCCTCCAACTATTTGTATGAAAACTTGCACTTCCCCATTAGTAAACACTGTTTAACAACTGGGTGTAAAGTGACCTGTGCTATCACAAAAATGCAGTCAGTCAGTGAGCGCGGTAACAGATGACGTCAAATCTAGGGATTCCTTAAATAAACTACAAAGAATCCCACTATTCGCTTACTCAATGATTAACTTCAGGCAACCTCTTTGGACAAATATACATAATGAAAAGATGATACAAAATTTAATACTTTGAAATGGCGTTAAAGTCTTTTTAATACTTTTTAAGAGCCTTCATTTTTTTTTAAATCGACTTATAAACTTTTAATACTTTTTAAGACCTCAAACACACCCTGAGTTAATGGATTAATTAACAGTAGGCTACTTTTAGCTTACTGGAGTTGGTTTACTCTCTGCCTAAGCCAGGGGTCACCAGACCCAGTCCTGGAGGGCCAGTGTCCCTGCAGAGTTTAATTCCAACCCTAATCAAACACACCTGAACCAGCTAATCAAAGTCTTACTAGGTATATTTGAAACTTCCAGGCAGGTGCGTTGAGGAAAGTTGGAGGTAAACTCTGCAGGACACCGGCCCTCCAGGAACAAGTTTGGTGACCCCTGGCCTAAGCTTTCAACAGATCTTTGAGATAAATCTTCTCAATGTGTGTGAACGTTTCAGCTGAATGGCACTTTTAATGACTGTGGTTTTCATCAACACAAATGTAGATTGAGAAAAGCACAAATAAACATTATCACTCACACTTTTATGTCTCACACTTGCGTGCGTGCATGCGTGCACACACACACATACACACACTGATTTTACATTTATTCTGACATATTATTTCAGTAACAGAAGTTCTACTGCAGTATTAATGTAATAAAGAGAAAATAAGAGACTTTATAACATGTCACTGTTGCAGCTCAAACCATTATGGGTAGAATCTCTCATCAGTCTATTCTGATTCATCAACACAGTTTCACTGATGATCCATAATAATAAGCTCCAAACCCAGGATAGAGCGGCTGAGTGAATTTGGTTTGGACTGTATGGATGAGGCTCATTGTGTCAGAAATGCTGTAGAAGGACAGAGTTCCTGCACTGTGATCCACAAACACTCCTATTCTACTGCTGATGGACTTTACAGGGAGTTCAGTCTCTATGTTATTGTGTCTGAATGAGTATCTGGAGGGAGAGCAGGACAAACTCCAGGACTCATCATTAGATCCAAACACACACTCATCACCCCATCCCTTCCTACGGATGCTCTTATATGACACTGATATATACACACCATAATCTCCACTCCACTCAATCTCCCAGTAACAGCGTCCACACACACTCTCTCTATACAACACCTGAAATACATCAAATCTGTCTGGATGATCAGGATAGGGCTGCTCTGTGTCAGTAATTACTCTGTTCCTCTCAGAGAGACGAAGATATTTATTCATCGTGTTCAGATCCAGAGTGAGTTGATGGGAATCTGATGGAGATAAAACACATCAGAATCAGGAATTATGAACCTGTTTCATCTTCATGTTCAGTGTATCATCACTGTCTCAGTACAGCTGATCAGATATCCTGTGCAAATCATCATTTACATGATCAATTTTTAAAACTCCTCTTTTCACCTTCTACAGGATGTACATGAACACACTCAGAGAGTTTTTCTGCTTGTTTTCTTAGTGACTTACATTGTAAGAAGTCATTTCTGGTCCATAGAACAATGTTGGTGATTGTGACTATGGAAATCAACAGACATACATCCATGATCTTGCATCCATTCTAAAGACATTTCTCATATAATGTTCTATATGATGCTAGATGTTGGAATAATTTCTGTGAGCAAATGAATCTCTACTTTACCTCTTTCTGAGATCTTCTTGAGCTCCTCTTTGCAGAAATCTTCCAGTTTGTCTTTCAGCTGATGGACAGATTCTTTCAGGCCATCAAAAGAAAAGAGAAAAATGAAGGGACTGACATTTACATCTGTACGTTCAGGAGGTGCTGAGAGAGACTGGAGACCCTATAGAAAACAGTAAATTGAAACAGAAAACAGTAGACTAAGATAAATAGACATTTTTTGATTCTGTCACTGCATTGAATCTTCACAAGGACCTTTAGAACATGGTGCCCCGATCAAATTTTACTGCCATTTACACATTAATGAAGACCCCAAACAGGAAGTGAGGATTTAAATTAGCAATGCTTCAGAACTATATATCCACCTGTATATCCAAGGGCTCATGGGACGTAGGAAACTTGTGGATAAGACGTTGACTTGTTAACTGAGGTTCGGTGTTACGGCCCTATGGGTGTGCCTGAGTGTTATTGCTGTCCCCCTCTCTCTCTTGACCCATCAACTTATTAGGCTTGCCCCTCTGGATTGCCATTCATCCAGGCCGATGTCAATCATTATTAATCTGTGTGACATCGCAGCCCTCGCTGCCAATCAAGATCTCCTGCTACAGTTTAACGTGTGAACGCTTTCTTGTTTGTGCTCCTACTTTGTTTGCTTTTCTGTCCCTTGTTTGTTTTAGCCTTGATAACTGTTGTCTTAGTGACAGTTATAGTGTGTGTTTAACGTTACCACCTTTGCTATGCCATTACACATTTTGTAATTTGTTCTATAATTCCTGATCGTGAGTTTCCAATATCCCAGGGAAGAGAGGACAGAGAAGATGTCATGTGACCTACATGGCACAACATGCAAAAACACTACTGTAGGCATAGGCACCATTGGTCCTGGAGTGCCGCTGTCCTGCAGAGTTTAGTTCCAACTCTAATCAGACACACCTGAACAAGCTAATCAAGGCCTTCAGGATTGCTAGGGCTACAGGCAGGTGAGGTTTTTTTTTCAGGGTTGAAGCTAAACTGCAGGATATCGGCACTCCAGGACCGATGTTGCCTATCCCTGCACTACTGTATAGAAACACCAGGTTAGAAGTGAGCACCACACTTGTAAGTTTTGATTTTGTCAGTTAGCATAGTTAAGTTAGGGTGTGTAAATGCTGAAGATATTTTCTTTCCCTTTTTAATTGCAGTTAGGTTAAAGGTTTCACTGTAAGTTAGTTTTGCCTTTGTTATATTATTTTTTTTCTTTTGGTGCCGCTTACGTTCCTTTTCCCTTAGGTTTATTTATTTATTTATTTGTTTTGGGTTAATTTGACTTGTTGTGTAAATAGTTCACTATATATTTTTGTATCTAATTCTTTATTATTGAACTTGGAAAATAAATATCACTGTTTTTGGCAGTGTTTTGTTTGAAGTTTGGTTTATTGCCACCATCACCACGCCAAGTTTATTACAATCTAAATGTTACCTCTTACACCCTTAGACCGACAATCTAAAGTCATAACATTTGGGAACAAAACCCTTGTCTCAACCAATCATCTAACTTCCTGAAACCTTCATATATTGAGCTTCCTCATACCATACTGTTTGTCTCTCTTGAAATTCACTCACAATGGATCCAGAGATACAGATAAACACCTGGTCCAAACAATGATCTGTTCAATTTCAATCCCACTACTTACAGAAATACATCTCATCATTCCGATCACAGTCATTCTTCTAAACATCTGTGTTCTGTTGTGCACATTCCTAAGCTCTGTGAGCATTCTCTCCCAAACTAATTTCAAAAAAACTCTCTGAATGGTTTCTAAGCTCCATCCTCTCTGCCAACAAGAACTACAATCCAAGATCATCATTCTCACAGTAGACACGGTAAATGGAATCCTCACTCTCCTCGCAAGCCACTTCTCCTGCACTCCACTCCCAATAGCTCTCCTCAGCGCTCCCATCGCATGTCTGCCAGAGCAGAGGAAAACATCAGTAACTGGACCGTGGCTTGTCTTCAACGTGCACTCAAAAGGTATCCAATTAAATCGTACAGATAACAAAGTGAGATTATTCCAACTATATTCAGCATCATTCAAAAGTGCTTCTGGCAACTCCTAGCGAGTCACTCTCAAGCTGTGTCCCAAAGTGGAGTGCACAGACTCCGAAGTGCGTATTTGAAGTGTGAATGCGTCACAGCGGCACAACGAAGGCTGTCCCAAACTGAAGTGCGTGGACTCCGAAGTGCGAATTAGAAGGGCGACTGCGTCACAGTGTCACGACGTAAGCTGTCCCAATTCAGGACGCACCTTCCAAAGTGCGCATTCCAAGGCTGAATGCGTCACTGTGGCGTGACGAAGGCTGCCGTAATTCGAAAGCGACTTCAAATGCGGTCTCCGATTCCCAGGAAAATGAAGTGTACATCTCATGGACACTTCGCACCCTACCATATCCCAGAATCACTTGCACACAGATGACGATGGAATTCATATTCAAAGAACATGACGGGTAAGAGTTCTGTAGGGGAATTCACATTGAAATGTAAGTATTGTGTTTTCATTTACTGCAATACCTAGCGAAAACAAGTGTTAAAACAAGTTTTTTTTTTTTATCTTTTTTTTTTCAAAGCCCACAAACAATAAGACAACCACTATATAAGGCAACAGTATTTCCCTTTGTTGTGTTTTTGTAGTGCTGTCATGAAAGATATGTCAAATAATTTAACCAAACTTTAGCACTTTAGTATTTTGTATGCATGTCCTGCTGTGTCATGTTTTCTAATGTTAAGATTGCAAACCTTTCTTTATATTATCAGTGTTTCCATTTTCTCTTGTTGTAGGACTTTTTTTGGAGAAAGTGAAAGACTTAAAAAAAAATACAAAGTAAGCAAGTTAATAGACATTTTTTTTTGCTGAAATTCATTGTGCTGTTGTTAACAGGCATGGTTTATTTGCTCTGATTTAGGATTGCAAGTGTCCTGGGACATGTGAGGGAGTGAGTGGAAGCTGGTGGAGCTACTCAGGGAGGACATCAAACTCCAGAGAGAGACACAGGAGAGCAGGGAGAGACTATTTTCTCTTCTTGAGAGAATGGTTATTGGCCATTCTCTATTAGGTGAGAGAAAACAGTGAAAAAATTACAAATTTTAATTATCTTTTTTTTGGTCACTTGTGTTTAGTTGTAGTTTATTTTTGTGATGCAAGTTAAGAATAAAATGAATAATTTTTGTACATTTTGTATTGTATATTCACATGTGAAAAAAAAAGAGAAGTAATTACAATGTGTAAATTTTTGTAATGCAGCTTATAATTTTTTCACAACACTCTTCTATGTACGTTTATTTTATTTTTTGTCCTGTAAATATTTTTTTTCACATTAAAACAAATTGTTCATACGTTACTGAAAATACTTTTTACAACTATTTACAACATAGCTTAGGTTTAACATTAGAAAAACAACACCTTGGTAACATATCAGTCAGTATTTGAACTGGTATATATATATATATATATATATATATATATATGTGTGTGTGTGTATGTATGGTTTTGTATTTTTTTCATATGTATCATTACATTATTCAAGTCGGTTTAAACGCAATGAATGCATTTAAAATTATCCAGCAAGGATGCAGCAAAACAATATAATTTACCCGGCCATGCTCTTGGCCAAGCCTGGGGTACATCCCCACCATCTCCTCCAGTAAAAGATAAAATATAAAAACAAATATGACCAATGCTGGCTCCATAACTTAAACGTTTAAACCTGTCAGGGTGGTGGCGCCCTTCTCGCACCATTGCTATGCGACAGGAGCGGTAATCGGGAACACCTGGTGGCGCAATTAGGAAATCCTGCGAAGGTGGAGCGTCTCATGCACTTCTGAGGGTCCTTTGTGCACTTCGGAGGCGTGGCCTTTGAAGTCCATGCACTTCGAAGTGCGTGCACTCCACTTTGGGACACAGCTTGCATCACATGTGATGTCACAAGGAATTCTACTCTACAGCCTCAGAAAGCAGCTCCCCTCCCCCCAGGCGGCCAAACCGTAATTCCACCCGAACTTGCTCAATCTCTCCTTTCCCAAATAATCTCAACTTTCTTCTCTATGCTCACAGTTTGCTCAAAACCCCCTCTCACTAACATTCTTTCATCCCAACATCCATTCCTCTACCCTTCCTTTAGCCATTTGCAGCAATACAGCTCCTGTTTTTCATAATAATTGTCAAATAGCTACTTCTACAGTTCAGATGCCTCAAGGGACCCTACCTCACATGGCTCAATCCAGACTTCTTCAACCGGATAACTCAACAGCCCAGAAACCTCATCCAGTGCCCCAAGGGACCCTACCTCTCGTGGCCCAATCTGGACTCCTTCAACCTCCAATTCTATTTCCAACTAATCGATCCTTTGCACAGGCTCACTTTAATCTCCACTTCCCAACAATTCCTCCTCCAAGCAGCTCACATACCTGGACACCTTAATCTCATAGCTAACTCATTATCTCATTTATCATTTCAGAAATTCAGACTCTTGGCCCCAGAATTGGACATTCATCCTACTCCGGGCCCACTGTTTTTGACAACCATTCAACAACCACTAAACCCGCAGATCAGAAATCTTACAAATGCTTCTCAAGAAGCCATTCTTAATTGTCTTGCCCCAAGGATGCTTTCAGTGTACGTCACTGGCTGAAACTGTTTTAAAGCTCACTCTCCTTCCATTAGCTTCCTTTCCCATCAACCAACATGCTGTCCATTTGCAACTTCATATCTTATGCTCATTTCCATCCTAAAGATCCACATGTGTTCTGTCCAAACTTATCAGGGATCAACATCTTCAGTAACCACTTGCAACAATTGCCCTGTCCTTCCACTAACCACTGACCTACTTAGCCTGATCATAAAGAGAAAATGCAGAGGCTATCTAAATCCTGAGACTAATCAAACCTCAGAGTCCATGTTCTTGCTAGCAATCTCACTCTGACTTCATCTACATTCCATCCTTCTATCCATTCCTGCATCTCAGACATTACTATCCACTCCTCATATACTCTCATCTTTACCCTTCAAAGAAGCAAAACTGACCAATTAGAAACATCATTTCCTATTTACATATTTCATCTAAACTCCTTTCTCAGTCCATTCAAACCTATTTCCAAATATGTCTCATCTAGATACTCAGGCTAAACATCTCCCAAAGATCCGCTCTTCTATCCACGTTATTTTTCAATGTGGAAGTAAGCCGTTTTCTGGTAATGTGTTAGACGTCCGGTTCATAATCCGCCATAGGGAAATAACGAGAAGAATATTGAAGTGCAGTAAACGTTAAAACAGTTTGCACTACAAACCAGTGTGTTCACAATTAAGATAATACATTAAAATAATATGGTAAGACACACCAGTTTGCAATATCAAGCAGCAAAACAAGCTTTTTGTGCAGCTAAAAATAGCTGGAAGTGGATGAGACTGGAAGCCAGACACAAAAAAATTACAAATGGCTGCACCCACTCTTATGGGAAAAATAAGGTGGATACAGAAATCGGAAACTGGTCGCAAGATTCTGGTTTAGCAAGCTGTCAGGAACTGGGATGGGATTCAGTTTGCAGGCACAAACAATTTTTTATTGAAATAAATCAGCACTTAACACAGGCAGCCAGATAATCTTAAGAGTTCACACAGATCCAGCAGGGGGTGTTTAAACAGTCAAAGAAGAGCAGCAGAGCTTGTATCAGCTTAAAGGGGGTCATCGGATGCTAAGTTCACTTTTTCATGTTGTTTAAACATTAATGTGTGTTGGCAGTGTATGTACAAATCTACCCTATAATGATAAAAATCTATGCAGTGGTTTTTAATTAATCTGTAAAAATAATATCCCCTTTTTCAGATCGAGCTGTTCTCAGATGCCTGTCGGTATCAGGCCGCTCCTAAGATAGTTGATTGACATGAACATTTTACCTCAGACCAGCTGTCAGAGTCCAGTAACTTTCCTTGTTTCGATGCAGAAGCAGGGATGTAAATTAGACAAGAATATCTCCAATTGAGGGATTGAGGTGTTGTGTTGCTGGATGTAATAATAAACATAGTGGTCTTCACTTACTCCCAAAATCTGAGACACTGAAGATGCAGTGGATTACATTTGTTTGTGAATGAAATGCGCCTCCCGATCTACATATATCCATCTATGTTCGCGCAAATCATTCGTGATCCACCTTCACTTACAGCAGAAGTGAGTATAAGCGTTTTTTATCAATCTTTGCGATCGCCTTTCCTTATAACGTGGTAGTTAGGAAGTTTAGCGGCTAAATGCGGCTAAAGTAAACAAGCTCGTCATTCCTCAGAGAGAAGAGAGGGGCGGGGTGAGCAGAGCTCATTTACATTTAAAGGAACAACCCCTTAGAATTAGATGATTTTTGCAGAGCTGACTTTGACAAGGTAAAAAGGGTGTTGTTTTACACAACCATTGAGAATTTTTAATCAAAGTATATTAGAGACTTTTCATTAAGACCCTAAAGAATCATATTGTCACGAATCTGGTTGGTGTCCCGCTGTCCGCTCACCACCAGATGTCACTCTCACCCCATCATCACACTCTGACTGTTGTACCACACCCCGGACTACATCTCCCGTCATGCATCACGCTGATTGCGTCAGCACATGTGACCAATCAGCAGCACCATAAAAGCCCCGGTCTTTCCCCATGCAAGTCACGAATTGTTGTTGTTAGTGTTGTTATTTTCCATTGTTAGCGTTTCCTAGTTTCCTTGTTCCCAGTGTGTTGTTCCCTCGCCTGGCCCATCTCGTTTCAACTGCTCGCCGCCTGCCTACTGGACTCTCGCTCGTGTTTATTGGTTTATCCTCCTCGCCCAGCCCCTTACGGATTACGTTCGCCACGGTTTGACCCTCGCCTGTTTCACAGACTTACTATTGTGCATCGTCTTCGTTATACCTGCCTGCCATTGTTGTTTGACCCTGCCTGTCCGACCATGCATCTGTCTCGTCCCTTAAATAAAAGCTTGCATATGGATCCGCTCGCCTCTCGTCTCACTCAACAAGGATCCAGCAGCTCAGGACACTGCAATACAGATCATGCTCCTCAAGCAAGGTGAGTGATCAGTTGAGGAATACGTCATGGACTTTATTACATTAGCACATCAGACTTCTATGAACGAGCTGTGTCTAATGATATTTTTCCGTGGAGGACTTTCTGAACCTTTCGGCTCCTCAATGCCTCTGTATCAGCCCCATTGGACTCTAAGTCAATACCTGGATATCGCACTACAGATCAGCGGTTCATCACTTACTGTGGGTGTCGCGGAGAAGCAACGCGACTTCGCGGTAACGCCGGCCGTGCAGCCCGCCCGTGTAATGGCGGCCGCGCCGGTGTGCGCTCACAAGATGGCGGCGACGGCGGAGCCTGTTCACAAAATGGCGGTGAAAACAGAGCTCCGTCACGTCACAGCTGCCATACAAGAGCCATTTAAAGTTACAGCTACATTTCCTGAGTCAAGTCAAGTTGCAGCTGTGTTTCCTGAGTCAAGTCAAGTTTCCAAGGCAAGTTAAGCTACAGCTGTTGTTCCAGTGTCAAGTCAAGCTACGGTCCTGGTTCCTGTGTCAAGTCAGGTTAAAGCTGTGTTTCCTGTGTCAAGTCAAGTCAGAGCTATCGTTCCTATCTCAAGTCAAGTTACAGCCATCTTTCCCACGCCAGAGCCACTGCACAAGATGGCCGTCACGCCAGAGCCACTGCACAAGATGGCTGTCACGCCAGGGCCTGTTCACAAGATGGCCGCCATCCCCAAGCCATACCACAAGATGGCCGCCATCCTAGAACCCTCGGCCAGCACTTGGACGCCGCCTGTGGTCATGATGGCCCACGTGCTGGACTCACCCCTAATGACAGTATGGGCAGCTAAATTGGCGCTCCTTCACGCCGCGGCGGCTACCCCAGAGTCAAGTCAAGACACAGAGTCAAGTCAAACTAAAGCTGCGGTTCTCCATGAGTTAAGCAAAGACACAGCTGTCATCCTCCACGAGTCAAGCCAAGTCACAGCTGTTCCCCACGAGTCAAGTCCCGTTACAGCGGATTTCCATGAGCCAAGCCAGGTTACAGCAGATCCTCATGAGCCAAGTCAAGCTGCTGTTGTTATTCCAGAGCCAAGTCAAGCTTCAGCCGCTGCTCCAGAGTCAAGTCAGGCTACAGCTGTAGCTTCCAAGCCCAGTCAAGTTTCTAAGCCCAGTCAAGCTTCCAAGCCCAGCAACGTCAGGGCCGTGGTTCCTGAGTCAAGCAACGTCATAGCCGTGGTTCCTGAGTCAAGCAAGGTAACAGCCGTGGTTCCTGAGTCAAGTAAAGTCAACGATCTTCACAAGCCAGTTCAAGTCATCGCTGGTCTTCACGTGTCAGATCAAGTCACTGCCGATCTCCATGAGCCAAGTCAAGTCACCGCTGATCTCCATGAGTCAAAGCAGGTCACTACTAATCTTCACGTGTCAAATCAAGTCACTGCTGATCTCCAAGAGTCAAGTCAGTTCACTACCGATCTCCACGAATCAAGTCAAGTCACAGCCAATCTCCACGAACCAAGTCTAACCACAGCTGATCTTCATGAGCCTAATGAAGTTATTGCTGCTGCTCCAGAGTCCAGTCACGTCCCGCCTGACGGCCCAGAGTCCAGTCACGTCCCGCCTGACGGCCCGGAGTCCAGTCACGTCCCGCCTGACGGCCCAGAGTCACGTCAAATCCCGCCTGACCGCACAGAGTCAAGTCACGTCCCGTCTGACCGCCCAGAGTCAAGTCACGTCTCGTCTGAGCGCCCAGAGTCAGCTCCTGAGATCACGTCTGTTCACAAGTCCGCCCCTGAGATCACGTCTGCACTCAAGCCTGCTCCAGCGCTCCCGTCTGGTCACAAGCCTGCTCCAGAGCTCCCGTCTGATCACAAGCCTGCTCCAGAGCTCGCGTCTGATCACAAGTCCGCTTCAGAGGACCCGTCTGGTCTCAAGTCTGCCCCAGAGGTCACGTCCGGTCCCAAATCTGCTCCAGAGGCCTTCCCCGTCGGAGAAGCTGCGCCCATGCCTCCTGAGGTGTCGGCATCCGCCGTAGAACCTCCCAGGGAGGCGGCGTCAACCTGCGCACTTTCTGCTTCTCCCCTTATTCTGTCTGCCTCCTCTATCCCTGTTCTCCCCAGGTCCCAGTATATTACACGGGTTCCTGCTCCGCCCTGGAGGGCCCCGGCGCCTCCGGCTCCGCCCTGGAGGGCTCCTGCGCCTCCTGCTCCGCCTCCGCCCTGGAGGGCTTCTGCGCCTCCTGCTCCGCCCTGGAAGGCTTCCTCCCTACCGGTTCTGCCTCAGTCTCCTGGCCCTCCCACCGCTCCCCAGGACTGTTTTGCTGTTGGGGGGGGGGCTATGTCACGAATCTGGTCGGTGTCCCGCTGTCCGCTCACCACCAGATGTCACTCTCACCCCATCATCACACATTGACTGTTGTACCACACCCCGGACTACATCTCCCGTCATGCATCACGCTGATTGCGTCAGCACATGTGACCAATCAGCAGCACCATAAAAGCCCCGGTCTTTCCCCATGCAAGTCACGGATTGTTGCTGTTAGTGTTGTTATTTTCCATTGTTAGCGTTTCCTAGTTTCCTTGTTCCCTTGTTCCCAGTGTGTTGTTCCTTCGCCTGGCCCATCTCGTTTCGACTGCTCGCCGCCTGCCTACTGGACTCTCGCTCGTGTTTATTGGTTTATCCTCCTCGCCCAGCCCCTTACGGATTACGTTCGCCACGGTTTGACCCTCGCCTGTTTCACGGACTTACTATTGTGCATCGTCTTCGTTATACCTGCCTGCCATTGTTGTTTGACCCTGCCTGTCCGACCATGCATCTGTCTCGTCCCTTAAATAAAAGCTTGCATATGGATCCGCTCGCCTCTCGTCTCACTCACTCTGTTACACATATCAACTTGTGGAAAATGGGCATC
>JAMKFB010000189.1:1219244-1352048 GCA_036247105.1 Cirrhinus mrigala | reverse complement strand
ACTATCGACCTGGCATCGTGGCAGATGTTGCTTGTGCAGCCTGCCTTCCACAGCAGAACTGTTTTGTGTCTCACAGCAGTGTTTCGTTACTGAATAAATCCACCATCGTTAAGGAATCAAGTGAGTCAGTGATTCAGTAATCCATTCATAAAGGCAGTTGCTTGCCTCGTTTCTGAATGAATCTGCTGTTTGAACGAATCTGTTGAACTCACTTATTCAAACAGCCATTTGCTGCCACCTACTGGTTTGGTTTCAATTTATTTTCATTTCATTGCGTACAGGTGTAGAAAACACAAACTAACAAAAAACAAAAAAACAGAAGACAAATAATAATTTAATATTGTATTTACACAACATCACTGTGCAGGAAATGTTTAACACTGTATCAAATTTATTTATATTTACATATTTACATTTCTGCATTACAAATGTCCAGTTATATTAATATGTTTACTTTACTGCAGTACAAATGTTCAAAGTTATATATATTTACATGTTTACATTACTGCAGTACAAATGTTTAGTTATTTATATATTTACATGTTTACAGTACTGTATTGAAACTGTTCAATGTTTGTTATATTTACATTCACAAAGTTTACATTCCTGCAGTGCAGGCAACATTGTATAAAATATACATGTTTATATTATTTATTACAAAAATAAATCTAAAATCATCAATCTCCAACAAATTTTATCTTGTCTTTAATCCTTTGCCCAAGCTTTCACTCATGGGCCATTCTGGTAATTACTATAATGTATAACTATATAATACTATATGTAATACTTAAATTATAAATCGCTGTCACATTAATCTTATGAAAGAGTTTTGTCGCTAGTATACTTCGCTATAGAATGCGCTATGCGGAAGTAAATAGGCTGGCCGAGATTCTACCGGAAATACGTCAGCAGCGTTCGTGCATAGAGTCTATTGTGAACCCCTTAAAAGCAACTACTTCCATTATATATGCACATCTGAGAAATTCAGTTAACAAAAACAGTTTGTGAAACCCTGACTTGATGCACTACTCACCACTGGAGGAGGACAACAGCAGCAGCAGCTGGTGGCTTTACAGGCAAATGCTGACAGAAAAATGGAGATGATGAACTCAAGGATGGTGAATGGAAGCAATACACCACTGATTCCCCTGACGCTGAACTAAGAAAAAAAAAATTAATCATTAGCACAACTAATAGTTACAAAATGATTGATAATTAGTACTCACAGTGGACGCTCAGCAGTCTGAAATCTACAATCCCTGAAGGTCATATAGGAATATAACATTTTTATAAGCCAAACTGTTGAGTTTACAGTTACTGTATATTGTCAATGCCTTCTGTCAACATCAATGTGATCTCTATTAAGAGATCTATAAACCACTTCTGAAATGTTGGGAAAAAAGACAGATTGCAAACTAAGGTTTGACTTTTTGACAAGTGACTTTTAAATGACTACACAGTCATCTTGTAATTACTAAATAAATGTGAATATTATATAGTTGGTGACATACCCCAAAACCCAAATCCATTGAAAGAGTAACAATGGCAGTGCTTGCAGCTAAAGCACTGAAAATGTTAATTCCAAGAGAAACTTTTACCTATTGACAGAAAAAAACAACAACATAAAACAACATTAAGCAGATTATTTTAGCAATAAATGTTGATGTTGAATGTACTGTAAAAAAAAAAAAAAATACTGTCATAAGTTACTAAGTTATATAGCTCTTGTTAAACATTTAAATTTAGATTATTTTTCATGTCATAGTGTGGAGTTATCATTTGCAGCTCAAAATTTTTGATGTCCAGAAGTATTCATCTTAAGGTCCTTTTTATTATTATTTATTTTAATAACAGTTTTAACAGTTTTGTTTTTGTGTGAACTGTTGTGCTTAGACCCCAGTGTGCAAAGTTTTAAACAACAAATACACATTTTTCCCACTAAATTTGGTACACATACTCCTTTTCACACTATGTACAAATCTGTACATTTAATAATGTTAGGCCATTCAAATTTTATATTATTAGTCACTGTAACCTGATTGGCTGCTATTGGCCCTATAGGTGCAATTTTGACACAATTTGATGTGAATTAGCAAAATGTCAGGAAGTCTATGAGGATCAAGTTTCATTAAATGCGGGTGTTGCGTTCATAAAAAATAGCCAGACTGTTCAATTTCAGTGTTGTCAGACTGTTTAATTCTCATATATTATCACAATGCTTTGATTTATTAAACATTTTTTTGAGATCCTTTTGCCAGAAACATCCCTAGCTGATATGTGCAACAACTAGCGAGGACTGGACAAATGGCCTAGGAGGAGTTTGAAAAAGAAGTTTTTGTTGTTTTGAGGAAATAAAGAAATGACAGAAATGTTTATAGATGGAAATTCAAATCAACATCTAAAGATTCAAGGGAAAAAATGCTAGTCATTACTCTGAAATGTAAATTATTATTATTATTATTATAGTATCATTATTATTTTGAAGTCAATTATATATATATATATATATATATATATATATATATATATATATATATACCAATTATTTTATTATTATTATTATTATTATTATATTTCAAACCCTAATAACAACAAGTGTACATACCAGACACAAACCAGAGGGTGAATTACATTTGTTTTCTGCAGCAATGCAGAGTGAGCCTGCAATAATGTACTAAGAGGAGAGAGAATGGCAATAATTGAGGTTTTCATTGGGATATGAAGCTTGTAGGGGTGTGACGATACACTGAGCTCATGAGACGAGACAATACACAATATTGGGTCAATGAGAACAAAACAATATTTTAACATTATTTTTAAAAAATCTTTAATGACAAAATATGATTGGAAAAAAAAATGTTTTTGTTTTTTTGTTTTTTTTTATTCTAGCAAGCAGTGTAAAAGGTTTTGCCACAAATTCAACTGACTTCTCTCCTGGTGATTTCCCAAGAGTCTCTTATTGTTGATATTGCGAGACAGCTTTTCACCTCAACGAGAAATATCATGACGTTAGTATTGTGAGATCTCGTCACACCCCTAATATCTTGTATTATAAAACAAAGAACACTTGATTGTATAATTGTTTCTTACAATGATAGATCCCCAGTAAGGAGTAAATGTATGGACAAAAATAAATCCTGAATTAGCTCCAAACATGATGCCACACAGGAGAGTAAACAGACCAATCATTATCTGGACAGTCTGTAAGGGGGAATAAGAATATACAGAGTAGGACAAGAGAGTCACAACAAACATATGTTTGCGGAACAATATAAAATGTAGAAGATGAATTTATGGCCGCTGTAGTTATAAACTTATGATTGTACTATGAAAATATCCAAAACATTTTACAAGAGTGGAACTCTAACTGTATGAATTCACATAGTGATTTGCAGATGTGCAAAACATGTCCTTTTTTTTTGTTTGTCTTTTTTTGTTTTGATAGTTTACAACTCCTAAAACATTCTTCTCTGTACATTTTATTATAGTACCCTGTAAATTATCAAACTTATTTTATATTGGTGTCTTTCCCGCTATGTCACCAAGGCAATGATTCACATTATGCAATAAATTGTGTCAGCTTTGTTAAATCTGTGTACCACTCCATTTTTTTAAAAACATATTCATGTATTTTTCTTACCTCACATTGTCATGCACACATATAACAGTCAGTTATTTAGGTTTAATGAAAAAATCCTTACCCCAAGGGCTTTTGGTTGGATTTTCAAAAATGTCTGAAGTTCCTGAAGAGGTGAAAATGTTGGCACTTGTTGAACACAAACAGGCACAGAAGAATTTGTCACAGTCCCAGTGTCAGGATTGTGTTTGGTTTGTCTTGGTTTTCCTAGTGTTTTTCCCCAGTGTTTCTTGTTCTTTTGGTTTGTTCCGTTTGCTCCCCCTTTTGGTTTAGTTTAGTCCGTGCCCATATTTGTACTTCCCCTCATTTGCTCGTTTGTAGTCACTCCCCTGTCTCTGTGTATATATTGTTCTCAGTCTCTCACTCCCATTGTCTGTGATTAATGTTCCTGTGTGGGTTATGTTCCTTGGTTTTGTTTGTTTATTTGTTTTCAATAAATCACAGTTTGTTTATCTACTCCGGTTTCCTTCAAGTTTCATCTGCCATCTCCGTCTCCACCAGCAGCGTGACAGAATCACGGACCTTGAAAACCAAAGATGAGTCGGGCTGAGGTAGCTTTGAGGAGACTGCGGCAGGGCGGTCGTGAGTTGGAACGGTATGTGGAAGAATTCATCGAGCTCTCCCACCAGGTAGGCTGGCACGAAGCTTCTCTCTGCGCTGTGTTTGTTTTGGGGCTGGATGATGAGACGATACGCTGCGATCTTCCCGCTTGTAGTTTCCCCTTGATCGAGCTAATCAATCTGATTCTCTATATAAACGGATCTGATTTTGAAGTAGAAGTTCAGAGTCCGATTAGGTCTCATCTTCCGGCCCCCTCCCAGACACAGCGCAACGCGCCCGCCTGCTCTAAGCCGAGAACCTCCACATGCCGTGTCAACGGCTCGAACCGCCAGCCCAGTCCCAAATCCCCAGTCATCCTCCAGAGCTCCACCGCTGTCCTCAGCCCGATGCGGCCGGCCTCATCCCCGCGCTCTAATCCGCCGGCCACCGCCCAGAGCCCAGTCCCTCAGGCCGCCACGCCAGAGTCTGCACGCAAGATGGCTGCCGCCACGCCAGAGTCTGCACGCAAAATGGCAGCCACCACGCCGGCGTCTGCTCGCAAGATGGCCGCCACGCCAGAGCCTGCAAGCAAGATGGCTGCCGCCACGCCAGAGTCCGCACGTAAGATGGCCTCCGTTCCTGAGCCCCCGGCCAAGATGGCCTCCGTTCCTGAGCCCCCGGCCAAGATGGCCTCCGTTCCTGAGCCCCCGGCCAAGATGGCCTCCGTTCCTGAGCCCCCGGCCAAGATGGCCTCCGTTCCTGAGCCCCCGGCCAAGATGGCCGCCAAGACTGAGCCCCCGGCCAAGATGGCCGCCAAGACTGAGCTCCCGGCCAAGATGGCCGCCGCACCCGAGCTCACTGACCCGCCAGAGCGCCCTCAAGCAACCGCGCCGCCAGAGCGCCCTCAAGTGACCGCACGCACAGAGCCTGCTCACCCAGTGTCTTCGCTGGAGACGCCCAGCCCTCCAGAGTCTCCGCTGGGGTCGTCCAGCCGTCCAGAGCCCGCTCGCCCCGAGTGCCGTCCAGGGCATGCTCCACAAGAGCTTCCTTCAGAGCCCACGTCTCCTTCGGCACTTCCTCAGCCAAGTCAAGTTCCCAAGTCAAGTTACAACTATGTTTCTTGAATCAAGTCAAATTGCAGCTGCGTCTGCAGAGTCACGTCAAGCTGCGGACACATCTCCTGAGTTAAGTCAAGTTTCAGATACGGCTTTGGAATCAAGTCTAGTTGCGGCTACGTCTACTAAGTCTAGTCAAGTGACGTCTGCATCCCCCGAGTCTAAGCAAGTTGTAGCTGTGCTTTCCGAGTCCAGTCAAGCTTCCGAGTCAAGTCAAGCCAAAGCTGTCGTTCCTGAATCAAGTAAAGTCACAGCTGTTCCCCATGAGTCAAGCCAAGTTGTTGCGTGTGTTCCTGAGTCAAGTCACATTACCGCTGTGGTTCTTGAGTTAAGTCATGTTGCAGCTGGGTTTACTCCGTCAAGTCAAGCGGCTGGTTCAAGTCAAGCTACAGCTGCTGTTTCAGCTGAGTCGAGTCACGTCACGTCACGTCACGTCACGGCTGAGTCACGTCACGTCACGTCACGTCACGGCTGAGTCACGTCACGTCACGTCACGGCTGAGTCAAGTCACGTCACGGCTGAGTCGAGTCAAGTCACGTCACGGCTACATCTCCTGAGTCAAGTCAAGTTCCTGGTGCGTCTCCTGGGCCAGGACAAGTTCCTGAGCACACATCGGAGCCCGAGCTGCCTCCAGCTTACCCTCCGGAGGCTGAGCTCACGTCTGGGGTCAAGGCCGCTTCTGAACCCTCTATCGCCGGAGAAGCCGCGCCTATGCCTCCTAAAGGTGTCAGCCCAGGCTGTGGAACCTCATAGGGAGGCGGCGTTAACTGTTGAACTCTCTGCTTCTCCCCTTTCCTCTGTCCACCTCCTCTATCCTTGCTCTCCCCAGGTCTCGATCCTTGACGCAGTTACCCGCACAGCCCTGGAGGGCTCCTGCGTGCCTTCCACCGAGTCCTCCAGAGCCGGAGCTCTGTCCAGCTCGCCCTCCAGAGCCGGAGCTCTGTCCAGCTCGCCCTCCAGAGCCGGAGCTCTGTCCAGCTCGCCCTCCAGAGCCGGAGCTCTGTCCAGCTCGCCCTCCAGAGCCGGAGCTCTGTCCAGCTCGCCCTCCAGAGCCGGAGCTCTGTCCAGCTCGCCCTCCAGAGCCGGAGCTCTGTCCAGCTCGCCCTCCAGAGCCGGAGCTCTGTCCAGCTCGCCCTCCAGAGCCGGAGCTCTGTCCAGCTCGCCCTCCTGAGTCGACTCCTCCCCCAGCGTGCCCTCCTGCGCGCCCTCCTGAGTCGGCTCCTCCATCAGCGCGCCCTCCTGAGTCGGCTCCTCCTTCTGCGTGCCCTCCTGCACGCCCTCCTGAGCCAGCACCTCATCCAGCGCTCCCTAGGGCTGGCAGAACTGTAAATTCCCCCAAGAAAATTTTGGGGGGGGGCTACTCCCCTGTTCGGCCATGGCCTCCTGAACTGTTGACCCGGCCATGGCTTCCCGGACCCCCGGACCCGCCAGGGCCACAAGGACTGTGTGCTCGGCCATGGCTCCCTGAATCCCCAGACCCGCCATGGCCTCATGAACTGTGTGCTCGGCCATGGCTCCCTGAACTCCCCGATCCGCCATGGCCTCATGAACTGTGTGCTCGGCCATGGCTCCCTGAACTCCCCGATCCGCCATGGCCTCATGAACTGTGTGCTCGGCCATGGCTCCCTGAACGCCCCGATCCGCCATGGCCCAATGGACTGTGTGATCCGCCATGGTCCCCTGAACTCCCTGATCCGCCCTGGAGGCCGTCCCTATATCTTGTGTCGCCTGTGTCCCCGCCTACCGGCCTCCAGAGAGCCCACCCTCCCACCCCAGTGTGTGTTACGGCGCGAGTCGCGCCTTGTGAGAGGGGGGGGGTAATGTCAGGATTGTGTTTGGTTTGTCTTGGTTTTCCTAGTGTTTTTCCCCAGTGTTTCTTGTTCTTTTGGTTTGTTCCGTTTGCTCCCCCTTTTGGTTTAGTTTAGTCCGTGCCCATATTTGTACTTCCCCCTCATTTGCTCGTTTGTAGTCACTCCCCTGTCTCTGTGTATATATTGTTCTCAGTCTCTCACTCCCATTGTCCGTGATTAATGTTCCTGTGTGGGTTATGTTCCTTGGTTTTGTTTGTTTATGTTTTCAATAAATCACAGTTTGTTTATCTACTCCGGTTTCCTTCAAGTTTCATCTGCCATCTCCGTCTCCACCAGCAGCGTGACACCCAGCTGGTGTGGTTTGTGTCGGTGGTTGAAAGGTGATGAAAAACGCTGAAGAGCTCATGGTGCTGGACATTCTTGTCTAAATCTGATATCAACCTGTACAAAATCACAGTAAATCAAAAATGTAAAGCATATAATTATAAAATAGATTTTCTAAGTTAAAAACTTTTTTTTTTAAGAGTTTTTTAAATTAAAATATTATATATTCATGTATTTTAATTTTATAAACATTGTATTCATAGTGTTGAAACACTTATGACTGCAGTTATGTCATAAGAGTTATTACCATTGGTTTAATTACTGTTATTAACTACAATAATCTGTTAGACTTTGAAAACGGAGAATGTTTAAATTGATTTACATTATTACTATTAAGAGCATCTGCTAATACCTTAAATGTAAATTACAAAAGTGCCCGACCAGCCATTATAGATTATTACCAAATAAAGATAATCCATTCATTAATTACATGCAGTTGAACAACAACAGAATCTAGAAAAAATGCAAAGATAGCTATTTGTATAAAAGTAGTTGAGAGATGCAGTGTAAGTATATAATTTGGTTTACCAGAAAAAAATCCTCCCGTCAGTTGGTTTTTCACACTTACCTCTGCAGATACACTTTGCTCTGTGGAGCTCAGCTGATAAGGAGGGGTGTCAAAGCTGGCCAATGCTACCAGGAAATATTTGATGATAAGATAAGATACAAGATAATATAAGATAAGATAAGAATGTTAAAAACACAAAACACAATAAAAAAAAAAAAAAGAATTCAAAACTTTTTATGTTGTACTTCATTATAAGTAATCTGTATGCTGGTTCCTTAGTACAATATCCCATCACACCTGTGCTTTTGTTAAAATTCCAGCCCTGTACCACGATGCCAATGCAAATGTAAGAGTAGGTCATAAAAAGAGTGTAGCTATAACTAGTGACACGTAGACTTTAAAGGCTGTTCAGAGCTATGAGCACAATCATGGCACATGTCATAACCACTGAGTGGGAAACTGAAGGTTTTGTATAGGGCTGCACGATTTGGGAAAAATGTCACATTGCGATTATTAAGGTCAAAATTGCGATTTACGATTGCGATACGATAAACAAGTGGTATGACTCAACTTGCTTGTTATCAAGGAAAATGCACACACAGATTACTAATAATGCTGAAATTTGTATTTCTCAACTGAGATACAGTATACAGTGCAGTCTAGCAACAACTAGAAATGAACAATGTTTTCAAATTAAAACAAAATTGTACAAAATTAAATAACAGTAACATCTTTACATTACTGAATTAAATTACATTAAATTAACTTTAAAATAAAATGAAAAAGTCAAAAGTACAGATAAATAAAACAAATACCCATTTTTATATTTTTACATTTTGTCCCAAAACAGGGACATTTAAGCAGGATTTAACATATACTTTGTATATTTCTTTTGAAAAGAAAACTGGATATAGGAGTGTGGTTTCTCAATAGAACTTAAACCTCTGTAACTGTTGTTGTTATTTTAAATGACCAACTGGTACATTAAAATTCTCTTTCTAAAACATTCTATTTAGCAATTGAGAGGTTCTTTGCCAAAAAACAAGCATGTCAACCTTGTCTGGTTTCAGACAGGAGCGATGATCTGTTACAACATTACCACTAGTGCTAAAAGCTCTCTCTGATGCAGAGCTTGTTGCTTGTATGCACAGATATTTCTGTGCTAGTTTGCATAGCCTAGGGAAGTTTATTTTGCGACTGTTCCACCATTTTAGTGGATCTTCTTCATGGTCTACACATGGCATGTAAATGTAAGCATTGAGTTCAGCAGCTACTGCTTCTCTAAACTGCACCATGGGATCAAATGATGCTGCTGATGTTGTGCTTGTGGTTTTCTTAAAGAAACTGGCCAGGGTTTTTTTCTTGGCTTTAGCAGCAGGTGGATTTTCTGCATCCAGTTCCGGGTTATCCTCCATCGCTGCAGTGCTTTGGGCTACAGGCTGCTGCTGGTGAATGTCCTGAAATTAAAAACATTGCATTTTATAAATCTGTTACAAGCTATTCTTACCAGTTAAAAAACACTGTGATAATATTACTCACAATCAACTCAGTGATGACTTGTTCCTTTAAGGTCTGGGTCTCCTGCTCTGAGGTGTGTTGTGTTCGAAACCTTGGGTCTAGGAAAGAGGACATGTTGAGCAGTTCCTGTGTGACACTGTCTTCATATTTCTTGTTGAGAATTTTTGATTTCAGTGATTTGGTCAGGTTAGTGTCCTCTTCCTCTTCAGCCAGTACTGAAGTGTTCAGAAGATGCAGAGTAGGTTTTACACAAGATATGCTCACATAACGTTCACCCGACAGGGCATCCGTGAAGTCCTGGAGTGGGCTGAGTGCCTTGTTCACAGATTCCAGGATCTCCAGATCCTGCCATGAGGGCAGTAGGTGCCGCAATTTGCGGTGTGCAGATAGAACCTTGGACAAGGCATTTTGCTGCTCCAGGACTCTTGCTATCATCTTCTGAGTGGAACCCCATCGTGTTGAGCAGTCTGTCACTGCTCATTAAGCGCCACCGCTTTGACGATGTTCGTGCCGTTGTCTGTTGTGACAGCGACCAAACCATCCTCACGGAGGTCCCATGCAGCCAGTGCCTCTCTCAAACCCGCGGCTATGTTCTCTCCCGTGTGATCGTCAGGGAAATATGATGTTTGCAGGCAACAGCTTTTCAGTTCAAACTCATCCTCGACAAAGTGCACGGTTAGGCTAATATATGGCTCGGTCGTCCTGCTTGACCAAAGGTCCGTAGTGGTTGAAAAGAATTTCACTGCAGTTATTTCAAGTTGAACCTCGCTATGGCACTTACTGTAAAGCTCAGGTATTGCGACTTGAGAGAAGTAGTCTCGTGAGGGCAACTGGTATCTCTTGTCCAGTGTGCGAATCATTTTCTGAAATCCCTCTTTGCTAACAGTGTATATGGACATCATGTCTTTTGCCAAGCAGTGCGTGATGGAGTCAGTGATTTCTTTATTTCTTTGCGACGTCTTTTCATATGGCGTGAGACTTGCAAACACATCTGTAATAATGTGTTGTTTTGTTCTGCTCACACTGGGTCGTGCTTTGTTTTGTTCGGTCTCTTTACTACTCTTTGCTTTTACCGCCATGCATTCATCATACTTTTCTCTGTGTTGCTTCAGGTGCTGATATAAATTTGTTGTGCTGCCACGTGATGTAGCAACTTCAGTTTTGCAAATTTTGCACAGTACCTCTTTCTGCTCAGTGTCCGATATCCTGAAGCCAAAATATCGCCAAATAACAGAGGTGGCATTTTTTCTGGGCACAAGTTCAGTGTCGGTCTGTTCTGTATCCATTTTCTCCCGTCTCCACACTGCGCTGCGGAAAGTCACGTGACCACAAGCACACGCGCTACACGAGACTGACTGGTTATTTTTTATTTTTGGCAGAAAAAATGGCCATACAGCTCTTAGAATGAATGTCTTGTTACTAGTGTTGGGTTCGAGTCCACCTAAGTCGAGTCCGAGTCTTTTACCAATCGAGTCCGAGACGAGTCCGAGTCCAAAATGGGCCGAGTCGGACTCAAGTCCGAGTCCCAAAGGGCCGAGTCCGAGTCGAGTCTGTCCGAGTCCAAGGAAACACTACTGTTTGTCAGTATCTTAACATTGTTTTAATCCAGGGGTGCCCAAACCCGGTCCTGGAGGGAGGTGTCCTACAGAGTTTAGCTCCAGCCCCAATCAGACACACCTGAACCAGCTAATCAAGCTCTTACTAGGCATACTAGAAACCCCCTGGCAGGTGTGTTGAGGCAAGTTGGAGCTAAACCAAGGACCAGGGCTGAGTTTGGGCACCCCTGTTTTTAACCTTTACAACTAGAAAAATGTAATGTCAATTGAAGTGTAAGAAAAGCAAACCCCTAGTGGATCTTGTCATTTTGATTTTTGATTTCACAACATCTGATAAGTGTCCATGCTCTGCTTAGCAAGCTTAAAGTCAGGTAACAGAAGTTATGGCTGACTTATGTCTTGTGAAATATTTCAGACTGAAACAGGTTCTACAATGTGATAAATTATAGGGCGATACTTGACTTTATTCATTGATATAATAAATTCAAGGGTGGGAGTAAAGGAGCAGGTATCTTGGTGAATGGGACCTTAGGAGCAGAAAGCGCACCTGATTTCTGATTGTGGCTGTGTTTGTTTTGGGTTTTATATGACTTTTTTTTCTTGGATGAAAATGAGGCTGTGAGGGATAAACCTAGTCTTTACAATGTGTATAAAGCCCTACATACTTTTCATAAGTCACAGCAAACTCACACCTGTTTTATTTTTGAATGCATCTATAGTTACATTAATTACAATAAATTACATTATATAAAGAAAAATTGTGCCATTGAATCATTAGAAATCATGTGCCATGTGCCATTGAATCATTAGAAATCAAATCATGCACACCCAAGGTGGTTTTGAACCCATTAAAACTATTCCTGCAAAAATTTTAGAAAAATTATTTTTCTTTGAAGCTAGAACCTGCCACCATTTTTAAATAATAATAATTTTAATACAGCAAAAACGAATCAACTAATGTAAGTAAAACATTCTCAAACATACTGAAGGCAAATAAACACTCCAAGTAGGCCTAGTACTTACAAACAAAAGGATACATAAATATATAAATCAAAAATACAAATGAAATAATATTTTTTTAAAATAGAATCTTTTAAAAATAGAATTTTATTATATTTTTTTTTTTTGGTAGGTCTATCTAAAGGCTATTACAGAAATAGACTACTACAGATATCTCTTTAAGTATACACTACCATTCAAAAGTTTGGGGTCACCCAGAAAATTTTGTGTTTTCCATGAAAAGTCACACTTTTGAACTCGTGAACTCGAATAGAAAATACAGTAAAGACATTGACAAGGTTATAAATAATGATATTTATTTGAAATAATAATTGTTTCCTTCAAGCTTTGCTTTCGTCAAAGAATCCTCCATTTGCAGCAATTACAGCATTGCAGACCTTTGGCATTCTAGCTGTTAATTTGTTGAGGTAATCTGGAGAAATTTCACCCCACACTTCTAGAAGCCCCTCCCACAAGTTGGTTTGGCTGGATGGGCACTTCTTACGTACCATACGGTCAAGCTGCTCCCACAACAGCTCAGTGGGGTTTAGATCTGGTGACAGATAGAATACTAGCTGCCTGCTTCTTCTCTAAATATTTCTTGCACAATTTGGAGGTGTGCTTTGGGTCATTGTCCTGTTGTAGGATGAAATTGGCTCCAATCAAGCGCTGTCCACAGGGTATGGCATGGCGTTGCAAAATGGAGTGATAGCCTTCCTTATTCAAAACTCCTTTTACCCTAAACAAATCTCCCACCTTACCAGCACCAAAGCAACCCCAGACCATCACGTTACCCCCACCTTGCTTGACAGATGGCGTCAGGCACTCTTCCAGCATCTTTTCAGTTGTTCTGCGTCTCACAAATGTTCTTCTGTGTGATCCAAACACCTCAAACTTCGATTCATCCGTCCATAACACTTTTTTCCAATCTTCCTCTGTCCAATGTCTGTGTTCTTTTGCCCATATTAATCTTTTTCTTCTATTGGCCAGTCTCAGATATGGCTTTTTCTTTGCCACTCTGTCCTGAAGGCCAGCATCCCGGAGTCGCCTCTTCACTGTAGATGTTGATACTGGCGTTTTGCGGGTACTATTTAATGAAGCTGCCAGTTGAGGACCTGTAAGGCGTCTATTTCTCAAACTAGAGACTCTAATGTACTTATCTTCTTGCTCAGTTGTGCAGCGGGGCCTCCCATTTCTCTTTCTACTCTGGTTAGAGCCTGTTTGTGCTGTTCTCTGAAGGGAGTAGTACACATCGTTGTAGGAAATCTTCAGTTTCTTGGCAATTTCTCGCATGGAATAGCCTCCATTTCTAAGAACAAGAATAGACTGTCGAGTTTCACATGAAAGTTCTCTTTTTCTGGCCATTTTGAGCGTTTTATCGACCCCACAAATGTGATGCTCCAGATACTCAACCTGCTCAAAGGAAGGTCAGTTTTATAGCTTCTCTAACCAGCTAAACTGTTTTCAGCTGTGCTAACATGATTGCACAAGGGTTTTCTAATCATCCATTAGCCTTCTGACACAATGAGAAAACACATTGTACCATTAGAACACTGGAGTGATAGTTGCTGGAAATGGGCCTCTATACACCTATGTAGATATTGCACCAAAAACCAGATATTTGCAGCTAGAATAGTCATTTACCACATTAACAATCTATAGAGTGTATTTCTGATTAGTTTAAAGTTATCTTCATTGAAAAAAAACAGTGTTTTTCTTTCAAAAATAAGGAAATTTCTAAGTGACCCCAAACTTTTGAACGGTAGTGTACATTAAATATGATTCTTATTAAAGTTAAGCGATTCAGTCAAGAAAAGTGATTTTCTCCTTTTCTTTTGTTGTTATTTATGACGCTGTCGGTGGCTGCAGGTTTACGCTGCTGTCTCTTTAAGATCTGATGCACAGATAAAATATTTTGACGCATCAGTATTTCTCACAACTGTTCAGGTTTACTTAAGACAAAACCGACTTCATTTACATGAATCGTCTCTAAGACGAGCATGTGTGTAGCAATACAGACCCTATTAGAAGCGAAAGAGAACTCGGCATTCGCGTACTGAGAGGCGCGTTCTCGGAGAGCGCTTTGAGTGTGTGCGCACATAAACCCGTCGGCTTTCAAGTAGCCTACTGGACAAGACTTAAAAACACATGCAAATACTGAATATCACTTTCGTGATAATGCATGAAGCCAGTGACATTTCCGTCAACTGTCTCTGGACTCGGATGGACTCGGCATATTTTCCGAGTCCGAAAAGCTTGAGTCCGAGTCAAGTCTGAGTAAAAATGCATCCGAGTCCGTCACAAGTCCGAGTCACCTAAAAATTGTACTCGAGACCGGACTCGAGTCCGAGTATGAGTCCGAGTACCCCAACTCTAGGATGTGCACAAGGATGTCCCAACAAACCATAATTCATTGGACCCTGCAAGCCTGTGGAAAATCAGTTGTTACATTTCCATGATTTTATGGTAAAAACAACACTTTTAAGTGAGATGTATCCTAAAGAGGCAATATAACATTGTTTGACCTTTTGGTTTCATTTGTAGGATGTTAGGAAAGGAGTGTCCCTCTAAACCACAATGGTTTATTCTTCATTAACACTATATACCAGTATGTATGTGTGTGTTTTCCTCCTAGGAGCTACGGGCCTTGACTGATTAGGCAGACTATCCCACTTTTAGGTGGTGGTGGTGGTGTTCTTCACTGAGTGCTGTGGTCTGCTGTGTGCACTGAGCTCCTTCTTGATATGTGAGGGTGCAGTGAAGGGTACAAGACAATTTGTGATCGAGTCTTCCCTGTAATCTAGGCCGTAGCTCCATGATGGGTTATAAGTGATTTCTGTTGATGCAAGCCCTTTTTTGGAGTTGATGTGTGGACTCTCAACTGTTCTTTTCTACTTTTACATTGTTTTTATATTGTCCTAATAAAGTATTTTTGTAATTTTTAAATGATACCTGTGCCTCCACGTGTTGTTTGCCACTGAGTAGAGAACTTGTGCGAAATCTCACAGGTCAAAATCTTTAGGTGAGATTCCCAAAGTGGCATAGTCTGGCATTAATCGTATGTATCCTGGAACTGGGGTGCAAATTTATTGGTCAAACTTACTGGGCCGTATATTGCTCAGCTATACAGACATTTCTACATATAATCACACACCATTATGAATCCTATGGCTTTGACACAACATACAAAAAAAAACACAGATTATTGGATTTCAATTTTTTTTAATTAAAGTTATTTGTAATGGATAAAAAGTTACAACCTTAGATTTTTAAAGGGTAAATATGCAGCTACTATCAAGCAGATTTCAGCAATATTTTTCTAAAATACATTATTAACCTGTTGCAAGACCTGGTAAGACTAAAGCCTAGTTAACACTACAGGATTTTAAGCCCAATTTGCAGGTTAACGAGCTCGCCGACAGGTCGGGCTGTGATCGGGGGAAAACCAGCGGGTGATCGGCGCTCGTCAGTCTTTATGTGTGAAGTACTTAATGCGAACGCGACAAGCAAGTATCTAACATGCTGAATATCTGGACTAGTTGGCCAACTCAACATCACGTGGTGGGGAAAAGGGAAAGGACGTGACATGTGGCCAAGTATGGTGATCCATACTAGGAATTTGTGCTCTGCATTTAACCCATCCAAGTGCACACACACAGTAGTCAGTAGTGAACACACACCCAGAGCAGTGGGTAGCCATATTGCTATCACTGTGGCACCCGGGGAGCAGTTGGGGGATCGGTGCCTTGCTCAAGCAACTCACCTCAGTCGTGGAATTGAGGGTGGAGAGAGTGCTGGTTATTCACTCCCCCCACCTTCAATCACTGCCGGACCTGGGACTCGAACCCACAACCTTTTGGTTACAAGCCCGACTCCCTAACCATTAGTCTGTTAGCTGTGTCAGCTATGTCAGGTCGGCTGCCCCCTGTGTCAGGTGTCATGTGACGAGCTACAGCCAATGAGAGCGAAAGGCATGGGTTGAGGTCACCGGAAGAAAAGCAACAGCAGCAAACTGCTTTAATAAAAAATTGGCCACAAGAAGTGGAGCTATATTTTTCAGAACAGATCATCATGCAAACACCTTGCAGAACTAATTTCTTCCCAACGTCCATTTTCAAATAAATTACTCCTGTTTCACGTTTTATTTCGCGTCATTCCTATTCCACTTCTCACGTGTGTTCTCGTGACAAAATGTGGTTTGGGGACTGAATAGAGTCATTGGGTGACACACGTGTTGTCAGCTCGTGCAGTGTGTAAACGCTGATTGCAGATAATCTACATAGTGTCGTGTAGTGTGAACACCACAACGACTTAAAGACAGACAATCAAGTCATGTTGTCTGAACAGCACAGTGATCTGACAACGTTTCAAATTGTGTAGTGTGAACTTGGCTTAAGTGTTCCAGAACACCATCAGAATAATTGCTCTAATGGTAATCTTGCTATACTAAATCCCGTCACCCATTCAAATGGAAAAACTCATCTCAACTCGTCTCATGAATTTTTAAAGTATTCTATCAAAAAAGGCTTCTCCAAAACTTTCTGGCTCTCCATAAGCTTGCATTTTCCTATGCATAAGGAATCATGGATCTTACGCCAGGCTTCCAGCTCAGATTTCCATAGAGCTGCTCTGGAGCGGATGAGCTGAGAGGCCTCGCACGGACTCCCTTTGGCAAGACGTTTACTGTCTTTGTAAATAGAAATGACATCTAAGCCAATAAAGAGGGCATTTACAGTGATGAATCCAGCTCTAGCAGACTTTGAGAGTGCTAGTGGTGTCCCTTTTGCCAGCTGCCCAATGTCAGGAAGGTCAGCAGCCAGTTTGGGAATGTTCCGACCACTTTGAGCTTCCTGGAGCCCAACCTTAGCTGCAGTCGCAATCACCTTCTCATTTTTAAACATTTTAAGAGCTGAAGCTGAATCTACCATTCTGTCAATACCACTGACCACTCCTCCTGCACAAACTATCAAACGTCCTGCTCCAAACACATCTACTTTACCAAGCCCCTCTATATTCTTCTCATTACTGGCCTGCTCTAGACAGTCTAGAATCTTCGTCACATCATCCATAAAACTATGAAAAATGGCCTGTGCATTTTTCCCATGTCGTTGGTTGACGACTACTTCAGTGATGCCTGTGACCAAACTATTGACCCCACTGGTCACCCCCAGACCAGCCCCTGTCAGAGTGAGAGCCAGTGACGCTCCTGCAGTGACGGGAGCAAGAGCAAGACCAAGGATGGACAAGACACCCCCTGCTACACTAACTGAACTGCCAGCCACACTGGAGATATTGGCTCCCTTTTTCATCTTGTCTAGCTGAACTGCTTTCTTCTCCAGATCTGACAGGAACTGCTCCATTCTAGAGTGAGACTTACTGAAAATATCAGTAAAGTCTTGAGCGTGTTTCTGAAAAAGGAATGCCAGCCGAAGATTCTGGTTCATCCTAGATCATAATAGAAAAGGCAGAGGTAGTTTACATTAGATACATTTTTCCATGTTTTGCCACTCGTAAAATAATCTGATCTTGATAAAAAAAAATGGGGGGTCTCACCTTATTTTGGTCAACTGGTTCAAATGATCAAGCATTTTTTGCATGGAGTCTTCACATACGTTCAAATTGAACCTCACTAAAGGCTGAGCCTTCTTGCATCTGTATGCAGTGCATAACAAAGATTCACCACAGTTGTCTTTTTGCAAACTCGAGTGACAGAAGATGTATTGAATTATTTTTAAAACCTACTTGTTGGTGTCTCTAGAGCAGGAAACACTCTTGGATCTGTGAGAACAAAGCAAACAAAAAGGAAAGTTTTGCTAAACTACTTTCAAAATCATTTTAATTGCAAACCATGTATTATTGTTGTGCTAATATAATCAAATCACTATAATATAATCAAAGGTAATATAATCAAATAACTATAAAATTAATATCACAGGAGTATCAGTACTAACTTTTCCCCCATTTTACCACAAATCTCTTTTGTAATGTGTATGTATTTGTCTAGATGAAAGGCCAGGACATCCACATTACTGATTGCAGGAAAGAATAATGCTTCTGCATTTCGTTTAAAGTTGATGAGGAGAGGAGAGGCCATTATGGCAGCTGTGATGACTGATTGCACACTTTCAGGGCTCTCTCCCTTTGGCAAGAAGCTTTGTTCAGTGAAGACAAACAGTGACGTGACCCTGAGCTTCTCCACTGCATCTAGGAAGTGGTGAAGCTTCTCCAGCCCCTCAAGTACGTCCTTCAGGACTGCACCTAGCTCCTCCTCCAGCTTCTTATATCTGGAGTTAGCTGTCAAACTATTCCACATGCATTCTCCAAAAGCCTTGCCTTTCTTCTTTGAGTTCTTAACATGCTCAAAAAAATTAAGACTGTCTGCTTGCTGCTTGATGTCTCTCATTTTCTTCAGCTCTGTCTCTCTCTGAAGGGTCCATTTTTGTTGTTTGTCACAGAAGTCCCTCACTGTGTGAATGTAGTGAATTGTGTCCAGTATATACTCTAACAGGAGCTCCTGTAATTGTTCCCTGTGACATAGAGTAAAAATATAAATGTAGTCAGTAATTAAGATATAAAAACATGATTAGTGATAAAACATGATTAGCGATTCCCGTTGCTTCAGAATTATTTGGTCTTGGCAGCTATTATCATCCTGAACAGGGAGGGCAGATTTTTTTACTGGGAAAAAAATAATAATATAAGAATGACAGGTCATTATATAGGTTTATTAGGGTTTTTATTAAGGCAAAAATGATTCGTTAACAGAATTAACACTGATACAAATGTGGTTCCTTTGCACATCGATACAACAGACTCGAGCATACTTACTGTATGACTCCTGTATGTCACAATGTGCAGTCCTCATCCAACAAAAGTTTACTAGGGAGATACCGGTTTGGTTCAAACAGCCGACAAACTCTGTTTACTATCGTAACCTCGGTATTCTGAGATAATAGAAACCAGAGTGTTCCCTTTCTCTGAGCATTCCTATTTTGGTTCACCCGCATTGACAAAACACAAATATCTGACATTTGCTGGTGAAACATCTCGTATCTCTTTCTGAGCTTAATTTTGAAATATGTAATATAGCGACACACAAGTATCTGACCATACATAAAGCCACAGTACAACCTTTGACAACGAAGATAGTTGTTTAATCCATCCGTCTTTAGATATAAGGTTCTGTCCCTGCTGAAAAAAACAGCTTAAACCAGCTTAAGCTGGTCAAGCTGGTTTAAGCTGGTCTCCCAGGCTGGTCATAGCTGGTTTATCAAGCTGGTTTTAGAGGGGTTTTGACCACTTTTTTTAGCTGGTCAAGCTGGTTTTAGCTGGTCAGGCTGGCCTTAGCTGGTTTTAGATGGTCTGGCTTGTCTTAGCTGGTTTAAGGTGGTCAGGCTGGCCTTAGCTGGTCAAGCTGGTCTTAGCTGGTCAGCCAGGCTGGTCTTAGCTGGTCAAAATGTTTGTTTGATGATTGATTGATTACATATTTGTCGCATTATTTGTCAGGAAAATTGGGGCAGACACTAAGTAATATGTTTACTTTTAATAATCTGCAGGACCACAAGGAACCATTAAAAAAAATTATTTGATCTTATAGCCCCTTTAATAACAAATATTTACAAAATAATTGGAATGATTACAGTTCAATTAATGGTGAAGATGAACAATAACAGAATTCTAAACATATTATGCATTTTAATTTTTCTTTTCTTTTTTATTATAGCTTGTATTTTTTGGGGGATATGTAATGCTCCACTTGTTTCTCCCTCTCCTCTCTCTCTCTTCTTTCAGGCTCCTTTTGTTTCCGCCAGTCACTGAAACAGACTTAAAAAAGAAATAATTTAGATTATTAATTTTCAACAAGTAAAACTACTTAAAAAAACAAACTATAGTGTCATGTCTTTGTTGCACATTTTCCTTTTTTCCAGACATAGCCTACAATAATTTAGAAACATGCCCCTGATAGTTGTTCCTTTTATTGCTAAAATAAAGATAAAATTGATATATCCAAATGAAAGTGTGTGTGTGCATATATACATATATATATATATATATATATATATATATATATATATGTATATATATATATATACACTTCCATTTGGATATTTCTGTAGATGTTTAATTAATGTAGCTATTTTATTGATAAATGTGTATACATGGATGAATATGAATAGGAATATCTTAGCATGAACAATTTTTAGCAGTTTTTAGCTAAATTGACTATGGTTACAAGGGCTGCCTCCTGAGTTCTGATCATCAATTAACCATTAGTCTATCAAAATTTCATTACATGCTAGAAAAAAAAAATCTACAGGAAGTGGTGAAGTCCATGATGTAATTCTGGCCCTAGGTCTCTATGAACTTGAGGGTGTCAAAAAAAAAAGAGAAACTCACAGACATGAAAAATGTATCTATAGAAAGTGAAATGTCTATTTTTAAACAAGCCAGTTAAAATGGAAAACAAATATTTTCAGATTGTGTAATCATTCAATCAAACGTGCACATCCACTGTAGAGATGACAAGTGTTATTGACTTTATCACTGCAGCCGAAAATACAGAAAACACATATTAATGAATTATTATAATGTTAAGGCAGTCTTCGTTGCTGTTTTCTTTACCTGACACATTCATAATCATTACTTCTGCCAGTGTTCTGTGACAAGCTTTGTGTGCGCTTGAGCACTGAAGGGCTATAGGCAATTAAAGGTTCATTATTATAAATTATATAGTTTATTAATATGCAATTAGTTGACTAATCTCTTAAAAATAAATGAGTACTAGTTGACCAGAAAATTTTAGTCATGGGCAGGCCAAATGGTTACATATAGTGCATGCATGAATGAATAGAAAAATTAGATTACCTCTCAACAAATAGAAAACAGAAAATAGAAATCTTATCTAACAATAGAAGTCTTTACTATCAATTTCAGTTTAACACATATTTGTTGAAAAAAAAAAAAAAAAAAAAAAAAAAACTTTTTTTATCCATGAAAGTATCCTGAAAAGAGTATCATAGGTTCCAAAAAAAAAAATTCTATATATATATATATATATATATATATATATATTAAGCAGCACAACTGTTTCTATTCTAAAATTGATAATAAATCAGCATATTACAATGATTTATAAAGGATCATGTGACACTGGAGTAATGAAAAGACTAGAGTAATGATGTTGAAAATTCAGAAATAAATTACATTTTAAAGTATATTAAAATAGACAAAAAAAACAATATTTTAAATTGCAATAATATTTCACAACATTACTTTTTTTTTTTAATTTTCAATTAATTTTCTGTATTTTTAATCAATTAAATGCATCTTTGATTAACAGAAGAGACTTATTTAATAAAAAACATAAAAAATCGTACTAATCCCAAACTATTGAACTGCAATGTAGATAATAAAATAATATAATAAAAGGAAAAAGGAGATCTTGGTATGTGTGTATGTGTAACGCCAAGCCAGCAGAGGGAGCCCTCACCCCAGGACTGCCTGCATGCTCCCTCTGCTGCTTCTACTGCTACTTCCTGTTTGGCAGTATTTAAGGACTCACCATGTGCTCACACCTTTGCGAAGTATTGCCAGTTTCACCTGCCTTACCGAGCGTTTCTGTATTACTCTGTTGGATTACCTGTTGCTGTTTTGCTTTGTCTTTGGATTATTGAGGTTACGGATTACCCCTGTCGGATTGTTTGCTGGATAGGACTGACTTCACGGTATTCGACCCACTGCCTGTGTATTCACTCTGCTGCTTGGTTTGCGTTTACATTTTTGGACTGCTTTCCTGGTTAACGACCCATTGCCTGTTTCGACGTGTATGTTTGCTGTTGTTTACAATAAACTTCTGCAAATGGATTCTACTTCTGCCTCAGCGTCCACGTTACAGAATACTTCGCCTCCCATGAATCCAGCGGAAGTTAATAATACGCGGCCAACCATGAACCCAGCAGATCGTCTCGTCCGTCTCCGACAAGGGAACCGTTCCATAGAGGACTACGTAACGGACTTCTGTGAACTGTGTCACCAGGTAGATTTCAACGATACATTTCTTCTGGACATTTTCCGTTTTGGTTTGGACAAAAACATATCACGCATCTTGCCACGCAATACCCCACAATGGACTCTCGAAAGTTACATAGATCTAGCACTCCGATTAAGCGGCTCACCTTTTACTGTCGGGATTGCGGACGAGGGACCCCGCAATCCTGCAGTAGCCACCCCACCACAACCAGCTCCCTTCATCTCAAGCAAACCAGAGACCCGTCACATCCCAACCTTCATGTCCGGTATCGTCACCTTCACGCCAGAGGCTCCTCAAACCAAGCCTGCTAAGCCACAGCCAACTCAAGTCACGTCCACCAAGCCAAGGCCTGTTCACGTCATGCCTGCCAAGCCAAAGCCAGCTCAAGTCACGTCCACCAAGCCAAAGCCTGTTCACGTCATGCCTGCCACGCCACAGCCAGCTCAAGTCACGTCCACCAAGCCAAAGCCTGTTCACATCATGCCTGCCAAGCCAAAGCCAGTTGAAGCCACATCCACCAAGCCAAAGCCTGTTCACGTCACGCCTGCCCAGCCAAAGCCTGCTCACGCCACGCCTGCCGCTCCAGGGCCTGCTCAGGCCACGCCTGCTGCTCCAGGGCCTGCTCACGCCACGCCTGCCGCTCCAGGGCCTGCTCACACCACACCTGCCGCCAGTCCAGAGTCTGCACCCGTCATGGCCGCCATCCCCAAACCTGTTCACAAGATGGCCGCCAACCCCAAACCTGGTCACAAGATGGCTGCCATTCCAGAGCCAGTCCACAAGATGGCCGCCGTCCCTGAGCCAGTCCACAAGATGGCCGCCGTCCCTGAGCCAGTCCACAAGATGGCCGCCGTCCCTGAGCCAGTCCACAAGATGGCCGCCGTCCCTGAGCCAGTCCACAAGATGGCCGCCATCCCCAAACCTGTTCACAAGATGGCTGCCATTCCAGAGCCAGTCCACAAGATGGCCACCTTCCCCAAGCCAGTTCACAAGATGGCCGCCATCCCAGAGCCAGTCCACAAGATGGCCGCCATTCCAGAGCCAGTTCACAAGATGGCTGCCATCCCAGAGCCACACCACATGATGGCACACATACTGGACTCACCCCTCATGGCTGTATGGGCAGCTAAAATGGCAGCTACCCCTGGTTCCAGTCAAGTTGCAGCTGTGTCAAGTCAAGTCGCAGCTGCGTTTCCTGAGTCAAGTAAAGTCACAGCTGCCACCCCCGAGCCAAGCAAAATTACAGCTACTGTTCCTGTGTCAAGTCAAGTTGGAACTGTGTTCTCTGCAGAGCCAAGTCAAGCTGCAGAGCCAAGTCAAGCTGCAGGAGCATCTTCAGAGTCAGGTCAAGTTGCAGCTGTGTCTCCTGTGTCAAGTCAAGCTACAGCTGCTGCTCCAAAGTCCAAGGCTTCCAAGTCAAGTCCAGTTCCAGGGTCAAGTCCAGTTCCAAGGTCAAAAGCTTCCAAGTCCAGTCGAGTTTCAGGGTCAAGTCAAGTTTCCGAGCCCGGCCAAGCTACAGAGCCTGGCCAAGCTACAGAGCCCGGCCAAGCTTCAGAGCCCGGCCAAGCAACAGAGTCAAGTCAAGCAACAGAGTCAAGTCAAGCCAAAGCTGCTGTTCTCCGTGAGTCAAGCAAGGCCACAGCTGTTCCCCATGAACCAAGCCAAGTCACAGCTGTGTTCCACAAGCCAAGCCAAGATACAGCTGTTGTTCTCCATGAGTCAAGCAAGGACACAGTTGTTCCCCACGAATCAAGCCAAGTCACAGCTGTGTTCCACGAGCCAAGCCAAGATACAGCTGTTATTCCCCATGAGTCAAGCCAAGATACAGCTGTTCTCTACGAGCCATGCCAAGTCACAGCTGTTCCCCACGAGTTATGCCAAGTCACAGCTGTGCCCCACGAGTCAAGCCAAGTCACAGCTGTTCCCCACGAGTCAAGCCATGTTGTTCCTGAGTCAAGCCATGTTGTTCCTGAGTCAAGTCACGTTACAGCAGATCTTCACAAGCCAAGTCAAATTGCTGCTGTCTTCCCTGAGCTAAGCCACGCCACAGTTGTTCTTCATGAGCCAAGTCAAGTTGCTGCTATTGTCCCTGAGCCAAGTCAAGTCACAGTTGACCTTCACAAGCCAAGTCAAGTCACAGCTGGACTGCACAAGCCAGGTCAAGTCACCGCCATTCTTCCCGACTCAAGTCAAGTCACGGCAGGCCTCCCTGAGTCAAGTCCGGCCACGGCAGGCCTCCCTGAGTCAAGTCCGGCCACGGCAGGCCTCCCTGAGTCAAGTCCGGCCACGGCAGGCCTCCCTGAGTCAAGTCCGGCCACGGCAGGCCTCCCTGAGTCAAATCCGGACACGGCAGGCCTCCCTGAGTCAAGTCCGGCCACGGCAGGCCTCCCTGAGTCAAGGCAAAGAGCTATTGTCCTACCAAAACCTCACCAGGTCCCTTCTAACCTTCTCAATCCACCTCACGTATCTACTGACCCAAGCCACGCAGAGCCCACGCTCCCGAGCCACGCAGAGCCCACGCTCCCAAGCCACGCAGAGCCCACATTCACAAGCCACAAGCCCATAGCATCAGCACCCACAAGGTCAACAGACACCCCACTAGCTACTGTGCTGCCTGTAATGGCCATAGCCATTTTCAGTGTGTGGGCTGCACACTGTGCTCCCGAGGCCTCGCCTGTCCACGAGTCTGCTCCGGAGGCCTCGCCTGTCCACGAAACCGCTCCAGAAGTTTCGTCTGTCTACGAGACCACTTCAGAAGCTTCGTCTGTCCGCGAGTCTACTCCAGAAGCTTCGTCTGTCCACGAACCTGCTCTAGAGGCCACGCCTGTCCACAAGTCTACGACAGAGGCCTCCTCTGTCTATGAGACTGCGCCAATGCCCCCAGAAATGGCAGCTCCGGCTGCAAAATCTCCTCAAGGGGCGGCGTTTCCCCACGGACTCTCTGCCTGTCCTGTCACAGCCATGAAGGCCATTTATAATTGCCCTGCCACACCTGCCCAAGCATCTGCGCCCATACCCCCAGAGGTGTCAGCGCAAGCTGTAGATCCTCCTATGGGGGCGGCGTCCTATCATGAACTCTCTGCCCGTCATGTCACAGTCACAAGGGCCTACGATGAACTCTCTGCCTGTCATGTCATAGCCAAGAAGGCCTACTATGAACTCTCTGCCCGCCATGTCGCAATCAAGAAGGCCAAAGAAATCATTCATGAACACACCACTCTGCCTGCTCTACCTGCCTCGCCATGGCTCCTTGCTCTGCCTGCCTTGCCACGGCTCCCTACTCTGCCTGCTCTGCCTGCCTCGCCACGGCTCCCTACTCTGCCTGCTCTGCCTGCCTCGCTATGGCCCCCTGTTCTGTCTGCTCTGCCTGCGTTGCCATGGCTCCCAGCCCTACCTGCTCCGCCTGCCCCACCATGGTTCCCTACTCTGCCATTGCTCCACAGCCCTGGCCCTCCAGTACTTCACGGTCTGCTACTGCTTCACGGCCCAGGACCTCCAGTGTTCCACTGTCTGTCATTGCTCCGCGGCCCAGGCACGTCAATGTTTCACGGTCTGCTGTCGCTCCACGGCCCAGGTCCTCCAGGTTTCCACTGTCTGCCACAGCACCACGGCCCAGGACCTCCAGGGTTCCACTGTCTGCCGCAGCTCCATGGTCCAGGTCCTCCAGTGCTTCACTGTCTGTCCCTGCTCCATGATCCAGGCCCACCTGCTCTACATGGACCTGGCCCTCCGTCCCACCCCCTGTTTTGCCTCTGTTCCCCCACCCACCTGGACTGTTGTTGTTGTTTTGAGCGCCAGGAGTCGCTCCTAGGGGGGGGGATTCTGTAACGCCAAGCCAGCAGAGGGAGCCCTCACCCCAGGACTGCCTGCATGCTCCCTCTGCTGCTTCTACTGCTACTTCCTGTTTGGCAGTATTTAAGGACTCACCATGTGCTCACACCTTTGCGAAGTATTGCCAGTTTCACCTGCCTTACCGAGCGTTTCTGTATTACTCTGTTGGATTACCTGTTGCTGTTTTGCTTTGTCTTTGGATTATTGAGGTTACGGATTACCCCTGTCGGATTGTTTGCTGGATAGGACTGACTTCACGGTATTCGACCCACTGCCTGTGTATTCACTCTGCTGCTTGGTTTGCGTTTACATTTTTGGACTGCTTTCCTGGTTAACGACCCATTGCCTGTTTCGACGTGTATGTTTGCTGTTGTTTACAATAAACTTCTGCAAATGGATTCTACTTCTGCCTCAGCGTCCACGTTACAGTATGTCTTACATTTCAGAAATTCCACTGAAAATCTGTACCATTTGCCCTGTTGTTTTAGATGGCACTTTTCCTTTTGACTTCTTTGTTCCTCTTAAATATCTACAAATCAGTCAGGAAACAGACAATATGTAAGTCACATTAGTTTTAGTTTTAGATACTTTTGAGATATCTGAATCATTCTCCTTTAAAAATCGTCTCTCTTCTGGAGTTGAGAAACATCTTCTAACATATTTACATGTAAATTGCAGGTATTCAAATTCTTAGAATGCAACCATTACCTTTGAATGAACTCCAAAACTCCGTGTGTCTCCTGGTAAGGTTACTCCGGAGTGAATATATGGATTAACTCATTCTTTAAACCAAAGTTAGCAAAAAGCATTACAATCAAACAATAAGCGAATTAGCAAATTATCAAAGGTTCTCGCACATCTCGCTGCTTACGTTAACCGCTTTAACAGCACCGTTCATAGTTTACGTGACACACACATCCTCCGTGAGCGGGATGACCGCGAGTTGCGAGACTTAAGTAACGTCACGCGTTTCATTTCGGCGCCCCTGTTAACAGATGACTGCTTGTGCAAATTTGATTTACATCATAAAATAATCACGAGAAAGTGTGCTGAACAACACGACGTTCCCGTGAATCACAATTGTTGTCAATGAAGCATGTAATTATTACTGTGTGAACCCAGAGATTTTCCGCCTATAGCCGCTATGAGGCCGGGGAATGTGTGAAATCCTCCCGTGACCGCGCTCCTTAAACCCGGCACAAGTCTCCCTCGTGCCCCGCGGACGGAGGATTCGTTAATCTGCGGTTACCGCGAATGTAGACACCTTAATGCACTACTGCAGTTACCAAGCATGAAAAATTAAAAGTGAAATAAATCACTTACCGCAGTTGTGAATCGTACTTATTGCCGCTCCGAATGTCGACCGTTGAAGAAAATCCCGCCTCTGTAGATTTAAAATTTACAGCAATATGCTGTACTTTTGAGTCAGACCACCAGGTGATCCACGTGATCAGATTATGCTTTAAGCATTTCTTGTTAAAGATATTTGTTTTTCTCCTAGTGTTTTTTAATTGCATGTGATTGTTATTTATTATATAAAGACTGTGTTTGTTTCATTAATATTTTGTGTAAAATTATATTATAAAATTATTATAAAATTATGTATATTTTGTTATATTTTTGAGTGCTAGCTTGATTTTATGCTATACACTACAATTTATTTTAAACTCTTCTCAGATATATTATCATTAACAACTAGAATAATTTAAGATGCATCATCTAGCCTACCTGATTATGATACTAAACTTAACTTGAATTGAACCTTGTCAGTAAGTGAAATGAACTGATTAATTTGTAATTAGGTCAAATGGACACCAGCTTGGTCAGGCTGGGAGACCAGCTAAATCCAGCTGCTTTCAGCTAAAACCAGCCTGGCCAGGCTGGGAGACCAGCTAAAACCAGCTACTTCCAGCTTAAACCAGCCAGGTTGGGAAACCAGCTTGACCAGCTTGGCCAGGCTGAGAGACCAGCTCAAACCAGCTACTTCCATCTGTACCCAGCCAGGCTGGGAGACCAGCTAAAACCAGCCAACCAGCCTAAGCTGGTTTTAGCTGTTTTTTTTAAACAGGGGTTTTACAGACAGAACTATGGGAGAAGCTATGCAGAAGTTATGGAGAACTTTGGAAGAAACTAAGAAGCAGCTTCTGACCTATACACGGGTTAAGATTCTTGAAGATCGACATCGCTGTTGAAGACCTGCTACTCTGCTACCTTCAATAAATTCTTCTCCCCACAAAAACTCTGGTCTAGCTTACTTATTTTACATATTAGAGAAACCTAATACATTTGCGAGCCACTCAAACCACTGCTCAGCCAAATACAGCAAAATCTAACACCTTGACAGCTAAGCATGTGCATTTCAGTCATGTTGGATGTGTCAGCGTCATATTAGCAGTCAACTAATCATGAATTAAAATCTTAAAACGAAACAATAAAACAATGTTATTAACAAGGCAATGGTAATTTCAAATAAGCATTTTAGTTCCGAACAATTGATTTTGTTTTCATTTTTGTTTATGTTCCTGTTAAAATTTATTTTTTTGTTCATTTGTTTTTATTTTTTTTTTTCATTGCTTGAAGCAGTTTGGAGCCCTGCTTTCTACACACCTGATGCATCAGGATTGCTTTGACTATTGTTTAGGGTCCAGCACTACACTTGTGATACAGCATTTCAAAACAAATGCTGCCGAATTTCTTTTTTTTTTCAGAGGTGTAATTTGCTCAATCGGATGCTGCAGGATAGCCACAGGAGAGAATCGCTATTCTCAGTTGCAGTGGTGTCAACACCGTCACACAGTCCATGCAGGTAAATGGGGGTGATTCAATTTTCCTGTAGCAGAGTGAACCATATCAAAAGGGAATGTAGTTTGCGTATCGTCTGGCCATGAATAGGTGGGATGTTTTCAGGTTCTGTTCAGTCTGTATTTCACACAGCATGATGCATCGGGGCTTGCGCTGTACAGAAACAATCACAGAATGTAAAAAAGCATGTGTCTTAAAGCGAAGCACACACTGAATAATTCACTGAAACCGCAATTTGAGTCTGGAAATCATGTGACCCTTCGGCAGCATTACACGCATAATCCTTCACTCTGCTCATTCTGTCAAATATTTTATAATCCTGTCAGCAAATTTAAAACCACTCTCTATCTAACACATTATGAATACTTCAAAAGTAATGGACAATAGGAAAAGAGATTGAGCAATCGCCTACATATGGACATACAAGCGACCAATGATTCTGTTACAGAGTTAAGAGCAGAACACAAAAAGCTAGCTAGCACGGTGAAACAGACATGTGACTGGGTAGACTCAGTTCAGGTAGCTGCACTTGAGGATAGGAGGACAGTCACAAACTTAAGAAAACAGGTAGAACAACTTCCTGATAAACTGACAGACATTGAAGACAGGAACACAGAAATAACATACTACTGGTGAGGTTTCCGGAGGGGGCAGAGGGCTCCAATGGAGCAGACTTGTACAGAGCTAATCTCTCCAAGTAGATCCAGCACTGAAAGGCCACGACACCAAGATTGACCTTGGCCATCACGTGTATGATCGAAGAAAAATCTCAGATCTGCCGCATACTCTCATCTTCCGTGACGTTCATAAAATCCTATAACCAAATTAGGATATAGCCCAATAGTGGAAGTTAGACAGTGGGCAGGTAGTGAAGAGGAGAACACCCCAAGTTTAAACAGAGAAAAGACAGCGGGTGGCAACACTCCTAAACTAGTGAACTAATACATCAAAATGAACAATGTGAAGCTATGTATGTCACGTGACATCACAACCTGCAAACAACATAGAGTGTAACAGATCAATGATACTTTAGGGCTACATGACATCACCTCAAAGAGGTGCGCACTCACAAACACAGCCTAGCCCTCTCGATGCAGCATCACCTTTTATACATCCACCAGGGCTTCAAACGGCAGGGAACCAAAGTGAAACCAATCACCATCCAGTGAAAAACAAACAATGAATATACAAGATGACAGCAAACCGAACCAATCATTTTGGGCTAATCGAGAGCGAGTATTACTTAAGTACTTATTACCTATGGCCTTTTTGGCAACACGTCTTGCGTTGTAATGTACTGGTCATGCTTCAAAGAATTTTTTTTTGTTCAGACAGACTTACACTCTCTGTAATGTGACGTCTGCTTTGGTTCTTGTACATAGTTGTTTGTCATTTCATTTCTCTGGTTTGGTTCTATTCCCTCAGCAGACATCAATACTTTTATTAGGGCCCAAGCCCCAAAAGAGTAAAGGCCCTAATGCACTACTAGGTGGTTGTCCTGCATCTTCAATAAACAAGAAACACGTAGTCCAAAATGCAGCTTCTAGAATCCTTACCAGGTCAAGAAAATATGATCATATCACCCCAATTTTACAGTCTCTGCACTGGCTACCTATTAGGTTTCGCATCAGCTACAAAATATTACTTCTTACCTAGAAGGCACTTAATGGTTTAGTTCCTGTGTACATAACTAGTCTTCTACCATGCTACAATCCATCATGCTCTCTAAGGCCGCAAAACTCTGGACTTTTGGTAGTTCCTAGAATAGCAAAGTCCACTAAAGGAGGTAGAGCTTTTTCACATTTGGCTCACAAACTCTGGAACAGCCTTCTGGAACGTTCAGGGTTCAGACACGCTCTCTCTGTTTAAATTTAGAGTAAAGACATATTTTTAGCCAAGCATTCAAATAATGCATCTCATAATCTTGTACTGCAGTTATATCTAAACAAAAGCATATTATTATTCTTTAGCTTGGGTTGAAAAAAATCATTTTGCTTGGTTTGAACAGCAGCTATGCTAATTATGTCCCTATTTATTCCTCTGTTTCTGCCACGGGATTGAAATCCAGTGGTAACTAGGAATTACACAAGCTTCAGTCTGGATCCAGAACACTTAAGAAGAGATGACCCCAACCCCTCAGAGGACTTCAGATGATGCCAACACTGAAACAACATACAGCACTACCGAATTTCGCTATAAGTTTACTGTTAACAGTGTTCATTGTCTGTTTGATTACTCATTAACTGATTTTTACCATACATCTCTATCATATGTACATCAACCTGACATAGTCACCACTAGTAAGCTACTACTAAATATATTGTAGAAACTTTAATTTTCTGTAAAGCTGCTTTGCAACAATTTGTATCATGAAGAGCGCTATACAAATGAACTTGAATTGAATTATTATTTTCCTTAAGATTATTCTTATTCGTTTTTGTCAAGGTTTTGGGGGCTTTTGTGGTTTTAACATGCTCAACTCTTGAAACTCTTGAAAATTTGCACACAGGTACACAGGAGGAGAGGTTCAAGGTTCAAGGTTCAAGGTTCAAATTTATTATAAGCCCAAAGGGCAATTATTGGTGCAGCATAAAAAATTGTAAACATCATACAAAAACACAAACAAAGTACAAATAACACACTATTCTAACATCTTACAAATTTAAAAGCCTTACGGCCATAGGAATAAAAGAGTGTCCGTACCGATTGTTTTTACATTTAGGCATACTATAACGTATGCCCGAAGGAAGCATTTTAAACTCATGGAACAATGGATGAGTACAATCTGCAAGAATAGCTTTAGCTTTCTGTAAAACAGCCCATTCAAAGCAGTCTAATAACCCAGTCTGCTTAATACCAATAATCCTACTGCCTTGATTAACAATGCCATTCAATGAATTCCGATGCTTAACATTCACATTTCCGAACCAACAGCATATAGAGAAGCAAAGTACAGATTCAATATAAGATTTATAATACATGGTCATAAGAGTCCTACTAATATTAAAGATAGAAAGCCTCCGGAGACAGTGTAACCGTTGCTGACCTTTTTTACATACTGCCTCAACATGAGTATCAAAACGCAATCTATTATCAATGATACTTATAACTACTAGCCCATTCCACAGTTTGACCCTTCAAACTAATAGGTTGAGGAACTGAAGGACTGAATCTAAAGTCAATTACCATATCTCTTGTCTTTTCTATGTTTACTTGTAAAAAGGCACTGTCACACCATGTCATGAAATCATTCACCACTCGCCCATGACAATTCTCATCCTTAGTCAGCAAACTAACAATAACAGTATCATCTGCAAATTTTAAAATGAACCTATCAGTGTATTTACTCACACAATCGTTGGTATATAAAATATAAAGCAAGGGTGAGAGAACACACCCTTGAGGAGAACCTGTAGATGTAATACGGGTATCCGAGAAAGAGCTATGTACTCTCACTCTCTGTATTCTATCACTTAAAAAATCTAATAACCATCCCACCATCTTTAAGTCCAATTTAAACTCAGAAAGTAATTTCTTTATTAAGACATGTGGCTGGATAGTGTTAAAGGCTGAAGAAAAATCTACAAAAAGTAATCTAACATGGGTTTTATTTCCCTCAAGATGTTTTATAATCATATTTAACAGGGTAGATGAGGCATCCTCAACTCCCCTTCTGGCCTGGTAAGCAGACTGCAACGGATCTAAAAGGTTTTTAGTTTTCAATAAAAGCTCATCCCTGACAAATTTCTCAAAACATTTCATTACCAATGATGTCAAAGAAACAGGTCGAAAATCATTTAGAGTCTTAGCATAACTTATCTTCCCTACAGGCACCACTATAGCTTCCTTCCACAACTTAGGAATTTTTTGAAAATAAAGCGACTTTTGAAATATGTTATAAAAAACAGGACCCAACTGATCCGCACATGTTTTAAGTAAGCGTCCTCCAATCTTATCTGGTCCAGAGGATTTTCCCACCTTACTCTTTTTAAAAGCATCTATGACATCCTGCTGATTAAAAAATGTATAATCCATAGTACACACAGTCTCATTTCCAAGCACATTCATTTCAGTAATAAAATCCTCCTTATCAAATCTAGTATAAAACATATTCAATGCTTGTGCCAACTGTATATCTGATTGATAGCCCGCTAATTTTACGGGGACATTTCTTTTACTCTTAGATCCAATTATAGTATGCATACTCTCCCAGGCAGAGCCAAGTCTATTACTTCTTAAATCTCCCTCAACTTTCTCCTTATACCTAGCTTTGGCTCTCCTGATTTCATATTTTATTTGTTTTTGCAAATCATGCTTTTTTCCTAAATCACCTGCATGAAATGCCTTATTTCTTTCAATTATGAGGGACTTTATAGATTTAGTTATCCATGGCTTTGTATTAGCAAATGTTTGTAGAGTTTTTTGAGGGACAAGCATATCCTCACAAAAGTTTATGTAACTGCTTACAACATCTGTTAATTCATCAAAATCAGAACATGAATTCTCAAAAACCTCCCAATTCGTACATTCCAAACATCCCTGCAGAGCTAAAGAAGAATCTGCAGACCATTTCTTAATAGACTTATTTTCAGCCCTATACCTTTTTAAAACTGTTTTATACACAGGAATTAAAAGTACAGCATTATGATCAGACAATCCCAAAGGTGGATTACTAATGGACTTGTATGCACCTCTAACAGAACCATAGCACAAGTCCAAAGTCTTGTTAAATCGTGTTGCACAAGTAACATACTGTTGAAAATTTCGCAGAGTATGTTTCAACGAACAATGATTAAAGTCCCCCATAATAAAATTGGGAGCATCAGGGGAAACATTTTGCAACTTTGAAACAGTATGTTCAACAGTCTCCTTCACTTTAGCCTCGTTTGCCTTCGGGTGAATATACACCACTGTAACAAATATTTGAGGAAATTCTCGAGGCAAGTAAAAAGGCCGTAAAGACACAGAAAGCAGTTCAATGTCTTGGGTGCACAATGACTCTCTTACTATTACTGAATTGCACCACCTTTCATTAATGTAGAGACAAACACCGCCACCTTGGCTTTTACCTGTGATCACTGGATCACGGTCCGTTCGCAAAGGAATCCCGAAGCCATTAATAGTTAAAACCGAATCGCTGTCTTGAGATTTCAGCCAAGTCTCTGTAAAGGCCAAAATACAGGCCTCTCTGTACGCATGGTGAACATGTGCAGTGGCTTGCAGTTCATCAATTTTGTTCCTTAGAGACTGCACGTTTGCCATTACCATAGTGGGCAAGGGAATCCTTCTGAGACGCTGTTTCCTCAGTCTCTGGCGCACACCACCCTTCTTTCCTCTCTTTCGTGGTTTCCAAGTTTTTGATTCATCATTGTTCCTAGTAACGCTTTCCATAAAGCCGCCATCGTTCCGAAAATGTTGCAATCTTATGTAATCCACCGGATATCGAACATAATAAGGCCGATGCCATTGAAGCAAGAATTCGCGGCTATACTGGAGCTTTACGGTAGATCTCACAGGTGCTACATGAAGGCATAGGATAAGCAGTGCAATCCACGTTGTAATTATAACCAACAACTCCATCTTCGCGTTCCATAGGAGTATGACTTATCAATTTACGTTTTAACTACAACTTTTCCAAACTGACAAACGCACAATAACATTAAAACAAAAAACAAGACGCACAAACGTTCACACGTGCTTACAAACTCAGCTGCTAGTCGCCGCATGCGCAGCGCCAATAGGATGGGATAATAAGAGGAAAGAACCACCGCTGCTGTCTAAGATTCTTGTTATGAGCATCGTGACTGCTGTTTGATGGTGTTCACAGAGACCTGGCTGTACCCTGATATATCAATATGTGCTTTACTGGCATGACAGTTGTTACAATGTATTGCCAAAGCATAGTGTTTGCAATGAATCTTGGACGGATATTTAATAAATAAATAAATAAGAAAAATAAAATAATAATAATAATAATATGATAAATAAATACAGTACATGCATGTATGTATAACAAATGAATATAGAACAAACCAACATTTTTGCATTTGAACAATTTAAAATTCAATGTGATGTGCGCGTTTGTGTGTGTGTGTGTGTGTGTGTGTGTGTGTGTGTGTGTGTGTGTGGCCGCTCACTGATTTGTTGACTCATCCCTCTTTTTGTGACAGGCATCAATGTATCTTGCTGCTAGTAAGATACAAACTCTTTTTTCAACTAATAAATATTGAAGTTGTGTTTTCTTGTTCTTCTTCAAACATTTTTAAGTCAGGGCAAAGTACTTTGAATTTCGGATAAAACTTCTTTCTGATTTCGTCATAGTTAGGGCAGCTAGTGAGGAAGTGTTGCTCTGTCTCCACTTCCCCATGATCACAGTATGGGCGGCTCTCTTTGGGCAGCCAGTGCTGTCGATATCTGCCCGTCTCTATAGTCAGAGTATGACTGCTCAGTCTGTACCTCGTCATTTGTCTTCTTAATTTACAGTCTTTTACTGTACCCAGATATTCTGCAGTTGTGTAATCTCTATTTAGGGCCAAATAACGTTCAAGTTTACTTTGTTTTTCTATTGTTTCAGTCCAATAGGTTAGATCATTTTCTTTCTGTGCTTTTATAATTTGGTTGGGATGAGTTTTGTGGATGAATATTTCAGTGTCCTGATGCTGGATGCTGTTAGTCATGTTAGTTTGTTTTTGCAGCTTCAGGAGCATCTGTATCAGAGGACTTTTTTCAGGGTTCAGTTCATGGCTTTTAAGGGCTTTAAAATGGTAAGAGTTGGGGTCACTCATTTTTAGGTGTTTCCAAAATTTGATGGCTCGTTTCTCAATGCGCATTAGTAGAGGATACTGGTCTAATTCTGCCCTGCATGCGTTGTTCTGTGTGTTCCTCGGTTCTCTGAGGATACTTTTACAGAACTCAGCATGCAGGGCTTCAATCGGATTTTTGACCCATTTATCAAATTTGTGATTTAGAAGAGGACTCCACACTTCACTGTCATATAATGCAATAGGTTCTATAACTGATTGGAATATTTTTAGCCAGATTCTAATTGGTATTTCAATTTGGATAGATTTTTTGATGGCATAAAAGGCCCTTGCTTTCTCTTTCAGTTCATTCACAGCCAAATTCAGCTTACCAGTTGCACTTATTTTCAGTCCGACGTATGTGTAGTTTGTGACATGTTCAATTTTGGTCATACCAAGGGTGAAATTGTGTCTCTTTCCCCGACATCTGGGTCTTTTCTGGAACATTAGTACTTTAGCTTTGTTAGAATTAGTAGTCAGGACCCAGGTCTGACAGAACTTGTGTAGGATGTCTAGGCTCTGCTGTAGACCCTCTTCTGTTGGAGACAGCAGAACCAGATCATCTCCAAACAGCAAGAATTTAATGTTGGAGTCATGTAGTGTAAGGCCAGGTGCTGTTGATTGCTCCAGGAGTATTGCCAATTCATTAATGTAAATATTGAAGAGAGTCGGTGATAGTGGGCACCCCTGCCTCACACCTCACCATTGATTGAAGAATTCTGTTTGTTTATTTCCAATTTTAATTGCGCATTGATTGTTTGAATACATTGTTTTTATAATATTGTATGTTTTACCCCCAATACCTGATTCTAGAAGTTTTGACAACACACCTTCATGCCAAATTGACTCAAAGGCCTTTTGGGTTTTGTTTTGGTTAATGTATTTGTCGATCAGGGTGTGTAGGGTGAAGATGTGGTCTGTTGTTCTATAATTTGGTAAGAATCCAATTTGACTTTCACTGAGGACATTGTGCACTGTAAGGAAGTGTATAAGTCTTATGTTGATGATATTGCAGAACAGCTTCCCCAGATAATTGTTCAAATGTACGGCTTCTTCAATAGTTTCTAGTTGATATTGGATGTACTGTTCTCTCTTTTTTCTGAGTGTACTTTTATATTGTTTAAGTTCTTTAATATTGATGGTGTAAATTAGTTGCATTGATTGGTTGTCTATGTTTTTGATTTGATAATTGTCTTAATTTTTTCCTCACGGTTTTACAGCCTAAATCAAACCATTTTTCATTTTCTTGTTTGGTTTTATGGATTTTCTTAGAGGATCTGAGGTTAGATAAATTGGCCAAATATTCAAATATATAATTTATGTTCTCTACAGCTGTATTGACACCTTGATTGTGAGGACAAATTCTGCCTAGAAAGTTGTCTATAAGTAAGCATACTTTTGGAGGGCCAATTGCTGTATATATATCCCCAATATCCCCAACTCATTGGTTGACCTTGAAGGGTTTTCTCTTGTTTGAGCAGACAGGGATGAAACTTCGGGGAAGACAAGAGGTGTGGCATTTGTGTCAACATCAGAGAGGAATGGTGCAGCCACTAAGTATACTTTGAGAGAGTCTGTGTGTAAACCAGATGTAATAATTAAAATTATAATTTAGTGGGGTTTTTATTTATTTATTTATTTATTTATTTATTTTTTGTGAGACCTCTATTTTTGCGATTATTTTGTGGTGTAATGGCAAATTATGCAGGATCACAAAAAAAATGTTGACGTTGCTGATTTTGCGTTGGATTCAGCGATCGTGGAGTCACGAAAAACTGGAGGGTCTGCAAAAGTATTAAAGCCACAGACAAAGACAGTTTCTGTTTGGTCTGATGACAGTACTGAAATTTTAAAGGGCTGCTTTGCTTGCACGGACTGGGAACTGTTTCATGACATGGATATCGAGCATGCCACAGAGACAATAACAGGTTACATCAACTTTTGTGTAGACACAGTTCTTGAGGAAAAAAATGTAACTGTATTTCCTAACAACAGAAGTTACATAACACAGGAAACATAAGGGAGTGCTTAAACAGGAAGTTAGATTTTATCAACTAACTTCTGAGAAAGGAAGTCTAGGTCTGCCTAATGTATTGTATTAACCCAGCGAACACAACAATGTATTTTGGTTGCAATTAGGTAATGTTGTAGTACAACATTTTAAAAATGTTTTAAAAATGTTTTTTTAAATAAAAAAAAAAGTAACCAAAATAAAACGTTTTAGAAACGTTGTAAAAATGCCAAACTGGAACGTTTTCTTTAAGTAGTCAAAAAAACTTAAATATCACGTTTGTCTACTACGAAAATGATGTCATGTTAAAAAATATTTTTTTTATTTTTTACAAACATCATACCTCCCAATGTCAGAGCATTTGCTGGCATCTGTTGCCACTGTTGCTTTAACTTTGCATGTAACAGAGAGATTTTCACTTGGTCGCTTAGTGAATGTCAGTGAGAGTGCCAGAATGAGTGCCAGTAAAGCCAATTAAAATCAGAATTAAAATCCAATATCTAAAAAAATAAACCACCAGAATACAGTTTAAATTTGATTTAGTCATTAAACATTCATTGCATTTATGCCTTTTTCAGATTATCTGGCATACCTGATCAAATCATGTATATGTGGCAGGATAGACGACCACCTTAGCAACAGTTTAATACGTTGTCCAGTCAGTAGCGTTTTCTAAGGTATAAAAATGTGAGCCTATCTTTCACCTGTGTTGCGTCACTATTGGCAGACAGCTGCGTCATCAATGCGCTGTTTGTTGTGCACTCGGGAGTGGGAGATGGATGTCTGAGACAGTAGGAAGAATATGTAGTTTGTCGTTTGCTAGATAGTGGTACTGTTTATTTGTAAGACGGTTGTTTTGTTTGTGTATTCTAGACACCTGAACCTGTGTTGCAGAGTTGGGCTAGCACGACTCGCATTTTGTTGCTTCTTGCCTTATTCTCTAGGGGGTTATAATATGTGACCTGTTTATTGTATGCCTTTATCCTTTTGATTTTCTTCTTTAAGATTTTGTTTATGTATTGTTAGTCTATCCATTGCTGGCCTCCTTGGTCATTTTTGGTCATTTGATTTCTTATTGTAATATTGGATTTATTTTGTTTTGCTCTTTTTGTGTGTGTGATAACTGATTTTCCTGATAGTGATTGTATTTTCTTTCTTTGTGTTAATGTGTGTTTTTCTTGTCTCGGCAGGGTCTTGGCACCAGAGGCAGAAGATTGGCTTTATTCTTCTTCACCATGTGCCGTGTTCACTATTAACACTGATGTGTGTGTGCGTGTGTGTGTGCACTGCTGGGTTGCTGTGACTCTTTGGGTGATTTAGCCCTTGATGTTCTGCCTCTGCTGGTAAGCCCCAGTCCCTTCGTGTTTGTACTTTTAAATTCTTGTGTAGTGTTGTAAAAGAACTAAGTGGTTCTTTGCCTATTTTAAAGTTGTTTATTAACCCTCAAAGACCGAGACAGTCGTCCACAGCTAAAAATAATTATTGTTCTTAAATAACTTTTGAACCACAAATCCAATCTGAATGCTTTTAAAAGTACCACAAAGCTGCTTTTTTCCCATGTCTCATTTGGATACTACTCCGTAATAAACGTGATTATGTCGTCACATTTTCATTTCATTGATTTGTCAGAAGAAACCAATGCATTTTGTTCCTCTGAGCCAAACAGGAACTATTGTTGAAGCTTAGTCCAACTCCCATGCCCAGATTGGTTCAAACTGTCATCTATTCAACCTATAAACATAGATTTTGGACTCTGAACCACCAATTAGCATGTTTCTTTGGAAATTTGAACAAACTGAAAGTGAAAGTAAAATGCGTTGTGCGTGCATGAAAACAAACACAAAATAACACATTTGCATGAAAGCACTGTGAAAAAGCACAGAAAAACACACGACATAAAAGCACTATGACATAAAACATACCAAAAACAAGGATGAATCACCAGTACATATCAGATAAAGCACTGAAATTTATGTTTTCACATGGCTATGCACTGTCCCGGTAAAACGTGGAATACAGCCAGCGGATCGATCTATTTGGCTGTTATATTATGGAAATTATTCTTATATAGTTTATAAAGATAATTTGCACTATTTTTTTCTGTTGCACTCTGTATATTTTTCTCTCATTTTGTGTGTAGTTTGTGAATTATTTGTATATTTGTTGCACAAGACCATTTGTGCAATCGCTTTCACTACTTGCTGCACTGTTTGCGTTTGTTGTTCATACTCTGATTGAAAATTATATATCTCTGGAAAAACTTTTTTTACTGTTCTGTTATTATGTAACACTGTTTCCATTTACTTTACTTTCTAAACATTTCTGAACACATCTATATTGTCATTAAACTAAATAGACCTGTTTTTCACTGAAAAGCGCCTATAACAACTTTTGTAATAAATGGCTTGGGGAATGTTATATGTAGACAAAATTTTATTTGAAAGTGTAAAACACTCCAGGAGTTTCTGTTTGAGTACACAGTAAAAAACCTCTAATTGTTGCTTGCAATTTTCAGACAAAAGGAAAATTGGGACTTTAAATTAGCTAGACTGAAACTTCAAGTTCTTCTGTTTACAATGATATATAGCACTTGATGCTGACTGCTAGAATAGGTCTGAAAAAGCTAAGAAAGTGCAGGCATGTTAGGTGCCCCGAAAACGTTCTAGGTCTTTAAGGGTTAAATTATTGGTAATAAAAGGATTTTTGAGTACTGTGGCCTATGCCTCAGACTTTTTTGGTGACGTGGACCTGTGTGTGTGCTCCGCAGAGTTTATGCACAATTTTTGGAGTGTAATTCCCTAAATGGCGTAGTCGGACTGAGAATCTTTAAGTTGTAGTAATTCTCAAGGGGATTTATTTCCCTCTGCCTTTGAGTCTTGCCACATATAGTAAATGATTCAATGACAATAGATGCTGTTGTAATATACAGTTTACTATATTAAAAAATCCAGGTACCTGCTGCTTTCAAATAGCAATTATCAGTTGGTCTCACAGCTGGTGTCAGAAACAAAACCATTGCAATCACAAAGTTGACCAAGAGATATCTAAGCAAGTTTGGGATATTTGATATTTATTCATTTCCCTAAGATGTGAGTTATATCATGTCATCTGATCCTGTTATCAAAAAATACTTAAACTCGACAGTAGGAACTGCTAGATTTTCTTTAATTTTACTACACAATGTTCATTATAATTTGTCATTCCAAACCCACCTCATTTTTTCTTTAGTGAAATGCACACAAATGCACAGAAATAGTTAGACTCCACCATTACTCTGACCAATTGTTGCATGTTTTCCACATCAATGTTTAAAACAATGTAATGACTGTTACTCGCATATGCACAGTGTGAATGTGCTTCATCTAAATATCAGACACTTAACATTGTGTAACACTGTGGTTACATTGTGTAGATGTAAAATCTGGGAAACACTCCTCTTTATCAGAAAGATATCTCAGTCGCTTCTAAAATACCTTAAATAAAATCTATTTAATAATCCAATCCTAAAGATAAAAAATAGACAAACATACCTCTTATTCATGGTGTCCTAAAACTGAATTTATCTTCTTGGATATCTTCTTTATGTATATATAAATAAAAAGTGGAGTGGGCTGATATAATCTATATAAAGAATAACAATAAAATAAGTAAATAAATACTAGAGTTGAGCCGGATACTCGGCTGAAACGAGTATCCGGCACGGATAAAGCACTTTTGCCGAGTACAAGTATCATACGAGTAATACGAGTCAATATCTGTGCTCGGATTGAATAAACATTCTCATTGGGTAGTTTACTGTGTCTGCGTTCTGTGATGGGCTAGTCACAGCGCCCCTCCCCTACACACATACAGATTTATTGTGTTGCTGTGTCCCGCTCTGCTCACACACACACACAGAACACTGAGAAGAGAAGAGAACAGCGCGCTCTCTCTCTGTTCTCTCCCTCAGTCACTCAGGTTTGCGGGTTTTTTTCCGTTAACGTTTAGGGTTTCTTCAGCTTCAGGTTTGTTTTTTACTTTGGTTTGTTTGTAGTACTTACTTTTTAACCAGTAGAGTTTTGGTAAACGTGGGGTTTGTTCAGACGTGGTGCTTGGTAAAAGCGACTCGCGTCTCTGCCTGTCGGAGAATTTTTTTTTCTTTTTTAAACCGTCAGCTGGCTCTGACCAGTTTTTTTTACTTCACGCATGTGTCTGACACTTTCTTTCTGTATTTCATAAATAAATAAATAATCACACTGCTCAAGGTTAAAAAAAGAAAGTTATGTTGAAATGAAAACTCTTGTTCATTACATTTTACTTCATAATTGCAACCGCATGTGTTGTATTCATTGTTGCAAAACTTGTTCTGTATATAGTTCGTTTGTTATCATGATCAAAACCACTGATCTGAAGCTCAATGCTGATGCTGTCATGTAAATAGTTTTCTAATCAGCAATAAATATAACAATTTCTGATCAACCCATATCAATTGCATGCTTAAAATAACATACCGGTTAAAGCCCCGCCCATTTCAAGACAACATGAACCACTTCCAGGTTAAAGCCCACCCACTTCCGGGTTAGGCCCCGCCCACTCCGAGTACAGATACAGATACAGATAATTCATATGGTTAACAGATACAGATACAGATACAGATAATGCTGTACTCGCTCATCCCTAATAAATACATTTGCAATGACTCAAATTCAATTCAAATTATATGGCAATTAGCCAGACAGACAAGGTCCTGCTTGACTGGTGTGTAACTTGTAATTAAATTAATGTTTTGAGTTTTTAAAAGTCAAACAAACTCAAAATGCAAATGCAAAATGCATTGTTTTTCTAGAACAATGCATTTCTAAAATAAAATCATGACATTACAATAGCATGTGTTATAAGACAATATTTATGAGAGAAACTACAGAAACCAAATGGAATCCCTTATTCTACTACAGTTTGTGTGCATCACAGGTGCATAAACCACACACACACAAAAAAAACAAGCACACTGAAGCAACCAACAATCACCCCGCATACTGTATTATATACTGTACATACACCTTGGATTCTATGATTACAATGCCTACAATGTATGCAGCAGATGATATATATAAATATATATACCTTACTGATGTCTTTTATATCCCAAGTGATCTTTTACTTAAAGTGTTGCAATAATCCACGTGGAGCAGATATAAACGAGAGGTTTGCAGTAGTTTTGAATATAGATTTCCTAATCCGGTTTGTATTGTTTGAAAAGAGATGTGATTTAAAGCTTTCACTTTCGTTTTTCGGTTGTCTTCAAGCAAGCAAAAAAACATTACAGCAATTCAAAAAATTGGATTTTGTTTTCATTACACATTGTTATATTGTCCAAAAAGTGTGATCTATATTTTTTACAATTTACAACCTTACGTCATTTCAAATATTTCCAAAATGCAAATTTTTTCAAAACTTGTTTTGTAACACTTCCCATACTAAACAGAAGAAAGACAGAAAAAAAAACATTCAGTAAGATGAAGTTATTTCTGTTAAGAATGTAAAACAAAATATAGACAAAGTAAAAATGACTTCTTTCAAAAGTCTAAACACAAGAATGGAAACAAATGAGCGTTCTTAAGCCGATTATGCTTAATAAGCCAAAAACACACATGGTCATGTAAACGCGGCAACCCGTTTTCTTTTATCGGGGTAAGGTCATAAACGGCGCAAGCATGAACCGGTCGACACAGGTAGTTTTCTTGCCTCTTAGCCCGATTTTGCCAGGTGTTTCCAGGAGTTATTCGTGCTGTTTCTCCTTGTTGAGAGTTCGGTGTCGCACATAGCTTACACCTAATTATGCATACTTGTTCTTTTTTCTGATTAAATTAATAAAATGCGAGTGTGTCTCACACTTGTAGAATCCGTATCGGCAGTCATCTTAACCATCGAATTCCAGCAACAGGAAATAGACTATTTTACACACAGATTTTTTTCTCTGGTGCTGATTTGTGGTGTTGGTAAATTCACTACTTAATTTTCAGTTAAAATATGTTGTTGTAACTTGCGTTACTCAGATTGTAACGAGTAATAATATTACCCAAATTTGATTAGTAATGCGTTATATTACTGCGTTACAGCAAAAAGTAATATACTACTGTAATATTATTACTTTTGTAATGCGTTTGTAACGCGGACTCGTAGGAAGCGTGTAAGATCCAAGTGCGAGCTTTTATTACATAGATCGTAGACAAACAGGCAGGGTCAATATCCAAACAAACAGTGTGACGAAGGCAAAACAATAGCGTAATCCACAAAAACAGGCAGAGTCCAAAAGCCAGAGAGAGCAGTCCGAAAGTAACAAATAAACAAGGATAAGAAACAAGACGAAACTATGGCAATGAATGAGGCAAACTATGGCAGAAAACAAAGACAATGGAACAAAGCAAAACCGTGGCAAATAACAAAAACAAGGCAATGAAAACAGGGATAAACGCTTGGTAGAGTCCGCTAGAGCAAAACAATACTTCGCGAGGGCCTGTTTGGCATGGCCTGCCCTTTATGGCTGCCAAACAGGAAGTTACCAGCGAAGCAGCAGAGGGAGCAGCAACAGTCAGTCAGTGGGTGAGGGCTCCCTCTGCTGGCGTGGCGTTACAGAATCCCCCCCCTAGGAGCGACTCCTGGCGCTCAAACAACAGTCCAGGAGGGTGGGGGAACAGAGGCAAAACAGGGGGTGGGACGGAGGGCCAGGTCCATGTAGAGGAAGTGGGCCTGGATTGTGGAGCAGGGACAGACAGTGAAGCACTGGAGGACCTGGGCCATGGAGCAGTGGCAGACTGTGAAGCACTGGAGGACCTGGACCGTGGATCAGTGGCAGACAGTGGAACACTGGAGGTCCTGGGCCGTGGAGCAATAGCAGACAGTGGATCCTTGGAGGACCTGGGCCGTGGAGCAATGGCAGACAGTGGAACACTGGAGGGCCTGGGCCGTAGAGCAGTAGCAGACCGTGAAACACTGGAGGGCCTGGGCCGTGGAGCAATGGCAGACCGTGAAATACTGGAGCAGGGAGAGCCGGTAGCCATGGCGGGGCAGGCAGAGCAGGCAGCCATGGTGGGGCAGGCAGAGCAGGAAGCCATTGCGGGGCAGGCAGAGCAGACAGGAGCAGAGATATCCACAGTGGGATTAGTGACATCCATAGCAGAATGGTGTGTTCATGAATGATTTCTTTGGCCGTGGCATGACAGGCAGAGAGTTCATCATGGGACGCCGCCCCCATAGGAGGATCTACAGCTTGCGCTGACACCTCTGGGGGCATGGGCGCAGATGCTTGGGCAGGTGTGGCAGGGAGTTCATAAATGGGCGCCACCTCCTTAGGAGGATCCACAGCTTGAGCTGACACCTCAGGAGGTATGGGCGGGAACTCATGGACAACCGAGGCCTCAGAAGCAGACTTATGGTCAGATGAGGCCTCTGGGGCAGACTCGCAGTCAGGCAAGGCCTCTAGAGCAGACTCGTGGATAGACGGGGCCTCCACACACTGAAAATGGCAACGGCCATTACAGGCAGGACCGTAGATAGTGGAATGTCTGTTGGCCTTGAGGGTGTGGATGCTGTGGATTTGTGGCTAGGGAATGTGGGCTCTGCGTGGCCTGGGAGCGCGGGCTCTGCGTGGCTTGGGAGCGCGGGCTCTGGGGTTTCAGCTGATACGTGAGGAGGCTTTAGAGGATCAGCAGAGATGTGAGGTGGCTTAGGACGGTCAGAGGGGACCGGGTGAGGTTCTGGCAGGATAGCCGTTTCTTGACTTGATTCATGGAGGTCTGCCGTGGCTTGACTTGACTCAGGGAGGCCTGCCGTGACTTGACTTGACTCAGGGAGGCCTGTTGTGACTTGACTTGACTCGTGAAGAACAGCGGTGACTTGACCTGGCTCGTGCAGTCCAGCTGTGACTTGACTTGGCTCGTGAAGGTCAGCTGTGACTCGACTTAGCTCAGGGAGATCAGCTGTGGCTTGACTTGGCTCATGAAGGTCAGCTGTGGCTTGACTTGGCTCGGGAATAACAGCAGCGACTTGACTTGGCTCATGAAGATCTGCTGTAACTTGGCTTGGCTCATGAAGATCAACTGTGGTTTGGCTTGGCTTGTGAAGATCGATAGTGACTTTGCTTGACTCAGGAACCACGGCTGTGACTTTGGTTGACTTGAGGGCTACAGCTATGGCTTTACTTGACACAGGAGCAATAGCTGTAACTTGACGGGACTTCAGAAGAGCAGCTCTGACCTGACTTGACTCGGAAACTTGTCTTGACTCAGGAAACGCAGCTGCAACTTGACTTGACTTGGAAACTTGCCTTGACTCAGGAAACGCAGCTGTAACTTGACTCGACTTGGAAACTTGACTTGACTCAGGAAACACAGCTGCAACTTGACTTGACTCAGGAACAGCATGGCTTGACTCAGGAACAACAGCTGTAACGTGACTTGACTCAGGAACAACTGCTGTAACGTGACTTGACTCAGGAACAACATGGCTTGACTCAGAAACAACAGCTGTAACATGACTTGACCCAGGAACAACAGCTGTAACGTGACTTGACTCAGGAACAACAGCTGTAACATGACTTGACTCAGGAACAACAGCTGTAACGTGACTTGACTCAGGAACAACAGCTGTAACATGACTTGACTCGTGGGGCACAGCTGCGACTTGGCTTGAATCGTGGGGCACAGCTGCGACTTAGCTTGACTCGTGGGGCACAGCTGTGACTTGGCTTGACTCGTGGAGAACAACAGCTGTATCTTGGCTTGACTCATGGAGAACAACAGCTGTATCTTGGCTTGACTCATGGAGAACAGCTGTATCTTGGCTTGGTTCATGGAGAACAACAGCTGTATCTTGGCTTGACTCATGGAGAACAACAGCTGTGTCTTGGCTTGACTCATGGAGAACAGCTGTATCTTGACTTGGCACAGAAAGTGTAGCCCTGACTTGACTTGACACCGGAGGATCAGGCATCACTTGATTTACCTTGGGTGTGGCAGAGATGATGGGATGAGATGCGGATGAGATGATTTTGGCTTGATGAGGCTCAGGCGTGGCAGCCATCTTGGCCAGGGACTCAGACGGGGCAGCCATCTTGTGAACAGGCTTGATGATGGCGGCCATCTTGTGAACAGGCTTGGGGATGGCGGCCATCTTGTGAACAGGCTTTGGGATGGCGGCCATCTTGTGGACTGGCTCTGGGATGGCGGCCATCTTGTGGACTGGCTCTGGGATGGCGGCCATCTTGTGGACTGGCTCTGGGATGGCGGCCATCTTGTGGACTGGCTCGCAGGCATGGCGTGAGCGAACTGTGACTTGGTAGATGTGACGAGTGCAGGCTTTGACTTGGTAGACGTGACGAGTGCAGGCTTTGACTTGGTAGACATGACTTGAGCAGGCTTTGGCTTGGCAGACTTGACTTGAGCAGACCTTGGCTTGGCATGAGGGGGGTCTGGCATGATAGTGACAATACCGGACATGAAGGTTGGGGTGTGAAAATGCTCTGGGGTGATAGGTACTGTAGGATTGCAGAGCTCTTCATCCGCAATCCCGACAGTAAACGCAGAGCCACTTAAAAGCAAGGCAAAGTCAATATATTGCTCCAGTGACCAGTTAATCTTTCCTCCAGGTAGGCAGGAACGAATAGGTTCATCTAATCCATGCCGAAAAATGTCCTTAAGCGCCACATCGTTGAAAGTCACCAAATGGCACAGTTCACAAAAATCAGTGACATACTTCTCAATGGCCCGGTTACCTTGGTGGAGGTGGAAGAGGCGTGATCCTGCATCCATGGTGATCTGTGTTCTTGAAAGCCGCTGGATCTTTGGGAGGCGAAGTATTCTGTAACGCGGACTCGTAGGAAGCGTGTAAGATCCAAGTGCGAGCTTTTATTACATAGATCGTAGACAAACAGGCAGGGTCAATATCCAAACAAACAGTGTGACGAAGGCAAAACAATAGCGTAATCCACAAAAACAGGCAGAGTCCAAAAGCCAGAGAGAGCAGTCCGAAAGTAACAAATAAACAAGGATAAGAAACAAGACGAAACTATGGCAATGAACGAGGCAAACTATGGCAGAAAACAAAGACAATGGAACAAAGCAAAACCGTGGCAAATAACAAAAACAAGGCAATGAAAACAGGGATAAACACTTGGTAGAGTCCGCTAGAGCAAAACCATACTTCGCAAGGGCCTGTTTGGCATGGCCTGCCCTTTATGGCTGCCAAACAGGAAGTTACCAGCGAAGCAGCAGAGGGAGCAGCAACAGTCAGTCAGTGGGTGAGGGCTCCCTCTGCTGGCGTGGCGTTACAGCGTTACTCCCAACACTGATCCTGTATGGGGAACATTAACAATGAACCAAGAAAACTTGAAATGTACCTAGATGACGTCTATATCCAAAAATCAAATTTTTTTCGTGACAACAGGACAAATAAGTACAACATAAAGGTAGATAAAAACTATTATTTCTGCTGCTCCTGCTGCAGCTACTGTTGTTTAATGAATTTTAAGAAACTACAGTAGGCTTACAGTAATGTGCCGCTCCAGTTAGCGTAGCCAAAATTTTATGTTTCGGCGGGCCTGGGCAAAAGTGAGCGGGCACTCTAACTATATAGAAGTATAAAGCAGCCTTAAGGGACGGAGTCCAGTGGCGTAGTGCAAATGTGCGTCCCCCAGCCGCAAACTCAAAGGGGGCTGGCTGATTACATCGCAATATTGTAAATATTTGTTTTAAACCAGGAAGGCGAGACAATGGATATCACACGAGCAATGTGCAAACTTTGTCCAAGAGTTATTCCGGTGAGCCTCTTAATCTCATTCGATTCACTAGAAAGTGAAAGTAAAAACTGACAGCACTTTTGGCATTTGACGTTGGATTAACGCAGCATATTCTATTAGAGACGATGAGAGACGAATCCACTTCATATGCTGATAACGCTAAATGCTAAATATTTTCATTTACTCCCTTAATATTTCTCTTGTGGCCCGAACATAGTGGAAAAAAATAATAAAGAGAAAAGAAACGTATTTTCTGTTATGAACAATTGTTTTTTTTTTTGTTTTTTTTAAAGTCGGTGCTTGAAGTAAGCTTTTTCATTGATGATTGCAGTGTTAATCATTTTAATTATAGGCCTATAATTCATTGTTTAATAAACCTGTTTTGAAAGACCTTTTTTAAAAACATTTTCAGTGAGGAGTAAGCCAGCCTAATCTTCATTATTCTTGCAGCGCGTCAGTTATGCGGTGATGTGCTATGAAATGATTGCGGGGCAAATTAATTATAATATTAATTTAATAATAAAACACAAATCCGCAGTCATATGGAAGAAAATTAATGACAAAAGTCTTTGAAACAAAAAAGCATGTTGAATTGCACTAGCTGAAAAAATAATGTGTTTAATTAACAGTGCTTGCATTTTAATGCCTTGTATTTTCAGGGCTTGCATTTTTAGGTTCTGAAATTTAACACAGTTGTTTATTTAGGCTGTGAATATTTCAATTCAAAATATTTCACAAACATTTTTATAACTAAAAATTCAAAAATACATATTCACCTTCTAGAACTCACTTCCCAAATATTCAATCGGTTTAAAAATACATTGTACAATATTCGACAGGCAAATTTCTGAGTTTTTGTGAATGAATGACTTCTGCTTCTACTGTTCGCTTTGGCCTTCATCAACAGCCGCTTGCACCTCCTGCTGGTGAGCGACTGACCGACTGAGCATCGGTGCTCTACTGCTATTCCTGCAGGTCCCGGATGTGAAATGCCAAATTTTCTGCATGCTTTTTTGTTTCAAATACATTTGTCATTAATTTTCTTCCATACAATCAGTCCAACTCGTGTCAGGTGGGATGCGAGACAATTCATGGGACTCCCGCAAAATATAAGAATCTGAGCATAAAATATCTAACAACAAATCATTATTACTCTCGCGCAGATCTTTAAACGAAATCTCTTTCGATTTAACACGTATCATCATACCACCCAGCCATATAAAACAATAGGCCTAATCACTTTAGCTTACTTCATTTCACTCAGGCCCAGAGGTCGTCTATCTCAGACATCGTTAACTGCTTGCGTTTGATTCCACCGACATATCACGTCGCGGATGTTTAAACAAATTTCAGATTGCTTCCGCTGAGATAGCAACATCACAATTTCTTTTGTCATCTGTTGTTATTCATATTTTATTTATTATAAGGACCACAAAACAATTTACCCCAACTGTGTAATGCTTTAGGGAAATTTCTTTGCCGGTCCAATGGCAGATTCCAGAGAAAGTTTTGTCTTCACTGTTTCACACACATATGCACATATCTGTAACTTGAAAATAATATATTACAGCTTGACAAAATGTCAATTGGTTAAATTGTTAAATTAGCCATATAAAGACAAAGACTAGTAAAAGAAGAAGTAACAACCATATTTTGGTTAATTATTAGGCCTACAAAAAACGTTAACAAAATATTTTAAATGAAAATCTAGACTGAAAATTTATTTTACTACTTCTGTGAACTCCTGAACTGAACTATATGTGTGTGTGTGTGTGTGTGTGTGTGTGTGTACTTGTTTTTGCTACATTGTGGGGACCAAATGTCCCCACAATGATAGTAAAACCTGAAATTTTCGGCCTGTGGTCCTCACAATGTAAAAAAATGATTAAAAATAGTAAATGATGTTTATCTGAAAGTGTAATGATGCGAACATGTTTTCTGTGAGGGGTAGGTTTAGGGTTAGGGTTGGGTTAGGGGATAGACAATATCGTTTTGTCAGTATAAAAACTATAGAAGTCTATGGAAAGTCCCCACAATTCACAAAAACAAACGTGTGGGTCCCTGTGACCAGGAGCACACCAACAGTATGGGGTCCAACAGCATTGTGGGGCCCAAAATATCGGGCCCCACACCGATTTCAATTAAAACAGCCTCAGAAGCCTGTTCTCACGTGTCTCACTCTTTTTTTTCACTTTCCCCACAATGTGATGAAGTATGGGTACATGTGTGTGAGTGTGTGTGCTCTCTATCGCCCCCATATCTGACAATGACTTACTGCACCAGATGCACACTCCCGGAAGTATGTGTCATGTAGCCAATGAGACAGGTTCACGGACAGGGTGGAGTCAATTAGTTTCGTCATAGGTGTTTTTAATAATTTTTAATCAGTATTTTCACTCGGTTTGACTCGAAGTTCTTTATGTGAGCAACTGGTAGGTTTATATTTTATTTGACTGTACATTTCATATAGTTTCACGTGGATTTCTACCATATCAGTTGAATAATGCTTAATGAGGTAACATTTATAGCAGATCACTCATTGCTAATAGGCACGTGAGGGAACGCGAGCGTCCATTTTGTATGATCACGGACGGTGTTACCGCGTTTCAAACCAAGAAGTTTGACGTCATTTAAAGTGTTTGTGCAAATGGAGGTCTCTTCATGTGAGTAACAGGTGAATTGCTTTTTATTTAACTTTGCACTTGATTAAATTTTCGTTGAAGTTCTTACTCAGTTTCGTAGTACAGCACAATGATGTTAATACAGTGCATGCAAGTTGTTAAACTGCTGATGTTGGCGCCAGAGCGCTAGCTAATAATGCTAATGCATGGAGCATTTTAGCTCAACAACTTAAATCTTCAAACACTGGGCACGCACACACACATATATTATATATATATATATATAATATATATATATATATATTATATATATATATATATATATAATATATATTTTTATATTTTTTTTTTTTTTTTTTTTTAAGTAAGTTCTTTTTAATATTCTATGAAATTATTGATTTTTTTTTTTTTTTTTTTGTCATGTGCAAATGTCCTCCTTTCTGTGTGATTTTCACAGAGCCATGTTAAAAAGGACTAAGAGGATCCGGCCTGAAGATGATGCAAGGACATTTATTCTGTCCTCAAAAGACAAGCCAGGATTTGTGGAGCAATTTGTTGATTGCAACAAAGGTATGACACAGCACATCACATCTGTATCTCAATACTATTCATTTACATACACTTCAGTAACGTGTATCTTTGTAGTTGGAGGAAATGTTAAATTAGTATTGTTTTTCCCCAAAATATTTTTTAATGTGATCCCATTGTGTTATTACCCTGAATCCCTTATCTTCACCTCTTGTTGATTATAGAGGCAGTAAGCTTTAGCACTTTTTGATATGATCATACCACATTTAATTGACAATCTGTCTGTCAATGTATTATGTAAAAGTTAATGGCAACAATGTTTTTTTCCAATTAAATGTATGTCCTCATAGGTAGAGGAGTGTTTGCGACCCAGCCTGTGGAAGTGGGAGCTTTTGTCTTAGAATACAGGGGGGAACTCATTGCAGCAGAAGAATGCCAGAAGAGAGACTACACTGAGACGCAGAGCACATTTCTGTATGAGTTTGAGTGGCAGAAACGTCAATGGTGGTGAGCACGAAAAGATACATGTAGTGCATTTTTATGGATGAGTATTTTCTGCTATGTCATTGTTAGAACTGAAATGCCAGTAATCTGAACGTTTGTGCATGTTTTGTGAAATTTATTGTATCCACCTTGTTTTTCCCATAAGAGTGGGTGCAGCCATTTGTACCTGTATGGCGGATTATGAACCGGACGTCTAACACATTACCAGAAAACAGCTTACTTCCGCATTGAAAAATAAGGTGGATATCACCGTTTAAACAGTACTTTTCATGTGTCTTTTAGTACTGATGCATCCAAAGAAGATGGATCACTTGGAAGTCTTTGTAATGACAACCACAAATCTCCAAACTGCACCATGAAAAAAATAGTAGTAAATGGCAGGCCACGTTTGTGTCTGTTTGCTTCGAGAAAAATTGAAGTAGGGAGTGAAATAGAATACAGCTATGGTGATGCACAATGGCCATGGCGTAAAAAAGTAAATAGCACAGCTACTCTTGTATTTTATCAATACATTTAACTCATTGCCTTTGCATATCTGTAATTTTAAATGTATGAAGGATCAGTTCTTTTGAACTTGTCTGATTTCAGGGTCCAAATAAGCGGGCTGCTTCTCCAGACGAGCAGTGCGTAACCGATCAGCCATCCCATGATGACCCAAAGAGTACTGAATCCATCCCACAGGTAAGTACTAATGCAGACACTGTCATCACAAACTATTGATATTGAACGTGAATTACATTAGTAGTGTTGTTTTTATGTGACGCACACATTTCTAGTCTTTACTTTATGGGGCCCTCACGTATGGATCTGACTCCTAATGTTTTTTTATATCAATAAAACAACATCTGTCATTAGTTAAATGATGGGTATTGCGCACTTAACTCAACACTTTGTTAGTCGCTGCTTGTTCTGAATTAGTTTTTTGAATATAGGTCATTACATCATCTTAAATGCTACTGTGACACTAGCTGTGACCTCTAGAAAAGGCCATAGCGGTGTTTGGATGTAAGCTATTAGCGAGATGAGACTATATTCACATGAGTGTACATGTCTGTCTGTCTGTCTGTCTGTCTGTCTGTCTGTCTGTCAGTTCTTCATGGGTTTGTTTTTGTCTGATTTCAGGGTCCAAATAAGCAGGCTGCTTCTCCAGACGAGCAGTGCGTAACCGATCAGCCATCCCATGATGACCCAAAGAGAACTGAATCCATCCCACAGGTAAGTACTAATGCAGATACTGTCATCTGTGAGTGACTCTTAGTAAAACTTTTTTTTTTTTTTTAATCTATTAATTCTTACTTAAATCTATATTAAACACAGCACACAAAATACAGGAATGAATGAAAAACATGCACAACCAAGGAGAAATACTGTGAGTATTTTGAATGTAATCCGTTACACAATCAATGCTACTGTGAATCTCACTGTAACCTTTTAATGGTCATCGTTGGACCTAGCAGGAGCTGTCGTCATTCTGTAAGCCTAATCTTACATACTTTATCACTTACTGTTTGGTGCTCCCTCAACTGTGTTCACTTGCCCTTGTCTCTTTGCTTTTGTCAGTGAGCCAGGTATTAGTTCTTCTATACTATTATTATATTCATACATTCTTTAATGGAGTAAGTAAAACGTAGTCAAAATACAAGGTCAACATACAAAAGGGCAATTCTTTAGTCAGTTTGTCAAGATTAGACGTGCCAATATTCAGTAATACAATATACCATGATGTAGGGCTGGGCGATATGGCAAAAAATCAAAATAAATTTTTTTTTTCCCTAAAGTACCGATGCATGAATTCGATTTTGATTATTTATTTTTTTTTTATTATTGATTTATTTTTTTTGTGTGTGTACCAGTTAAAAAAAAAAAAAAACAAAAAAAAAACTTAAGGAACATTCTCTTTATTAGTAACTTAAAAACCATCTGGTTAAGGAACATTGTATTTTTAGTGGGCATGCCAAACATAAACAGGGCTTAAAATTAACTTTTTTTTTAATTGGTAGCACTAGTGCTCACAACTTCAAAAATTTAGCACCACTACTACATGGGTTTATTGTATTTGGAGACAACACCAATTAGGACTAACAAAAACCAGCAACCATATTCTAACTAATGCTGCATTGACTTGCTGTTATTAGTGCAATAATTCCAATAATAAATAATGATGATAAAAAATAACAATATTAGTAATGATAATAAAAATTTATTTCCATCTTGCTGCCCTGTGTGTGCTGCCACATATTAAAGGCAGGGTATGCGATTTCTGAAAGCCACTGTTGATATTTGAAATCACCAAAACAAACACGCCCCTACCCCAAAAGGGTCTTGCCCCTTTGATAGCTCCGCCCCTCACATACGTAGCTTAAACAACCCAGTCAACGAGTTCTGTGAAACAAAGCAGTACCAATGTTACACTGTCTACACGGGACGTGAGTGGTGTGACAAAATACTATAGAAGTCATTATAATCAGTGATGTTAACTTGAAATGCGAGCCTCCAGACAAATCTCCGACAGAAAACTGCTGCCGCGTTCTATTTATGACGCGCTTACATGAATTTCAAATGATTTTCAACGGTCGCTTTGTCACGTCCAGTGTAACTCGCCTATCAAAAAGAACCAAAACAAGTTCGGCGTCCGATTGCAGGCCTTCCACTCCTTGAGTTCTCTCCAGCGCTGGAAAGCTGATACGATATTTACACGGGTCATACTTCTTGCCTTATCGTGCCGCAGACATTTTACTCTTTTGCTTTTTATCTTTCTGTTGCTCTGCTCGGCTGTTCACTGAACACTGTCTCCTCCACGTCACGAATAGACACGCCAATTACTGCTGATTGGCTACAAGTTTGTTTTGCTAAAGGGTCTGAATCTTTTTCTAAAGCATTTTTGAGAAATCGTATACCCTCCTTTTAATAACATGAGTATTCTGCTACAAAAAGTCACAGTTGCATTATGAAAAATAAACCGGTGGTTTGCATTCAAACAAAAAATAAGCATTGCTGCACTAATTGTTTTTTTGCGCTGCAGAAACATGAGCGCTGTTCAGCTGTGAGGACTTCTCCAGCTGTCAAACCTTTTAAAAAAAAAAACGTTGAGGGCCCAGCGCTGAGTGTAAAACGCATAATCAGTGTCTGGTCACACTGCCGCCATTTTAAAAACGCGGCACTTCCATTGACGACGACAACAGAAAAAAAAAAACTCAAGGTCAATGAGAGGACAATTTCCCGTGGTCTGTGGCTCTCTGTTGCTTAGTCTTTTATAACGTCAACATTAGGGTTTACAGTCATTGTGGTGAACATAATTGCACATACTGTTTTTCATTTGTAAAACACTATGCATGCAAGAGCCTGTTTCAGGTTTCCATTCTCATATAACTTAATGTCTTTATCTGCATATTATGTCCATGTGCACGTTCCCGTCCATGTGATGGTGCAGTGTCTATTCGGTATTAGAAAAATATGAAATGCAGACTGTAAAACTCATTGCTGAATTGTTTGTTTGTTGCGGATAACATGTTCTTTATGTATGCCTAGGTAAACAAACTGCAGTAAAGAGAAGTTGGACGGCAGATGAATGTGCTGCCGTTGAGAGACACCTGCGCAAGTTCATCATACGCAACAAAGTTCCAGGAAAAATGGAATGTCAGAACTGCATTGAAGCAGATGCCTTAAAGAATCGTGACTGGAAGGCAGTAAAGTACTTTGTCAAAAATCGCATTTCAAGCATTAGAAGAAAAGTATAGTAAACTTTGGTTTTCAACAAAAGTTCTGGTCTGGTTGATTTTTTTAGGATCATTTGGTTTCATTGTTTTAACCATGTTTCTTGACCAAAAATTGCTGACCAAAAATAATCTTGTTGAAGTGTAAAATGTTGTCTAGCCTCTTGTTGTAGGGAACCTGCCCGCTGTGTTACCTTTAGTTAATAATATTAGAATCTAATATAGTATAACTTCTATGACAATTAAGGCCAAACAATGGAGACTGATGTTTCTAGAAAGTTATGTTGGGCCCCTGCTAAGATATAAAGACTAGAAATGTGTGCATATTTGGGCTCCTGGTAAGATATAAAAACTAGAAATGTGTGTATATTTGTGAAGTGGACCCCACAAGTACTAAATGTTTAAACCAAACTCCACAAGTAACTCAAAAACGCTGTGTTTTTGTGTGAATTCTGTTACATAGAAGTGATATTTGTTAAGAATTTTTTTTCAATCTTGGTTGATTTTTTTTTTTTTTTTTAATTTGTTTATTTTTTATTTTTTTGTGAAGCCTGTAAACTCACTAGAAATGGTGGACCCCACAACTTGTCAAAAAATGCTGGACCCCCTTATGTAAGAAAAACAAGTGTGTGTGTGTGTGTGTGTCAGTGCCACACACTAATAAATTATCAGTGGAGTTTTAAGCGCAATGTTCAGTTAATATGCAAAACACTTTCAAAAGCGCATTCAGATGCATTCTGGAATTTACCTCAAAGACTATCAAAATACATTTTGCAGTATTTAATTAATATTACAGCATTATTGTGAGCGTTAGTGTTGATGTCAAGTCTCAGTTTTAGCGCAGGAGGTTTTTGAACAGCCAGTGATTGGGTTTGTATCACTTTTGGTGGAGGAACTCGACTCTCAGTTGGAAGTAAGTAAATCTATTTCTATTTCTATTTTTATTAATTACTTAGTAAATATAAGAACAGGCCAATAGAAGAAAGACTAACTAAAATAAAAAAATAGGTTATCCTCAGACAATTGTTTGCCTTGTCTGACAAGGCAATTAACACATTTAAGTAATTTTTTATAAACATAAAATTATAAGCATTACTGATGTGCATCTTAAGACAAAACAAAGACACTGATATAATTTAAGATTAGTTTCTTTCAGTTAAAACAGCTCACTTACATTTTAGTCTAGGACTAGGTTTAAGCCTTGTCTGTGAAACCAAGACTTAAAGTCTTAGAACTAGTGCTGTCAATTGAAAAAAACAAACACATATTAATATATTTATACTGTCATAATTTCACATTGAATATCCAAAATGAATATAGAAAAAAAGATGGTATATTTAAAATGTGTTTAATGACATCTTTTTACTAAGTAGCATACTATTAATGAAGGCCAGTATGATTGATACCAATAATGCTACTCAATTTCAGCTATTAATTATAGTCATTCAGCATTAAAATATAACTGAAAACTAGAGATGCACCGATGTATCGGCCAACAATCGGTATTGGCTGATAAAAGCAATTTTAAAAAAAAAATAAAAGGCCAATAATCCAGTCAATCAAAAGGCAGCGGGTCAGACTGCAATTCATACTGTGAGTGAAGAAAAGCTCTGTTGAATTTAGGGCTGTCAAAAGTAATGTGACAATTAGGCATTAACAGGTGTATATATATAATAGCGACATCTGGAAGATCTGGATGTTCACTTCTAGAACAACAATTTACAGATAATATACTCACCCCCTTGTCATCCAAGATCTTCATGTCTTTCTTCAGTCATAAAGAAATTGTTTTTTGAGCAAAACATTTCAGGATTTTTCTCCATATAATGGACTGATATGTTGCTCCGAGTTTGAGAAATGCAGTTTAATTGCAGCTTCAAACGATCCCAAATGCGGTTGTAAACAATCCCAGCAGTGGAATAAGGGTCTTATCTAGCGAATCGATCCGTTATTTTCATTTTAATATATACAATTTAAATACTTTTTATTCTCAAACACTCACCTTGTCTGAACTCTGTATTCTGACTCAAAACAGTTAGGATATGTAAAAAAAAAAAAACTCCCATTGTATTTTCTCCCTCAACTTCAAAAATCATTTCAAAATCAAAGTAAGACAAGATGAGCGGTTGACATTTAAAAGTATATAAATTGTATTATTTTTATGAAAATAACTGATTGTTTCACTAGATAAGACCCTTAAAAACATAATTTCTTTATGGCTGAAGAAAGAAAGACATGAACATCTTGGATGACAAGGGGGTGAGTACATTATCTGTGAATTTTTGTTCTGCAAGTGGACTTCTCCTTTAAGAAATCTTTATAAACATGCCTTAGACAAAACATTGGTGGTGTGCATCTTGAGACAAAACAAAGGCACTTATATTTTAAGATCGGTCACTGCAAGGGTCTTTCAGTTGAAACAGCTCAGACTTACATTTTAGTCTGGGATTAGGTTTATGCCTTGTCTGTGAAACCGGGGGTGGATTTCTCAAAGCCTATTTAATGTTAAAAATAATGGTTTTCAGTAGAGATGCTCCGATACTAAATTTCTCTGCCGAAAGTGAAAGCGTTCGAAGCCCGGCTTATAGCCCAGCAAAAGAGGAGCTCCCATCACAAAATCCAAATCACAAATAATACTGACGAAAAGAATGGGTTAAATGTTAACCATTGTTGTTAATAATAATAAAATAATGTAGGATTCTGTTAGAATGTCCCATAAACTTAAACATAAACTTTTCAAAAACATACACTTAAAAACATTTTTAAAAAGTACATTAAGTAGAAAAAAAATCCTCTTTAGTGTTGTTTTATAGCTAACTAATGAACTGTGAACTGCAGATAACTTTGCTGAGGTAAATGTCACATTAAGTGACATACTGTTCACAATCTGTTTTATTGACATCTTTCTGCATCTGAAACACTGTTGAGTGATTACATTAGACATGATACATTTTGGTAAGCTGTGCTATATCTGTCATCATACCTTATATCGTGCATTCGTTATTTTGCGCTGTAACTTTTTAAACTGGAAAAGACTTGCACTCCGTGCTGCTGCTTAAAATGAGGTGCAGATTTGTCACGTCTAATTTAAAAGCGTCAAAACCACATTCCCCACACAGCAATTGACATCTGACCCAGCTCTGGGCCAAGCAAGCAGTTACACTCGGCCCAAATGCAGCAAAGAATTACGGCTCAGAATTAGACTACAGACATGAGCCACACATGAGCCATAACTGGCACAAATAGTAACTTATAACCAGCCGTGAACTGGGCCAGAACAAGTTTTAATAGTGATACACAGCAAAATCCCCAGTGTTAATTTAATTTTAAGTGTGGACACATATAAGTGTGGTTTGTTGCGGTCGCACGCTTAGAGTTTGAGCTCCGTCAAGTTGATTTCTTATTGTCTGTTTTTCAATTTAAAATCAAATTTATACACCATCATTTTCGTTTCTTATAACGTGTGAATATACCCCCTGTTGTATTTTACAACTAAAACATCCGGATTACTTTGTTATAACTAGTTTTGTTTTGATTTCCCGAGTTGCTAGCTTATAGCCCGTTAGCAGCACCAGCGTGGTTGCCGCTAATCCTGCTTGCATTGTTTACACACTATTTACACACATTACCATTGTTTACTCACTGTTACTTGCTTTAATGGCGAATTTGTGTCCACCTTTGAGTGCAGGTGAAGACACGTTGCAGCTCGAGCTGGAGGCCGTGGAAAAGCAGATCCAGGAGCTGTTGGTGAGGCAGACCGAGCTGAGAGAGCGGAGAGCCGCTCTGGAATCCTCCCGGGTAAGTATACAGCGCGATACTAACACTCTGACCACCTCTACTCCGTGTGCTTCTCTGCACAGGACCCGTGCACCCTGGATGCGATCTTCCCAGATGTCCTTCACTCCGGCGCCGGGACACCACGGACCCTGGGTGCAGCAGCAGCGGAAGACGCGAGCCAGGCCCCCTCCGCCCCCTCCGCCCCCCTCCGCCCCCCTCCGCCCCCCTCCGCCCCCCAGTAGACTTCTTGCTCTAAATGAATGGTTATTGACATGGTGCAAAGAACAGAAGCTGCTCTTTGTTAATAATTGGAATCTTTTCTGGGAACGTCCTAGGCTTTTCCGTGCTGATGGCCTGCACCCCAGCAGAGTCGGAGCGGAACTGCTGTCGGACAACATCTCCAGGACGCTACGCTCCATTTGACTAGTAAGTACTTTCTCAAATGATTGCTATGATGGCTTTTGTTCTGAACGCTTAAATGATAGTATTTGCACTGTCCAATCTATAAAGACTGTGTCTGTTCCTCGAATAGTGAGGTCAAAACATAAATTTAATGCAGGATCTAGAAAAAATCTGATCGTAATTAAACCAGAAAAAAGCAAAATACACAAACAGAAACCATTTTTTAAGCTTGGGCTCCTAAACATTAGATCACTTGCACCCAAAGCAGTTATTGTGAATGAAATAATCACAGATAATAGTTTTGATGTACTCTGCTTAACCGAAACCTGGCTAAAACCTAATGATTATATTGGTCTAAATGAGTCTACTCCACCAAACTACTACTATAAGCATGAGCCCCGTCAGAGTGGTGGTGGTGGTGGTGTTGCAACAATATATAGTGATATTCTCAATGTTACTCAGAAAACAGGATACAGGTTTAATTCATTCGAAATACTTTAATGTTACTCTGCCAGATATGCAAAAGAAATCTCTCCTATCTCTTGTTTTAGCTACTGTGTATAGACCGCCAGGGCCATATACAGATTTCCTAAAAGAATTTGCAGAATTGCTTTCAGAACTATTGGTTAATTTTGATAAAGTGCTAATTGTCGGTGATTTTAACATTCACGTTGATAATACAAATGATGCGTTAGGACTTGCGTTTACTGACCTAATAAACTCTTTTGGACTCAAGCAAAATGTCACCGGGCCCACTCATCGTTTTAATCATACGCTAGATTTAATTATATCGCATGGAATTGATCTTACTGATATAGATATCGTACCTCAAAGTGATGATGTTTCTGACCATTTCCTTGTATCGTGCATGCTGCGTATCACTGATATTAACTATATGGCTCCACGTTATCGTCTTGGCAGAACTATTGTTCCAGCCACCAAAGATAGATTTACAAATAACCTGCCTGATTTATCTCAACTGCTCTGTGTACCCCTCAATACACAGGATCTAGACATAATGACTAGCAATATGGGCACCATCTTCTCCAATACGTTAGAAGCTGTTGCCCCCATCAAATTGAAAAAAGTTAGAGAAAAACGTATTGCGCCATGGTACAACAGTAATACCCATTCCCTCAAGAAAGAAACTCGCAATCTTGAGCGCAAATGGAGAAAAACTAACTTGGAAGTTTTTAGAATTGCATGGAAAAACTGTATGTCCAGATATAGACAGGCTTTAAAAGCTGCTAGGACTGAGCATATCCGCGAACTCATCGAAAATAACCAAAACAATCCAAGGTTTTTATTTAGCACAGTGATTAACAAATAACCAGACGCCACCTGATCTAAATATTCCTTTACAGTTTAATAGTAATGACTTTATGAATTTCTTCACTGATAAAATAGATAACATCAGAAATACAATAACCAATGTAGATTATACTGCATCTAATATGTCAACTTCTTTCGTCGCACCCAAAGAAAAACTGCAGTACTTTACCGCTGTAGGACAGGAAGAGTTAAATAAACTCATCACTGTGTCTAAACCAACAACATGCCTATTAGATCCTGTACCCACTAAATTACTGAAAGAATTGTTACCTGTGGCAGAAGAACCGCTTCTCAATATTATCAACTCATCGTTATCTTTAGGTCACGTCCCTAAACCATTCAAGCTGGCAGTTATTAAGCCTCTTATTAAGAAACCACAACTAGACCCTAGTGAACTGGCAAATTATAGACCCATTTCTAATCTTCCATTTATGCCAAAAATTTTAGAGAAAGTTATATCTGCTCAACTGTGCTCATTCTTGCAAAAAAATTATATCTATGAAGAATTTCAGTCAGGTTTCAGGCCCCATCACAGCACAGAAACTGCACTTGTTAAAATCACTAATGACTTGCTTCTTGCATCAGACCAAGGCTGCATCTCACTGCTAGTTTTACTTGATCTTAGTGCTGCGTTCGACACTATAGATCATGACATACTAATAGATCGACTACAAAATTATGCAGGTATCCAAGGGCAGGCTTTAAAATGGTTTAGATCCTACCTGTCTGATCGCTACCACTTTGTTTATTTAAATGGGGAGTCATCTCAGTTATCACCAGTAAAGTATGGAGTGCCACAAGGATCTGTTCTAGGTCCTCTACTATTTTCAATATACTTGCTGCCCCTTGGTAATATTATTAGAAAACACAGGATTGGTTTCCATTGTTATGCTGATGATACTCAACTACATATCTCAACAAGACCAGATGACACTTCTGAATTATCGAAGTTAACAGAGTGTGTTAAAAATGTAAAAGATTGGATGACCAACAATTTTCTGCTATTAAATTCAGATAAGACAGAGATATTACTTATTGGACCAAAAAACAATACACAGAATTCTTTGACTTACAATTTACAACTAGACGGATGTACTGTTACTTCCACTACAGTCAAAAGTCTGGGTGTTATATTAGACGGCAACTTGTCTTTTGAAAATCATATTTCTCATGTTACAAAAACAGCATTCTTCCACCTTAGAAACATTTCCAAGCTGCGAAACGTTACCTGTTTCTGATGCAGAAAAGCTAGTTCACGCATTCATGACCTCTAGACTGGACTACTGTAATGGACTACTAGGTGGTTGTCCTGCATCTTCAATAAACAAGCTACAGATAGTCCAAAATGCAGCTGCTAGAGTCTTTACCAGGTCAAGAAAATATGATCATATTACCCCAATTTTAAAGTCTCTGCACTGGCTACCTATTAGGTTCCGCATCAGCTATAAAATATTACTTCTTACCTATAAGGCACTTAACGGTTTAGCTCCTGCGTACCTAACTAGTCTTCTACCACGCTACAATCCATCACGCTCCCTAAGGTCGCAAAACTCTGGACTGTTGGTAGTACCTAGGATAGCAAAGTCCACTAAAGGAGGTAGAGCTTTTTCACATTTGGCACCCAAACTCTGGAACAGCCTTCCTGATAACGTTCGAGGTTCAGACACACTCTCTCTGTTTAAATCTAGATTAAAGACTCATCTTTTTAGCCAAGCATTCAAATAATGCATCTCATAAACTTTTCCTGCAGCTATATCTGATCAAATGTTCATTATTAATCTTTTAGCTCTGGTTTAACAAACCAAACCTTTTCTTAGTTTGAACAGCAGCTACGCTAATTATGTTCCTATTTGTTCTCTGTTTTTGCCATGGGATTGACATCCCATGGTAACTAGGAATTCACAAGCTCCAGTGTGGATCCAGAACACTTAAGAAGAGATGATGCCAACCCCACAGAGGACTTCAGATGATGCCAACCCTGAAAACATACAGCACTACCGAATTCTGCTACTAATTTATAGTGTTCTTTGTCTGTTTGATTACATCATTAATTGATCTTTACCACACATCTCTGCCATATGTACATCAAGCTACTACTACATATTTTGTAAAAATGTCAATTTGGTGTAAAACTGCTTTGCAACGATATGTATCGTGAAAAGCACTATACAAATAAATTTGAATTGAATTGAATTGAATATAAACACTGAAGCAGTGTTGAAGTTAACAAGATAATTAGGTGATTAACAAAGTGATGACTGATCATTATTGAAGACACCTGATGTTAATAAGCAGAATCACCAAAGGAGAAAACCAAAATTTTTAAGCAACCATTATAGTGGTCAATGTTTGCATTAGTTGGGCTCTTGACCCTTAAATCATCAATATTAGGTCTTGTTTGGCTGCAATTACTGAGTTATAACAGCCAGACAAGCAAAGAGCAAAAGTCAATAAGATGGCATTGACTGTGCTTGACTTAATCATCATGTAGTGACTTGAGTATTTGACATAGAATTTCCTTGCAGATTACAAAAAAAAACTGTGAACAAAAGATCAATCAGTTGTGCCATAATCAGATGATGAAAAAAAGGTTTATCTTAATTTAGACACACAGACATGAAGAATCAGTGTGAGAATCACAACAACGGTGACCATCAAAAAGCGTGTTGTAGCCAATCAGAACTCATCCATGACTCCCATCATGCATTGCGGCATGAATAAATTATGAGAGTTCAGAGTTGATCTGTTTATCTGAATATGCCGTTTGTCACCATTGTTGAGATTCATGGGCTGGTTCTTGATGTCTATGTGTGCCTAGGTGAAATACTTTTTTTTTTTTTTATAAACAGGTTGTAAAAAAAATTTTTCTAAAATGTATAGGAAGTGCTGGATCTTCTGTGGATTGTCAAGGCTATTACAGTAAGCAAAAAAAAAAAAAACCTAACTTAGAAATTAGACTAGGTGATTTACATCAAACAATGAATCACCTGGTAACTTGAGCTTTTGGCTTGTCTGGCTGTTTTAACTCAAATACAGCAGCCAAATAAAATCTAGTATTAAAGATTTAAGGGTCAAGAGCCCAACTAATGCAAACACTGACCACTATAATGGTTGCTTAAAAATTTAGGTTTTCTCCTTTGGTGATTCTGCTTATTAACGTCAGGTGTCTTCAATAATGGTCAATCATCACTTTGTTAATCACCTAATTATCTCATTACCTTCAACACTGCTTCAGTGTTTATATGTGTCCACACTCAGAGTGTTAAATTAACACTGGGGATTTTGCTGTGTATTCAACAACACATAATCACTTTTTCTCTGGTTTGTCTGGCTGTTATAACTCAATTACAATATCCAAACAAAATCTAATATTAAAAAGTTAAGGGTAAAGAGCCCAACTAATACAAACACTGATTTTAAAACTTGTTTTGATCAAAAACTTTATCAGACATATTTAATTAAGACACACAGACATGAAGAATCAGTGTGAGAATCACAACAATGGTGACCATCAAAAAAGCATGCTACAGCCAATCAAAACTCATCCGTGGCTCCCATCATGCATTGCAGCATGAATAAATTCTGAGCTGAATTGTCTTTGTAATTTCTTTTATTCTTACTATTTTATTTATAAACTCCAAGGAGAGTTCATTTAACACTGGGTTTTTTGCAGTGTATATGGTGTGTACTTATTATAGTGATTAAAATAACTATATAACTAGGTACTAACCCTATCTTCAACTGGCATTTCATCTCCACACACAACTCACTTCTGAGGTGGTCCAATCAACTCTGGTCCAATTTCTGTTTGTCTGTAAGAAAACATCTCAAAACAATAATATGTCATATAGGATGTATATGAATTTTAAAACAGTTCCTGTTTTGAAAGTATGGAACTTACTGATTCAATTTTTGTTGAAGCAGACAAATAAAAATCACTACATGACCAATTTGATTTTGAGGATTGTTCAAATATTTTACATGGTATCTCTCGTTTGGGCAGGGTACACAGCAAAAAGCCCAGTGTCAAATTATTTATTATTAAATAAATATTATTAGACTCCACACTCAAGAGTGTTAAAAGTAACACTGAAGAGTGTCAAATTATTTAATTAAGTGATGATTGAGCATTATTGAAGACACCTGATGTTAATAAGCAGAATCACCAAAGGAGAAAATCACAAATTTTTTGTCACCATTATGGACAGTGTTTGCATTCGTTGGGCTCTTGACCCTTATGTTTTGTTGGCTGCTGTAACAGAGTTATAATTTCTAGATAAACCAGAGGAAAGGTGATCATGTGGCCTTGATTATGTTTTGACATAACCTTTGTGTAGTGACCTGTATGTAGTGACCGATTACCCTCACCCTGTGAACAACAGAATATCTATAATCATACAGATTTTAAAACTTATTTTGACCGAAAGCTTTATACACTGTAAAAACAACCTATAGAATCTGCTCAATAAAAATGGGTATAAATTAGGTAACTATTTGCATTCAGTTTATTCGGGTAGATTCGATCCTATATATTTGAGTAAAGAATACCTGAATTTAACAGCTATGACAAACTAAAAAAAAGTAGGTAAACTTTATCTACTTTTTTTTAGTTTGTCATAGCTGTTAAATTCAGGTATTCTTTACTCAAATATATAGGATAGAATCTACCCAAACAAACTAAATGCAAATTGTTACATCAGTTTACCCCATTATATTGAGTAGATTCTATAGGTTGTTTTTTACAGTGTATAATGGTGACGTAAAAAAAATTGATTTCTCCTTTGGTGATTCTGCTTATTAACATCAGGTATCTTCAATAGATGTCAATCATCACTGAATGAATCACTTAATTACCTCATTAACTTTAACTCTGCTTCAGTGTTCATTTTAACACTCCTGAGTATGGACTCAAATAAACTCTCGGGAGAGTTCATTTAACACTGGGCTTTTTGCTGTGCTTGTATTTCTTCTGAATATATAATATATTATACAATTTTGTACAAGATGCAATAATAGTTCATGCATCTTTTCTACAAAGATATTTAACAATAGATTTGTTTAACATTTACATCATATTGACAACTTGTGTTGTTGTGTACTTGGAATTTTCTTTAACTACAGGGTTAATAAAGAAAAAGTTACATGAATCATGTTGTATTAACATTTTCAAGTTGACTAGTAAAAAAAAAATCATACAAATCCGAGAATCAATCAAACATTCTAAGAAAAAAATCAAGATTTAAATGTTTTGCCATATCGACAAGCTCTAACTTAATAAGCACCATCTTAATACACACGTGTTGAAATGTATTATTACACTTATGTTGCTGATGTCAGGAAATGTGCAACCTAACCCAGGTCCTGGGTCTGATATAATATCGCTGCAAACTTCTGCCAATTTTCTAATTAGGTCTGGTATTGGTTTCGTACATGTAAATGTGAGAAGTCTAAGCCAAAAATGGATATGGTCAGAATTTGGGCCAAATCGACAAATGTTGATATTATGGTGTTATCTGAGACATGGCTGGGTAGATCCACTCCTGATAGTTATATTTATATGGAAGGGTATAATATATTTCGTACTGATCTTTGTGCTAAAGGTGGAGGAGTGGCGATATATGTCAAAAATAGTTTGCAGGCAACTATACAGTTATCTAAGTCTGTGCCTAAACAATTTGAATTGCTAGTGTTGAAAATTTAATTATTGCAGAATTGTGTTTTGACAGTTGCGGGATGCTATAGACCTCCACTCATATCGTTACGAATCTGGTCGGTATTCTGCGGACCGCTCACCACCAGATGTCGCGCTCACCTTATCCTCACACTCTGACTGTTACACCACACCCCGGACTACATCTCCCAGTATCCATCGCGCTGATTACGTCAGCTCCCGTGACCAATCAGCAGCTCTATAAAAGCCCTGGACTTTCCCCATGCAAGCCATGGAGTATTGTTGGTGTTATTATTGTTGTTAGCATTTCCTAGTTTTCAGTTTCCCGTGTTTAGTTTCCTCGCCTGGCTTCCCCGTTTTGACTGTTCGTCGCCTGCCTACTTGACTCGTTCTTGTTTTATTGGATTATTCTCTACGTCTTGCCTGTTACATACCTGTTTGCTGTTGCTTCGACCCTGCCTGTACGACCTTGTCTTTGCCTTGTCCCTTTAATAAAAGCTCGTTATTGGATCCGCTCGCCTCTCGCCTTTCACTCAACGTTACACATATCTTTTTGCAAATGATATGCGTGATCACTGCATTATTGTTGGTGTGAGAGATACCAGGATATCTAAATGTAAACCACGTATTATAATTAAGAGAAATTTGAAGACGTTCTGTGAACAAGCTTTTTTAATTGATCTTAATCTTTGGGATTGGACCAGGGTAAATTTGATCCCGGAGCCCGAGATAGCGTTGCAATATTTTAAATCACTATTCTTGGATATTATAAACAAGCATGCTCCTTTTAAGAAATATAAGATTAAAGGGCATTATGCTTGGAAAGAAATCCAAACAGTTCAGATTGACAATATTTTAGGCACCTGAGAAACAGGGTTAGGGTTAGGTTAAAATCTGATTTTTATGTAAATGAAATATGTGATAGTTCAGCGAATCCCTCTAAATTTTGGAAAGTTATAAAATCACTGTCTTCTGACTTCTAGGGATACTGTCTTCTTCGATCATATGGGCAAATCACATATGACATTCCACGAACGAGAACTGTCTCTAGGGTTAGGGTTAGGGTTAGGGTTGCAGAATCGCAGAATCAGCTAAAATTTGACTATTTACCAACAATGACACAGTTTAAAATTAGGATCTGAGTAATAAATGCATATGTGCTGTTGCTGAGCGCTGCTGGTAATTATGTTGAGATGATGTTAAATTGCAAACTTTTTTCTGTTAAATGTTGTTTTTGTTTTCACTGTATATTTTTAATATGGAACTATTATTCTGCTGTCTTGGCCAGGACTCCATTGAAAAAGAGATTCTGAATCTCAATGGGATTATTTCCTGGTAAAATAAAGGTTAAATAAATAAATAAAAAACTTCTGAAGTACTTATTGTCCTATTATGGAAGTCAGTGGTGCCCAAAAATGGTTTGGTTACAAACATTCTTTAAAATATCTTCTTTTGTGTTCCGCTGTACAAAGAAATTCATGCAGGTTTTAAATTTTTGGGTGGACTATCACTTGGAAGTGAAGACAGAGTAGAATACATTTTACAGGGACTTCCGGTTATGGCGGCAAGGTGAGCAGACGCGTTTTCCTCGTGCTTAATTGCTTTTCAATAAATCCTGCATAATATTCCAGAGAGAGATCATATAAAGAGACAAAATTGTAAGCATAAGAGTAAACTACTTCAAACATGCCAAAAAAAGCGGCTAAGGAGAAGAAAACGATGGAGAGATGCGAGGATGTAGGCCAGGAGCTAGCTGAAGGGGAGCCATGCTCACCGGAGCAGGCACATGCTGGCGTGTCCACGGACGCTGAACAAGTCATAAACATGGAAAATCCATCAACAAAGGACCTCATGCTTGCCATAACCTCATTCAAACAAGACTTTAACACAAAAATTGACGGTGTACTGACGGAAATAAGAATTGTACAAACGGACGTGAAAGACTGTAGTGGGCGTATCATGGAGGCCGAAATGCGAATATCTACGGCAGAAGACGAGATACAAACCCTGAAAGAAACTATCGAAAAACTTGAGAACAAGACAAAAAACCTCAATAACAAAGTCGAAGACTTAGAAGGGAGGAGTAGACATAATAACCTGCGTGTACTGGGCATGCCCGAGAAAGTAGAAGGTAATGATACCTGTTCCTTTATGGAAAAATGCATAGCGGATACTCTGAAGATAACGACGCCGGTTTTGGAGAGAGCGCACCGGATAACAGCGAGCCAAAGTTCCACTACGTATCCGAGAACTATCATCATCAAGTGCTTAAACTACAAGGACAGAGAAAATATCTTGAAAGCTGCGCGGATACAGAAAGAGGTGATGTACCAAAACAACAAAATAAGATTTCTTCCTGACCTGCCAACGGAGGTGTATAAGCGACAGAGGAGTTACGACGGAGTGAGGAAGCGGTTACGGGAACTCGGTCTGGATAAGCACCGGGTAATATACCCCGCACGGCTCCTGTTGACCAAAGATGACCACACTGTCGTCTTCAATACACCAACGGACGTGAATAAGTACATCAAGAAACTGGAGCCAGTGACTGAGGATGACTAAATTAAGTGTGACTTGATGAGAACTTTTATTGAACTTAAAATCTCGTCAGATGTGGCTGCTGGAAACTAAGAGGTATGTAGGGCCTAAATTTGCTGGAAAAGTGACATCGTACTACTTACAGACTTGATTATCTTAGAATACTAATATAAAGTTTTAAATAAGTCCTGTTTAAAGATATATATTTTATTTAGTTTTCTCTTTTGTTTTCTTCTTAAAGTGTAATTAGGTGCTTCTTATGTGAGCGCTGAAAAGTATGTGCATGTAGTATAACATATATTTTATTTTCAGTTGATAGATAAAATATCTTATCTGGATTATTTTTTCTACATAGACAAGTAATTGAGCTGAGTTTTGGTTTACAGGAGAATAGTTCCTCAGTATAGTGTGGACCTATTCCTGATAATGGAGGGAAGTTATTTAGGGGTTTGGGGGAGCCTGTATGTTCTAGTGAGTCAGGCCTGGGTTCTGGGTGGGTTGCTCTCTTCCTTTTCGTTCTGGATTGTATTTCAAATGGTACCCTTTATAGGTTTTTACTGTTATTCTTGCACTAAGGTAATTTACCTTTCTTTATGTTAAATATGACATTATAAAAAATGACAGACGTTTTGGTTGAATGTGTATCTTGGAATTGTAGAGGCCTACGTAAACTAATTAAAATAAAACAAGTAATGGGTAGAATAAAACAGATAAGAGCCAAAATTGTGTTTCTGCAGGAAACACACATGTTAGATCAGGAGATAATCAAAATTAAGCGTAGATGGCCAGGTCAGGTATTGTCTTCAGCTTACTATTCGAATTCCAGAGGAGTTATAACTATGATTCATAAGTCTATTCCTTTGCGCATTGATAAAATAACTAAAGACCCCAAAGGTAGATTTTTGATTGTACAGGGAAACATTCTATCAACTCGGATTAATCTGATCAATGTATATGGACCTAATGATGATAACGCAGATTTTTATAATGATTTATTTTTGAGAATTTCCACAATGCCCGGAAAACACATTATGGCAGGTGATTTCAATTGTGTTTTGCAGCCCAGTAAGGACCGGTCATCTGGTATTGATAACACCCATGTAAGGTCTAGAAAAGTTTTACACTATTTTATAAAGGAACTTAACCTGGTGGATATATGGAGGGCTCAGAACCCAATAAAAAGGGAATATTCATGTTGGTCGAGTACTTCTAAAGGATATTCAAGAATAGATTACTTTCTGATTTCAGCTGAACTAATTTCATGTATCAGAAATTGTCAGTATAGTAGTATTCTTATTTCAGACCATGCTCTTGTATCTTTGACATACGTTGAACCAAAGTTTTCTCATAATCGTACTAAATGGAGATTTCAAATATACTGGATGCAAGACAAAAGATTTCTTGAATTCTTAGGGGAACAAATTGATTACTATTTTGAACATAACACTACCCAAACATCAGCTATAATTAGATGGGAAGCCTTTAAGGCCTTTATACGAGGACAAATTATAAGTTATACGAGTAGGAAGACAAAAGAGAAACAGGAGAGATATAAAACACTTGAAACAAAAATTCGCTTACTCGAGAAAAAAAAGTTTACAAGCAGACCAAAATGCTGATAATGTTTTAAAAGAATTGCTATTGTTAAGAACCCAATATAATGAAAAAACACATGAAAAAGCAGCAGCCAATTTATTAAGATTAAAGCAGCAATTTTACGATCAGGGAGAAAAACCAGGCAGACTTCTTGCTTGGCGTATAAAACAACAGGAATTAGAAAGAGCAATTACTAGTATTGAAGATGAAAATGGAAATATGACTGTAGACCCGTTGGAAATTAATAAAGCGTTTAGAAACTTCTACGAAAAACTATATTGCTCTGAATGTAAGGTCACGACTGATGCCCACTCCGCATTTTTTGATAATCTCAACATTCCTAAAATATCTGAGGAACTTAAAATTAAAGTAGATGGTGAGATTACGACAGTTGAAATTATGGAGGCTATAAAGACATTAAAAGGTGGTAAAACAGCAGGACCTGATGGCCTGCCCATCGACCTATATAAATATTTCAGTGATAAAATGGTTAAGCCACTCTATGATATGTATATAGAATGTTATAATAGTGTCTGTCTCCCTAAGTCTATGAGAGAGGCTTTGATCATTCTTTTACCAAAACCAGGAAAACCGAATACAAAGTGTGGAAATATGCGACCTATTAGTCTGATAAACACAGATACCAAAATAATATGTAAAATCTTGGCAAAAAGGCTAGAGACTGTACTCCCGGGCATTGTGGGTGATGATCAGAATGGGTTCATTAAGAATAGACAGGGATTTCACAACGTAAGACGTGTTTTAAATATTATGCATAGCCAAAAAGAGGAAAAGGATACTGCTCTTCTCTCGCTTGACGCGGAGAAGGCTTTCGATAGGATCGAATGGGCTTATCTCTTTGACGTTCTTATAAAATTCGGATTTGGAAACTCATTTTTACAGTGGATCAAATTATTACATTCCAACCCAGCGGCTGAAGTTTTAACCAATGAGATGATTTCTGAGCCATTTAATATTACAAGAGGTTGCCCTCAAGGCTCACCATTGTCCCCACTTTTATTCATTTTGGCTATAGAACCGCTAGCAATAGCCGTAAGAGCGAACAACCACATACAAGGGATTAAAATGGGTGGCAAGGAACATAAAATAGCTTTATTCGCTGATGATGTAGTGTTATTCCTAAAACAATTAAACACCTCTCTTCCAGCACTTTTAGACTTGATCGATCAATTCGGAAATATATCGGGTTATAAAGTGAACACATCAAAGTCATCGTTATTGCTGCTTAATAAAGATAGCTGTCCAAATACATCATATTTATTTAACCTGAAATTATCACCCAGCTTTACATATTTGGGTATCAAAATTGTTCCCCAATTAGAAAATATAATTTCTACAAATTATAATGTTATAATGGAATCAACATCTAAAGATCTGGAGAGATGGTTATCTTTACCAATTTCATTGATAGGAAGGATAAATATATTGAAGATGAATATTTTGCCTAAATTCATGTATTTATTCCAAAATATCCCTTTGGCACCACCAGCTGGAGTGTTCTCAAAGATTAATTCATTATTCAGGAAATTTATTTGGAACAAGAAATGCCCTCGAGTTCGTCTTTCTCTTCTTTATCTTCCATTTGACACTGGAGGGTTAAAATGTCCCAACCTGTACTGGTACTATTTAGCTGCACAATTAAGAACAATAATGTTTTATTTTTCCTCTGGAAATAAACCATCCTGGGTGGATATGGAGTCATGTGGTTTTGCGTTACCTTTAAACTTGTATATATATTCAGATAAGTTTAAACAACTGAAAACGGTTACCAAGCATCCCATAGTTTGTAATATGATTGGAGTATGGTATGAAGTTAGAGAGTACATGAAAATAGCTGACTCTTTATCCCAGTATAGTCCCATTTGGGGCAACACATTATTCAAACCAGGCACGAAAGACTCAGGATTCCGGTTGTGGGTTGAAAAGGGATTAAGCAAAATTAGTGATCTTTTTGAGGAGGGAACGTTGATGTCGTTTGAGCAGATATCTACCAAGTATAATATTCCAAGAAAACATTTCTTTAAATACTTACAGATAAGGAGTTTTGTTCTTTCTAGGCAGAACCAATCATTAAACTTGCCAGTACTTTCTTCTTTGGAGGAATTAATTACTAAGAAATGCAATAATAAAGGATTAATATCAGTTTTTTACAATTGGCTTGTATCAGGGTCTACTGAATCAACAACACCGAAACTTGAATTATGGAAGATGGGATTGAACGAGGATATATCTGAGGATGAATGGAGACAAGTCTGTAAAAATTCTCAGAAACAGTTAGGGAGCGTTAGCTTAAAACTACTTCAATATAACTGGTTGATGCAGACTTACATAACTCCTGTCAAACTAAATAGGTTTAATAAAAATATTCCTGATACATGCTTTAAATGCAGAGAGGCTCAAGGTTCATTTGTGCATTGTGTTTGGGAATGCAACATTATTAGAGATTTTTGGGTGGAAGTGATTAATATTACAAAGATAATTGTAGCCTTGAATATTCCCCTAGATGCAAAAATGATTTTGCTACATCTATATCCAAAGAACCTTAAACTAAATCTTCAGCAGCGCAAATTTATAGATTATGCTATATTACAAGCTAAAAGAATGATAGCTCTTAGTTGGAAAAGGCCTGATGCACCATCTATTGGAACTTGGATTAATGCCATGGCACAGTGTATGGCCATGGAAAAAGTAACATATTTTATTAAAAACAAAATGGATGTATATGAAGAAATATGGAAGCCATTTAACTACTACATTAACAACAATAATATTGGTCATTTATTACAAGAGGTGTAACTATGTATAATGTTTTTTTTTTTTTTTTTTTGTTTTTTTTTGTCTCGTTTTTATTTTGTTGGATAATGTAACTTTTATGTGTAAAGTACAGTAATGTATATTTGGTTTTTGGGTACCTTGCAATATTCGTTTTGCATTTAAATTGTCTTTTGTAAGAGAATTCTGTGTATTTCTATAGGGAAGAAGAGAGTGATGTTCTCTTGTTGGGGTGGGAAATAATTGTGACGAAATGGAAATGTGTTTCTCTGTTACCTGTCTTGCATAATCAAAAACAATAAACACATTGTTCAAAAAAAAAGAATACATTTTACAGAAGGACTGGTTACAACAGGATGTTTGTGTATTTAAATCAGCGACCTGTCGTTTATCGCCTCAACGCTAACCAATAGATCCCTTTAGTACTGACCTTCTTCTGTGGTTTGGCATTCATGCTCTTGCAGGCCTCTGGAATTAGGGATTGTGTCATTTTCAGTCTCTGTAAAGCACACAATTAAAAGAGATGGCTTAAGAACAAACCAACATAAAACACAGATATAATACATTTAACATAATCACTTTAGTTTGAAATTCCAAATCCATTTTACTCACCCTCTGTATTAAAGGTAAGCTCGTCCAAAGATTTTCCTTTGTAGCAATCGGATCCATTTTCAAGACACAAAAACAACTTGCTAACTTTTGCAAGTTGAATTGTATTTTCAGACAGTCTGTAGTACTCGCGGTGCACTCTTATGTCGTGTCCCAAGAACTTGGCCAATTGGTCAAGTTCATTGTTTTTTAAATTCATGATCTGACTCAGAGTTGCTATCTGTTTCCTTAATTTGGTCGACGTAATGCTCCTGGGGTCTTTTGCACCACACGCTTTTGAAAACTTCCTCAAACAGTCTGATCCACAGATGTGCGTTAAAGCCCCCACCCTTGCAAAAACATACGGATTGGCTTCGTCGATGCCCACTTTGCTCCTGCTTTCATTCAGCACGTCCATGGATTTAACCATGTCCTTCGTGAGCAGGACAGGTACTTTCTTGCCTCTCTTTCCTCGAATCTCTAATCGAGTCAGCTCACTGCACAACTACCGTTCTAATTTAGTCAGAGATTTTACCACATCTTCATTAGGAGGCTTCACGTTTCGACTCATGTATGATGCGAGGAGCAATTTGGATGCCTCCCCTTCACGTCTCCGATTAAAAAAATGACTTGACAGAGCAAAGTCTCAGCTAAGATTTTCCAGTCAGGGCCATTCACGTTTTCTTTGAGTTTATCTTTTGAGACCTGCTCCACACTTTTGAGATGCTTTTGTAAAGCCACAACATCTTCCGTGAGAGGGATGGTGTCACCCTTGTTCCACTTACTCTGCTGCAAGGTGTTGAGCGCCTGACTCGAAATGTTGGTACGCCAATGACTGTCAATTAGTTTGATGAAGTTTTTCAGCTTCTTCTCAGCGTCTCTGTCCCCTGCCATTAAACTCTGTCCCAAACTAAGCTGACAGGCTTTCTTCAGTGAGTATCCGATTTTCAGAGCAAGAGAAGGGGTTTTAAAGGTGTTTAAATCCGGTTGAAAGTTGCTCACTGCTTTGCAAGCAGTGATGGCAACGAGAAAGTTCTCAGGTTTACAGAGTTCTGTAAGGTTCCTCACTTTTTTGGATTTTGAAGTTACTTCGATCATAAACCTGGCCAGCTCTCTCATTTTTTGAATGATATACTGATGCTGTGACTTATCATGGCCACATTTTGTATAAAGTGATTCACCATAGAGACAAATCAAACTGTCCTTCATAATTGTTTCTGAGATTTCATCTTGTCTCATACTTTGGAAAAGAGATCTAATTCATAAACAAGGCCAGACAATCTGGGCAGGGAAGGAAATCAGTAATGTCTGCATCTGCAGTTGGTTGTCGCCAAGTGACGATCTCGCCACATCCAGTTTCCAAGACTTTGATGTTATAATAATAATTACCTTGATTTTGAATCTGTTCAAGAAGAATTCTTCGTTTCTTTGAACGTTTGGGAAAGCTCAAGGCTTTAGCAACTTCTGATTCACTGGAATGACTTCTTTCAAGATGTCTAGCAATCTTGCTTTGCGCCTTTTCACAGTAAACACAGTACTGTTTTTTGTTCCAAATACGTTTGCCTTCAGGATTTCGCTGACTTCTTTTGATTGTCATTTTTCTTGCACTTTTTTGCTTTGCCTTCTTGACTTCTTTAGATGAAGGAAATATAGTGTCTTTTATAGTCTTTCGAATGGTCTTTTCAACCTCTGACTCTTCTGAATCAAAGCCATCATCATCATCAGTAGACTCCTCCGCTGAAGGAACAAAGACTGAGCCATCGCTCTCATTCAGATCACTTGAGTCCTTGTGGCCAATTACACATTTACAATCCTGTTATTTAAGAAAGACCACAATGGTTAAAAATATATATTGGTTAAAAAATAATAAATCACTCCATAGTCTATGTTGCCCCAAAGACACCATGAACGAAATATATATATATAATATATAATATATATATATATATATATAAGTAGATGCCACTTAGTTATTGTTGAGATTTTGTTTTTGCTTTGTGGCAGTGCCACTGTTTATTTTCTTTTCACGTTAGCATATAAAATATATATATATATATATATATATATATATAAATAAATAAATAAAATAAATAAATAATAAAACTTTCTAACTCGGAACTACCCTGTGAACCGGAAGTAGAGGACAGAGGCGGATAAAAGGGAGCTGGACGCATCCGGAAGTGCTGCGCCATAGACTCGTGTACTGCCGTGAGTACCTGTGTGGTCTACCTGCCGTGGGACGGAGTGCTTGTTGCTGTGCGATTAACCTATCAACGTGGAGTTTGAAGACCATCGCGGGCACGAAGCTCAGGCTTTGCATGTGTTTGCAACGATCACGACTTTGCTGTAGTTGGATAAGGACCGAAAAGAGAAAGCTTCCGTTGGCATGGTGGCCTACGTTTTACCTCTCTACGGATTCGGGTCAGTGACTGGTTATCTTTTGACACACACACCCATACACACACGCACCCAATCAGTTATAGTTTCATGCGCATATGCAAACAAGATCCACATGACCATCTTCAAACTATGCATGTAAATAGCATGTTGTTTAATGCTCATTGTTTATATTTAATGTATTTACAAGTGTTGTGGACGTGGATCTTCAGGATCTATGGCGCAGTCTTTTGGAGGACTGAACGCAGATTGTTGATTGCATATTTTTTCACGTGGATTAAACCCTCATCTTTCACCTGAACTGCAACATTTGAACTTGAGACGTGTCATTTTGTTTTTTGTTTTGTTTTTGTTTGGATCTCTTTATGTGTATTATGTAACGGATGGTCATTTTATGCTAGCCTGGGTTCAAACCATGCTCATTGGTGACAGGATCAAAGCCTGTCTGGCGCCCAAAACTCTATTATATATACTTTTTTTTTTTTTTCCTCTTCTTTTTCCTTTTTCTCCACTATTTGATCCATTTGGAGACTATCTCAATCACGTGACCTCATAGGCTGGTGGTAAAGACACGGGTCCGAGCTGCGGGAGGCTGGGGTTCGATTCCTGCCAAAAATTTTTTTTTTTTTTTTTTTTTTTTGTGTGTGTTTTTCTGAGCATGGCGACCATCGTTACAGCTTAATTAAGTTACACTGCCAGACATCACTGAAGAAGTTTGGTTCCAAGTAGGAATGCACCGAATGTTCGGCAAATGAAATTATTCAGCTGAAAATAGAAAAAAAAAGCTCTTGGTGTTCGGCCGAAAGTCTGAATAAATTGTCCCGAACAATGACATGACGCGATCAAATAGAGGCGGGCACTAATGCAGCGAACACGTATACAGTGTGAAAGCATTTGAAACTGTCAGAGAAAGACACAAAAAAATCATGACAAGCACCGACAGCGAGAGACTGTTTAGTGCTGCATCTCATGTCTCTGATGAGAAGAGAAAGGGTGGTTGTTGCTGGTTACTGTATGATGACTGAAATCGCAAAATGGCTTTAAACAATTAGTAAATAAACTACAGAATGTTATGCTGTCTAAAAAGCACATTTTGGCTATTTCATTTATGCAATGGTGAAAAAATTTTGGCAAAATATATGGGGGAAAAATGTCAAAAACTGTGTTTGGTATTTGGCCTTTGGCCCAGTGTTTCATTTTGTTCAGCTTCAGGAAAGAATTTCATTTTGGTGCATCCCTAGTTCCAAGAGGCAAATTTGCATAGGAAAATCTCTTTGCAACTGGATCTAGCAAAAGCTATCACTGTTTAACATTGAAACATTGAAAATTTTGCAAACAACTGTAAATGTGACCGCACTAGTGCTGTGCAATGATTAATTGCGATTACTTGTGTGTACTGTGTATTGTATTTTCAAAAAATATTTAAATTGTACATTATAAACAAAAATGTTGACTATGAATTACCTCTATACAAATTTGGTCCTCCTCATCCCTCTTCTGTCCATCTTGGTCCTCCTCATCCCTCTTCTGTCCATCTTGCTGTGAAATGTTCATCTGCAATCAATAATTTTAAAGTTAACTCACAGTAGGATAACAGAAAACTAGCTAACACAAAGAAATGTAAACAGTCATTTTAAAACAACATTTCAAAGTATTCAAGTTGTCTTCATCACAAGTGGTGCATGAATCTTTTTTTCTTATTCTTGTACACGGTTTGTTTCCATGCACCTTGAGAAGTGGTAAAGTTGCACCAGATCCCATCTCATTAGTGAAAACAACTATAATGACACCTAGATCAGAGACAGAGATATTTACTCCTAATAACCACTAACAACTCCTTTACTACCAGTTTAATACTGTACATCATGTACAAGGTTAACAAGTTGTTAAAGCATAAATTAAACAACAACTAAGAACAATTAAGCATAATTAAACTACTAATTTCCTAATTACAGTGGCAAAAGATGAAGAATTGCCCATTTGTATTAAGGTTACTCATATAATAGCAATATAAAGACTGCAATACATCAACTCTGAATAGTTTGTAAATGATTTCTAAGTACTTTATAACAGTGTTGTATATTTCTTCAATACAGCGTTATGAAGGCAGATGAAGCCTCAGCAGCTGGGCCTCGTGTGGGGGAGGGGGGCTCATTAGAGCCTCATTAAAACACATTAAAGCACCGATCGACAGTTTATATTTCATGTTTATATATTTTACATAATATTTCATCACTTACTTCGTTTTTTACACTGCTTCGCTTGTAGCATTATTGTACATCATGTATACAGATAAAATGTATACCGATTAAAAAGACTTATTTAAGAAGGGACGATCTTGGCAGTCACCATATTCCACTTTAAAATCATTCATTAAAACTAATCTATACAAAACATAATTGGTGCTTGGACCTCCTCACCCCCTGTATATATAATACAAAAACGTGAACACTTAATTTAATAATGAAATAACACGGATAGCCTACAAATGTTAAATAAATCTTACTTACGTCGTGCTTTCCGCTGTTTCTCCGGTGTCTCTCCTCACATATTCTGTGGTGTTCCCGCAGCCGTGTCAGTCTCCGCTTAAACCGCTCCATCTTGTCTCTATCGACGTGCTTCGGGCGAGCTCGATTTACGTACCCCACGTGACGTAATGCTGGCGCCAAAAACCGATAAAACCCGCACCGTTTCACTGTCCGTAATACATCGCCATTATTATGCAGCTAGTTGAAAATCAATTGTATTTGCAGTTCATTTGTGAGGCAGTTGTTGCTGAAATCCAGACATAGTATTTTATATACTCTTTATTTGGGAAAGTAATAGGTTGTTTGCACATGACGTCATTACTGTGGCGCGAAATGCAGCTGGAGGGCAGGAAGTGATTTTTCTCCATAGGGATCACTAGCAGAAACTCAAAATGCCTGTGTTTTGCGTTGTTTATGGATGCTCAAATCGGTCAAACCGAGAAACCACAAAAGAGCTTTTATCATGTATGAAAATTTGTTGTTCATAAGGGGGGAAAGGCAAGAAATTGACTGAAAACCGCAGGAAAAAGTGGCTTGTAAACCTCCATCTGTGGTCAGGAGGAGAGTCGGATAATGCTTGTGTGTGCAAATGGTTAAGAAAAGATATAATAATACGTTAAGATATTAATAAAGAAGTATATAAATAGATACAGCGTGAGACAGTGAGAATTCACTTAATGCTAAACGCCACACGTAGACACAATATAAGATATTATATTTGTAGTTTCGAGAGCGTCATTGATTATAACGGAACATTGTGAGATTTCAATAAATTGAAGCGAGTGACAGCTTTTTAGTGACTATACGGAAGCGCTATTTGCTCGCTTTCTATAAACAGTTCGGAATTTTAATAAAAGTTTCGCTTTGCGTGCTGCTAACAGGACCAATAGCCACAAAACCGAGCAAATAGCGCTTTCATATAGTCACGGAAAAGGAAAGGACGTCTGTCAAAAAGCTGTCACTCACTTCAATTTATCGCAATCTCACAAGGTCCCATTGTAATCAACTGCAAATATAATATCTTATTTACATTGTATCTACGTGTGGCATTTAGCATTGAGTGAATTCTCAGCATCTCACCCTGTATCTATTTACATATATCTTAATATTATTATATCTTTTACTAACCATTCGCGCACATAGGCGTTATCTGACTGTCCTCCTGTCCGCAGACGCAGGTTTACAAGCCACTTTCCCCTGCTTTTTTTCAGTCAATCCTTGCCTTTTCCTCAAGAACAGCAAATTTTCATACACGATACGAAATGAAATTTCTCGGTTTGACCGATTTCCATAAACAACTGAAAACATAGTCATTTTGAGATTCTGCTATTGATTCCTATAGAGAAAAATCACTTCCTGCCCTCCATCTGCATATCGCGCCTCCTCAGAATCACGTGATTGCAAACAACCTATTGTGATGTTTAAGAAATAAATTGTTTCTCTTAAAGATATGCATCTTTCATTAGCCAATCACAAATATCACCAAGCCAGCCAATAAAAAACACGGAGCTGTTCTTTTCCAGCCAATGATAAATCGGCTGCAGTACACGTCATTAGTCTTTAGAGGGAGCTCAGGAGAATGAAGGAAACACAGTTTTGTCATGACCTGTCATTGAAGTAAGGACATTTGAAAAATTTACATAGCACAATGCCCCTCCCCCCTGGGGGCTATTCTGAGCAAAATAAAGTGAGGACCACGATTTTGTCCTCACTTTACCAAAAGGTCCTCACTTAACAGGTGTTTTGTCACATTTTGGTCCTCACTAATATAGCAAAACAAACACAGCCAGACAACCTACAGACACACACTGTCAGATCATCTACAGACACATCAACACCGTCACCAGCTCACTATAAATGTCTTATTATATGTTTTTGAAATACCTCAGTATCTGCAGCTGACAGTTTGGACTCATCAGTCCATCAGAAATAAGTTTTACACCAGAGTCCTGCAGGTCATTGTTACTCAGATCCAACTCTCTCAGGACACAGTCTGAAGATTGAAAAACTGATGACAAACTCTCACAACACTCAGCAGTAAGATTACAGCCAGCAAGACTGAAAGAGAGTAGAACACACACTTCAAGAGCCAGATCACAGTCAGATCATCTACAGATACACATTAACATTGTGACCAGCTGACTGTAAACAATCTCTTGTATGTTCTTAATACCTTAGTATCTGGAGCTGACAGTTTGCAGTCCTGCAGGTAATTGTTACTCAGATCCAACTCTGTCAGGACAGAGTTTGAGGACTGTAGAGCTGAATACACAATTTCACTATGCGGATGATCTGAGAGATCACAGCCAGAAAGTCTAGAAGATATATAAAAAAAATTAATAATAATACTATCAATATGATAAAGACATGTACCAGTTTTCTGTTCTCAGGGAATGGAGGATGACATGATGTGAACAATCAATCACAATAAGATGAGCTCCTGAGATTGTGATCATCTGATTATTTCATCATTCAGATTTATTTATATATGAGATCAGATGAGCTCATGTTTCGTTGCATTGGGTTGCTGACGCAGTGGGTAATTTGTGGTAAAATGAAGTAAACAAAGGACTGATTTCTTACTGATAATGAATATTTAAAGGGGTCATAAACTAAAACCAAAATTCCATTGATTTTCTGACATATAAGAGGTCACTGTACTATAAAAACATCCTGTAAGTTTCAGAATACGAAACTTTGTCATTAGTCTAAAAACAGCTTATATTGAAGGCAGTGGGCCAAAACAACAGCTTTTAGAATTTTCCTATGTATTAGCTAGAAAAGCACCACCTCCACAGAAGAAGATCGACATCACTGCCTGTTTAGCCCCGCCCACCGATTTGTGCATAGTGTTTACCAGAGAGGGGAACGCGCAGATCTATGCAGAAACCAAACAAAAGAGATGCCTCTGAAAACAACAGGATGCTCTAAAGTGCCAATTCGTGGAAAAAACAGTCTTTGCATTGCCATGTTCCAGAGTGTGTCAGTAAGAAATCAGTCCTTTGTTTACTTCATTTTACCAAAAATTCATTTACAATGCAACGACTGTTCCCTTATCTCAGGGAACCAAGGTTATGTCAGTAATTTGACGTGGGATTTTCAAAAAGATTTAAACTGAAAGATGATGCTGTGCTGTCTATATTGAATCCGGCAGTGATGTCACAACAAAAATGTAAGAAACTACTTGCATTATGTGGTCACTATTGCTTTGTCTCTTCATTCCATGGAATGGAGTTTAATTGATATGGGCTAAGAATGAGCCAAGTGGAATGAATTTGAGAAAAAAGTAGGTTGGAATTCAAGGCTGTAAACTCTAAATGGAGTTTAATTTACTAGAGTTTACAAGAAATTGAAGTGATTGTGAAGGTATTTTAACTAACAAAATTGTTGTTGCGGTTGTGGGTGTGGTTTTCCTGCAAAGGACAATAAAGTATAACTCTAAGCCTAAGGATTTATTTGTACTCTCTAGCATTTGAGTAATGCTATGTATGTACAAACCCCAAATTCCAGTTCCCAATTCCAACACCATGTCCGCGCCAATAGCCTTGTGGGCAGTGCGTCGACATAGTGTCTTTGCGCTATGGGCGTCCCGTGTTCGAATCCCGACTTGAGGACCTTTCCCGGTTTTATAGGTAGTCTATTTGTATGAAAAACAGTAGTCTAAAACATTCTGTATAAATGCACACATGCTATAGTTTAATCACAAATACATACACTACCATTCAAAAGTTTGGGGTCAGTACATTTTTGTTTCTTTTTTTTTAAAGAAATTAATACTTTTATTCACCAAGGATGTATTAAGTTAATAATTAAAAGTTTATTAAAAGTTAATAATAAATAATTTACATTGTTATAAAATAGTTATATTTTGAATAAACACTGTACTTTTTAAACTTGTTATTCATGAAAGAATCCTGAAAAAAAAATTTACAGGTTCCAAAATATATTTGGCAGCACAACTGTTGATATTATCCAACACTGATCATTCTAATAATAAATCCGCATATTAGAATGATTTCTGAAGGATCATGTGACACTTAAGACTGGAGTAACAGCTGATAAAAATTCAGCTTTTCATCACAGGAATAAATTCTATTTTAAAGTATGTTAAAATAAAAAACATTATTTTATATTGTAAAAACATTTTGCAATATTACTGTTTTTTTTTTTTTCTATATTTTTAATCAAATAAATGTAGCCTTGATGAGCATAAGAGACTACTTTAAAGACTATTACAAGTCTTACTGACCCCAAACTTTTGAACGGTAGTGTACATACTATAATTATATACCATTACTCCTTTAATAAAATTCATTGTGAATATCCCACATTGCTGCCACAATACCATAGTGCAGTGAGTGTTACCACAGTAAATCTATTGTAAATGATGGCGATGTGTAGATTGAAAAGCCTTCTGATTCTGTTTGAATCTCAGAGTCATGTGTGTTCATTGCTGAATTCAACTGTTTCGCACTGGATCTGACAGCGCTGTTTAGTGCTCGCGTGACAGAGTAAATGCATCTTCTCTAGTGAGCTCGTGCAGCGCGGCAGTTTGAACTTTTGTCCGTGTGGCACAATTCAAATGATTCGCACTGTTTCATTCTGCTTTTGGCACATAAAAATTATATTGAACATTTATCAAACTCTTCATATCGTTTTATCATGGAATAATTATAATGATGATTATAATTATATGTAATTATAATTATCATTATCAAATGATCGCCCAGCCCTAACTCAAACTGATAAATCTTGCAAATATTCACTCATTTTAAATTTAATGCCTGGAACATGTTCAAAAAGAGCTGGGACAGGGGCAACACAAGACTGGGAAAGTTGTGGAACATCCCACAGGTGAACAAGTTAATTGGAAACAGATGAGTGTAAAAGGAGGCTCCCCAAAAGGCTCAGTCATTTACAAGCTGTAAGAATGTTTACCACTTTGCAAACAACTGCGTGAGCAAAAGTCCAACAGCTTAGGAACAGCGTTCCTCAACGTATAATTGCAAGGAATTTAGGTATTCCCTCATCTACAGTACATAATATCATCAGAAGATTCAGAGAATCTGGAGAAATCTCTGCAAGTAAGTGGCAAGGGCGAAAACCAACAATGAATGGCCGTGACCTTTGATCCCTTAGGCGCCACTGCATTAAAAATAGATATCATTCTGTAAAGGATATTACCATGTTGACTCAGGAACACTTTGGAAACCATTGTCAGTTAATACAGTTTGTCGTAACGTCTACAAGTGCAAGTTAAAACTGTACCATGCAAAGCACAAGCCATACATTAATTATGAAACGCAAAATATGACAATGCAGAGCCAGGACTGCTGAGCAACTGAAGTCACACATCAAGCAAGAATGGGAAAGAATTCCACCTATAAAGCTTCAACAATTAATGCTTATTGAGTGTCGTTAAAAGGAAAGGTGATGTAACACACTTGTGAAAATACCCTGTCCCAGCTTTTGGGAAGCGTTGCAGGCATCAAATTCAAAATGAGCGAATATTTGTAAGAGACAAAGTTTAGCAGTTTGAATATTGCATATCTTATCTTTGTGGAGTTTTCAATCGAATATGGGTCAACAAGGATTTGCAGGTCATTGTATTCAGTTTTTATTTACATTTTACACAATATCCCAACTTCACTGGAACTGGGGTTTGTACTCTGAATAGTTAATTGTTTTTGATTCTTGTTTTTTTTTCTTCTCTATGTGTTTTTCTCTCTCCTTTTTTTCTCTTAAATTTCTGATTCATTTTTATTGTAAAGCACTTTGGATCAACTATGGTTGTGGTAAACTGTTCTTTGCTCTAGCCATGTGTAATAATCTAAAATACGAGCTAGTGCTGTACAGTAAAAAAATGAGTACACTTCAAGTAACTGCTACCATTGTAATATTTCACTGTAACAGTAGTCAAACAGCTGGAACATTAAGCATTTATGATAAATAATTAGTAAAGATGATTAAATGTTATAATGCTATATTATTATTGCTAATATCACCTGTTGGTGATTTAAAAGTGCCAGACTAATTTTTAACTATGACACTACAGGTAATGATTAAACACTCACAGAGCTTTTCTGCAGTTGATGACCGCCGGTATCAGTCGTCTTCTCCCCTCATCTGATGTGTTGTATTTCTTGAGGTCCAGCTCATCCAGCGGCTCCTCTGACATCTGAAGCATGTAGGCGATTGTTGAGCAGTGAGAATCAGAGAGTTTCCTCTCTGAGTGTTTGTCTGATTTCACAAACTCTTGAATCTCTCTGGACAGAGTCTGATCTTTCACTTCCAGCAGACAGAGGAACAGACTGATGGATTGACCAGCTGAGAGAGGATTAATATCATCTGGATGTTTGATCATCTCTTTAATATACTCTGTGGTTTGTCTGATGCTCCCTGAACTGTTCTCTATGTGTGTCAGTAGATCCTGTAAGAGTCTCTGATTGGACTCAAGTGAGACGCCCAGCAGGAACCGCAGGAACAGATCCAGCTGACCATTCTCACTCTGCAGTGCTTTAATTACTGCTGATCTCAGTAGATATTGCGGAGAATCTCTATCACAAAAGTAATATTCATATCCACAGTCATAGCCAGTTTCACAGTCATCTGAAAATATATGAAAATTTACAAGTTCAAGCATATATTTTTTATCCACAAACTGCACTGACTCCATGTTCTTTGTTAAAAAGCAGTAAAACACATAGAAAGCAGCGAGAAACTCCTGAACACTCAGATGAATGAAGCTGTAGACTTTCCTCTGATAAATCACAGATTCCTCCTTAAAGATCTCAGTGCAAATCCCAGAATACACTGAGGCGTCAGTGACGTCTATGCCACTTTCAGTCAGGTCCTCCTCATAGAACATCACATTGCCTTTCATCAGCTGTTTGAAAGCCAGATCAGCAAGTTTCACAATCACTTCTCTGTTGGACTGCAGGAGTTTCTCTGGATCTCTCTCTTCATACTTCTGAGACCTTGTGTTGATCTGAATCAGCAGAAAGTGGATGTACATTTCAGTCAGAGTTTGAGGGATTTCTGCACTCAGATCTTCTTTCAGGAGCTTCTGAAGCACAGTGGATGAGATCCAGCAGAAGACGGGGATGTGGCACATGATGTGGAGACTTCTTGCTCTTCTGATGTGTGAGATGATTCGGCTGGCTTGATGCTGGTCACTGATCCTCTTCCTGAAATATTCCTCCTTTTGAGGCTCACTGAATCCCTGAATTTTTGTCAGACGGTTGATGTATTTGGAGGGGATCTGATTGGCTGCTGCTGGTCTGGAGGTGATCCAGATGAGAGCAGAGGGAAGCAGCTCTACATTTAATGAGGTTTGACATCAACACACCCAACGATGAAGTCTCAGTCACATCACAAACTTTCTGAGCATCTGAAAACATCAGTGTAATTCTACTTTCATCCAGACCATCAAAGATGAACACAACTTTACACTCCTCATAAATCTTTGAGTCCACATTTTGAAGTTCAGGATGAAAGTCCAGCAGAAGCTTGTGAAGACTGTACTGATGATCTCGGATCAGGTTCAGCTCTCGAAATGGAAGCACAAACATGAAATCTACATCCTGATTGGCTTTTCCCTTGGCCCAGTCCAGAATGAACTTCTGCACAGAGACGGTTTTTCCGATTCCAGCGATGCCTTTAGTAAGAACAGTTTTAATTTGGTGTTTTTTCCTCACATCCTGGTTCAGGTGAGACATTAAAGATGTCACTGCAGTAGATTGGAGTGTCTTGTGAGTGTTTTGTTTTGGCTGTTTTCTCCACCTGTAGCACCTCATGTTCTTCATTCACTCCTTCACTCTCTCCCTCTATGATGTAGAGCTGTGTGTAGATCCTGTTCAGGAGGGTTTCATTCTCATGGAGTTTTAGTCCCTCAAATAATCTCTCATACTTTTTCCTTATGCTGGTTTTGTGCTGGTCTTTGACTCTCTGTAGTCCTTCATTAATTGGTTCAAGTGAATTCTGGTCTCTATTCTGATAATCTCTGATTGCTAACAAAATACAGTCATAAAAACATGCAAGGAGCAGCAACACATTTAAGAGAGAAGTGTCAGTTTAACAGACTCCTGTTATACACAACATATTTAAATTAAAGTACAATATATTTTCTGGAACGTAAGTCACATTTTCTATCACCTGAAATGTGCTGCATCTTGTAATTGTTTTATTTTGGACTTTTATGTAGAAGTTTTGGTCTCAGATTCCTGTCCTAGTTTTGACTTGATTACTTTGGTTTTAAAAAACATCCTGAACAAATCATGAACTGACCTGAACTGAGCAGAATAATGACACTGCTGTCTTTCGCAGAGCTGGTTTACAGCTGTAATAATAAAATGTGACAGATTATCAGTTTATCTGCTTTTTTTACTCAACAAAGTAATTTCTCACCCCTGTGACTTACATTCAGGTGTGACTTATTTTTTGGACAATACTGTAACTCATGTTTATATTTGTACATGTAATTACATTCATCCTGCTATATCAATAAACGTTGTATTTCTAAGAAAATCAATGCACATATCAAACTAGTTTCACTTCAGCAGGTAAATCTCCAAATACATGCTGGAAATCACCTGGGGTCCGAGGTAACTGCTTCATTACTGAATGTTGGAGGCTTAAGCATGGATTGATTGCTCTTTAGAGACACACAGGTGGCTTCAGGAGAATATTGAGAATATTGAGATATAATTCAGATACATCTTTCCATTGTAATTAACATAATATAATTAACTGAAATGATCTCTTCTCACTGTACAAGTCAGTCTATTGGACCTGTCTCAAATGGCACACTTCATGTGCACTAGTAAAAATAGAAAAGCATCACATGGTTGATGGTAATTAAAAGAGTTATTTAAAAAGACAGTTGTTACAGAGTGAGAGATGCAACGTGAAATGGGCAGATCCAATTGCAAACTTTTATTTAGGGACATCGACAAATACATGGTCAAGACAGGCAGGGTCAGACAATGGCTAACAGGTATATGCGGGCAAGACACAAGAGTAGTCCGTAACACAGACGAGGGTCGATCCACGGCGAATGTAATCCGAAGGGTTTAAGAGGCAATAAAGTAATCCAAAAAGACAGGCGAGAGTTCCAACAGGCTGGCAGCGAAACAGACAAGACGATATAGCAATGCGTAGGTTCAAGACTCGGATGACTAGGGACAAGAACAAGACTAGACTAGACTAGAAAACACGAATTAACTAACTGGCTCCGTACGGTTGCTAACACACAACAAGTGCTAAACGCAATCCAATACTCGGCAACTAGTGAAAGGAAGACCAGGGTTTAAATAGGGTCTCTGATTGGACGCAGGTGATAAGTGCAATGGCTGATGGGGAACATAGTCCGGGGTGTGGTGTAACAGTCAATGTAATATGAATGTGAGAGGGCGACATCTGGTGGCAAGCAGACTGACGTTCAGGAACAGGTTCGTGACAACAGTATACTGTGAAAGAGAACTCAATTCATTTGTGTTTCATGCACTTTCTGCCTTGCCATTTGCGGTCACCAAAATATCCATCTTGGCGAGTAATGCTGTAAACACAGTCAGTTATGTCTTAAGTGAAAGAGTTTGGGATGTTTGTCAGTACTGGATCCGCACATTACTGTAGACCTGCTGTAGTGTCTTAATATTAAGGAAACAGCAACAGCAGCAAAAATCTTATTTTTTAAGTTCCTAAATTAAGCACAGTTTTATATATATCTTTATGTTGTACTTATTTGTCCTGTTGTCAATTGTGTCTTTGCAAAATAAACAAGCATCATATATTTTGTTTGTTCTTTGTTTCAGGTATAACTATTGTGAATCTAACAATATAATAACACAATATGGTAAATTTAATACAATATGGTAAATGTGCTATTAGAATAATACTAAAAAGTCAGCCAATTTTGCACAGATTTTTGGAAATTACCACCAAATCAGTCATTTTAATTGCAAAAATCAAGAGAAATTAAAAAAAAATAAATAAAAAATATCACAGAATCCTGCAGGGACTGTAGTCAGAGGTCACCGCTTCATCACTGAATGTAGGAGGCTTAAGCATAGATTGACTGCTCTTCAGAGACACACAGCTGGTTTCTAGTGATGAAGATCTCTTCCTTTTCCTCCTTCTGGAGATACTGAGATATAAGTCATATACATCTTTACATTGTTATTAACATAATATATTTGGCTGGAATGGTCTCTTCTCGTTGTACAAGTCAGTCCATTGTCTCCATTACTGGACAGTCTCTCACCTGGGGTCAGAGGTCACTGCTTCATCACTGAACATAGGAGGCTTAAGCATAGATTGACTGCTCTTCAGAGACACACAGCTGGGTTCAGGAGATGCTGCTTCCTTCCTCTTCTTCATTTTAAAGTCTTAAGTCTTCAAAGTCTTCCCTGTATATGGAATCACTGAGAATTTACAGTGTATTCAAGCTGTTCTTTTCAGCACATATCCCAGCTAACAAAATACAAACCTAGAATGTCTTGCGAATATTCCAGTTAAGTTATAAAAAATATTATTTCTAAATATTCTAAGAGAGCGTTCCATTTGATCATTTTATAAACATTTAGGTAATATTGCTAATAAATATGTTTTCTTATCCTTAAAATGTAGGAAACATTTTTTAAAAAGACTGTCCTACTATAACTTAAAAAAAAAAATCCATGAATTATGTATAAATATTGTTTTTATGCTAATGTTTTATGCTAACATATACAATCTAACAGATAACAAATGTTCTATTAAGGGGGTAGTTCACCCAAATGTGAATGTACTCATCCTCAGACCATCTAAGATCTAAGTAATATTTTTTTTCTTAAAGGGGAAGTCGACGTCCAAAACAAAGATTCACATATAATGTACCCACCCTCTTGTCATCCAAGATGTTCATGTCTTTCTTTCTTTCTTCAGTCGTAAAGAAATTGTTTTTTTGAGGAAAACATTTCAGCATTTTTCTCTATATAATGGACTGATATGGTGCCCCGATTTTGAACTTCCAAAATGCAGTTTAAACAAGGCTTCAAACGATCCCAAATGCGGTTGTAAACGATCCCAGTCGAGGAAGAAGGGTCTTATCTAGTGAAACGATCGGTTATTTTCATTAAAAAAATACAATTTAAATACTTTTTATTCTTAAACGCTTGTCTTGCCTTGCTCTCATTGAACTCTGTGTATTCTGACTCAAGACAGTTAGGGTATGTCAAAAAACTCCAATAGTATTTTCTCCCTCAACTTCAGAAATCATTTCAAAATCATCCTACATCACTGCAGAAATACCGACACAGTCTTTGCAAAGTGAACATGCAAAGAAGATCAAACACCCTTAACAAAAAAGGTAAAACAGCGATACAGGACGATTTTGAAGTTGAGGGAGAACATGAGATGGGAGTTTTTCGACATACACTAACTCTCATGAACGGAACAAAACAGAGGTTGGGATGAGCAAGGTAAGACGAGCATTTGACATTAAAAAGTATTTAAACTGTATTATTTTTATTAAAATAACCAATCGTTACGCTAGATAAGACCCTTCTTCCTCAGCTGGGATCGTTTACAACTGCATTTGGGATCGTTTGAAGCCGTATTTAAACTGCATTTTGGAAGTTCAAAATCGGGGCACCATACCAGTACAGTATATGGAGAAAAATCCTGAAATGTTTTCCTCAAAAAACATAATTTCTTTACAACTGAAGAAAGAAAGACATGAACATCTTGGATGACAAGGGGGTGAGTACATTATTTGTAAATTGTTGTTCTGGAAGTGTAGTTCTCCTTTAACCACTGACTAATGATCAAGGGACCTGAGAGATACACACCCATAGAAGACCTTGATTAGTTTGTTCAGGCGCACTGGACTAGGTTGGAGCAAAACGCATGTAAGTGTACCTCGAGAGACAATGTTGAGATCTCCTGAAATATGTTCTAAACATGACAATTCAGAGAGGCAGGATGACTGCTAGATTGATGACTTACAACTCTGGTCTCCAGTCCTGGTTATTGAGGACTTATTGAGGACTAGGTACTGAAGTTCTGCAGAGTTTCTGGTGATCCTTGATCAGCTGCTCAGGTCTGCTTAATTGGTGATGGAGCTATCAATCCACTGAAAAATAAGAAGCTCTTACCTTAGACCAGCTGTCACAGTCCAGTAACTTTCCATGTTTTGATGCCAGAGCAGGGATGTAAGTTAGACAAGAATATTGAGATTGAGCGATTGAGGTGTTGTGTTGCTGGATGTAATAATGAACATAGTGGTCGTCATTTACTCCTGACATCTGAGCCGCTGAAGATGCAGTAGATTACGCTTGTTTGTGAATGGAATGCGCCTCTTGATCTACATATATCCGTCTATGTTCGCGCAAAACATTAATGATCCAGCTTCACTTACAGCAGAAGTAAGTATAAGCATTTTTTTATGAATCTTTGCGATCGCCTTTCCTTATAACGTGGTAGTTAGGAAGTTTAGCGGCTAAACTTGGCTAAATGCAGCTAATGTAAACAAGACCGTCTTTCGGTTCAAATGATTTTCAATGGTCGCTCTAGTTTGCATCCAGCATAGACAGCATTCTTGCATTCTTGGTATACAATACTCACCAAAGGTTTAAAAAAAAAAAATCCGTTTACGAGCTTCTTGCACTTTATTATGAATAAAGGGACTAATATTTGTATCCCTTGTGTTTTTAACATTTGTGGTCAGTTTTGTTTATGTTTTTGAAATATGTCTCTTATGTTCACCAAGAAAACTGCATTTATTTGATCATAAATAAAAACAGTAATGTTTATTATTACAATTTAAAATAACTGTTTTCTATGCGAATACATTGTAAAATGTAATTCGTCATAAATAGAATGCGGTAGCAGTTTACTGTATGGGATTTGTTGTGTCGTGCCACGCCGCATCCAGTGTAGACAGCATCAATGATTATAATGGGTTCTACTGTATTTTGTCACGTCACTTGCGTCCAGTGTAGACACGGTGTAAGCATAATGATGCTGCAAAATCAGGTTAGATCACTTTTTAAAACATAATGAAATAGAAAATAGTTATTTAAAAATGATAATTTCACAATATTACAGTTTTACTGTATTTTATTCAAATAAATGCAGCAGTTGTTGCCATAAAAGACTTATTTCAAATACATGACAAATCTGACCCTTAACCTTTTGAATGGTAGTGTATGTTTAAGGTATTACTTACTGGTCATATGGTTCATAATGTCTAGAGATTCTCCCTCTTCAACAGGAGATATGCTCCAACTCTGGTGCACGGCCATTAGAATGGAAGATTCTAGGAAGGAACACAAACAATCTGGAACATAAACAATCTGTCAACAATATTTATTATACAATGTCAGGTTTATTAGAAGTAAACTACAGCAAAGGTGAAATGCAGAAGAGATTAATAAATAATATATAGAATATACAAAACAATACAGTTTAATAACAGAATTTACATTTTTAGGTTTATTTATTTAATGCTCATATACAGTGTTACTTATGTTTGTATGTTAAAGTCCTTTTAAAATATCTAACAAGCAAACAAACATAAAAGTATATAGATATATAATTTTGCAAAAGAAAATTACAGATGCGTGGTGATATAGGCTAAATATATTATGAAAGATACATATAAGGTAATTTAATAAGATTTTCAGATCACCTGTGTTTTTTATATCTCTGTCAGCAGCTCTCTTCAGAAATTGTAGTATCAGGAACTTTTCCTGTGTCGTAGAAGTTTTTTTCTGAAACTGCTGAAATCACAGGACAAGTGGAATCAATATTTGTTTACCATGAAAGGTCAAAACATGCTTAAAGTACTTTTGTATCCGATTAACCATATATTGCATACTTCTAGGTTAAATAAATTAACTTACTTCCTTTCATCCAATGACAAATTGCCTGCAAAACCTTTATAAAAAAAAAAAAGAAAACAGCAAGTAACGTTAATTAAGATGACATTAAAAGCCCAAACTTTCATAAACAAGAGCTCAAGTCAATAGTTAACCTAACTTACCTCTTATAGTTAGCATTACACTTCAGATGCTAACAGACTTTTTCTGAAGACAATAAACCATTTCTATAAAGTAAATATTCAACAGAAGTGTATCATCTACATGAAAGAAAGTGTCAGGAACACATGCATGTACTATTTGTGTAATATTAGAGACTAAACTTACCTGAAATTTGTGAAAACAACAGTGGGAGACGTGTTTTGCTGCTCGACAGTTGAGTTTCCGCCCCATTTCTACGGTAACTCCTTCCGCTTCAGACTTGAATGTTCAGTGTGCGCGCCCATTAAAGCAAGCAGATGTCACGCAGAATGTATAAATGTCATGATAAAGTAATATTATCTTATAAATTACATAATGTAAATGAAGTAAAACACTTTTCCTTGATAAAACCAACTTTCCCGTCTGCTCCGCGTTGTGATTGAAAGAAAATATCTCTCTGAGAAAAAGTTTAGGAGAGAACAGCACATAAACATAACTATAAATCAATATGATGTTATAAAATACATATTTTAAATGACATAAAACATTTACTTCTAGTGTTCTAGTGTTTCTGTTAAAAGTGACCTCCACCTCAGCACTGCATAGCAATTCAGATCTATGAGAATTGTTTTGGTGCACACAGCATATTAATATCATCATACAGTAATATTACACATAATGTAAATGAAGTAAAACACTTGTCCTTGATAAAACCAACTTTCCCATCTGCTCCGCATCGTGATTGAAAGAAAATAGCTCTCTGAGAAAAAGTTCAGGAGAGCACAACACAGAAATACAGTGGTCATAATTATTATACATAATGTAAATGAGGTAAAACACTTACTTTCTGTGTTCTCCTTGATAAAACCAACTGCCCTGTCTGCTCCGCATCACGAGTGAAAGGAAATAACGTTATCTCTCAAAGAAAAAGTTTAGTGGTAACATTAACATTAATTGCACAGCGCTCTCGTCTGTTCCGCATGCCGAGTGGAAAAAAATGTCTTTGAGAAAAGTTTAGCAGCATACAGCACATTAATATTGTTATAAAACTATGGAAGCCTGTTCCCGCCAGTTAAAAAAAAAAAAAAAAATCGGTAAGTCATAATTATGAGAAACTTTCTCATAATTATGACTTAGTATCTCATTATATTGAGAAACTTTCTCGTAATAATGAGTTGAAAAGTAATACAATTCTGAAAAAATAAATTCGTAATAACGAGAAAGTTTCTCATAATAATGACTTAACATCTCGTAATAATGAGAAACTTTCTCGTAGTGTTTCTGATGTGATACGGGCCTCAGTGTGATCCATGGAGAATTATGAGAAACTTTCCCTTAATAATGAGAAACTTTCTCATAATAATGACTTAACATCTCGTAATAATGAGAAACTTTCTCATAATAATGAGAAACTTTCTCGTAATAATGAGAAACTTTCTCGTAATTATGATCCATGGAGAATTATGAGAAACTTTCCCTTAATAATGAGAAACTTTCTCGTAATAATGAGAAACTTTCTCATAATAATGAGAAACTTTCTCGTAATTATGACTTAACATCTCGTAATAATGAGAAACTTCCTCGTAATAATGAGAAACTTTCTCGTAATTATGACTTAACATCTCGTAATAATGAGAAACTTCCTCGTAATAATGAGAAACTTTCTCGTAATTATGACTTAACATCTCGTAATAATGAGAAACTTTCTCGTAATTATGAGAAACTTTCTCATAATAATGACTTAACATCTCGTAATGAGAAACTTTCTCGTAATTATGACTTAACATCTCGTAATAATGAGAAACTTTCTCATAATTATGACTTAACATCTCATAATAATGAGAAACTTTCTCATAATTATGACTTAGTATCTCATAATAATTATTTAACATCTCATAATAATGAAGAACTTTATATGACGCATAGGCTACTGTATGCGCTAGTGTTTCTGATGTGATACGGGCCTCAGTGTGATCCATGGACTTTAAACAAATAGAGCAGTACTTCCGACGAGGACTATCAAATCGTGAAATACTAACTTTACTGAAAGAAGTACATGGAATCAAAATTAGCAATCGCACCCTTGAGCGAATTTTAAGCAAACACCAGCTTTGGAGGAGGAAGAACAAAACTGATGAAGCTGATGTTGTTGCTTTCATTCAGCAACAACTACAAACATCAGGACAATCACATGGTTACAGGTGGATGCATCAGAAATGCTGGCTCAATGGAATTATTACAGACAGAGAGACAGTGCGGGTGATTTTACGTTTGCTAGACGGCGAGGGAGTTGATCTGAGATCTAGGAATCGACTTCGCCGGCGAGTGTATTTCAGCCGTGGACCTAATTATGTGTGGCATATCGATGGATATGACAAACTGAAGCCATACGGAATAGGTATCAGTGGTTGTATAGATGGTTTTTCAAGAAAAATAATGTGGCTCGAGGCTTACAGAACAAACAATGATCCTCGGGTTATTGCTGGGTACTTTATGACAGCTGTCATAGAAGCACAGGGTTGCCCTAATCTGGTGAGACTGGATCTCGGTACAGAGAACGTCAATGTTGCAGAGATGCAGAAATTTCTGCATCATGGAACGCAGCCCGACTCTACTTGCGTCAGTTTTGGGCCAAGCACCAGCAATCAACGGATTGAGAGATGGTGGCTTACGCTAAGAAGTCAGTGCATCCAGTTTTGGATGAACCTGTTTGACAATCTAAAAGAGGATGGACATTATGCGGACACTTTCCTGGACAAATGTTTGATCCAATTCTGTTTTCAAAACTTAATACAGGTAAGTCATGTTTTATTTTGTTCAGTTGAATTTAAGTGTATTAAATATGTCCGTTCAGACCTGTTGACTTCAAATACTTTGTATCTCACAAGCAGTGTTGGGTTGATTATGAAATGCCGTCTGGTAGATGGCATAACGCTGTATGAATGCAGTGCATGACTCCGCATAAGTTTAGAGCTAGTGACTCACTCACTGGTGGTTTGCCTCCACCTACTATCGGTTTGAATTTATTTGTATTTAAATGTATAATTTATTTTTTTAATAATTTCATATACCTATATAAAGATACTTATCTAGGTATATGAAGGCACTGATCACGGAACGTATCAAAAGAAGGTGGGGCCCGGAAAGGTGTGTGTTGTCTTCATTTTAGTCTACATTTTAATATTAAAAACAATATTAATAGTATAGTTATTAGTTAAAAATATTTTATTTAACTTTATAAATGAGTCAATTTATACAATGTCTAAAACGTTATAAATAAGTCCGGGCTTCGGGACAATTTTCAGGTCATAGTTCAGACGCGACTGGGCTTCGGGCCTGTTCTAGGCTTATCCTTTTTTTTATATTTTATACATACACCAGTTATGGTGATGAAAACAAATTTCTGCGCTGGTGGAAACAACACGAGACTTCACTTTCACTTTCACTTTCGAAACCGACTCCGGAAGCCTTTAGTGTCTCCACCAGCAGCAGCAAATCAGCGCAGCTGGAAGAGATCCGCGTTCAAGCGCACACAATGTGCTGAAACTTCCCACACAGCTCCGGCAAACGTAATTACAATGAATGTGTCGGGGGAAATAGAAAGGAGATATTTTAATTATTTATCAACAAACCAGTGTTTTCTGAGTCAGTGTCCCAAGGATTAAGTTGCTGATCCTGACTCACCATCTCCTCTTTGGACACGCCTTTAGAGAAATGCATCTTTACAGATTACATATTGAAAGAGTGTTTTTGTGAAAGAGTATTAGTTTTGTTTCGTTAAGTAATAATTTCAAGCTTTCTATAGATATATGTATCATGTCTGTGAGGTATGTATTCACTGAGTTTCCGTTAATTTTTGTGAAGCGCTCCTGTTGAGGCAACAGAAAGCGCATCATGTTTGTTTTCTTTATTTAATAAAAGCACCGTTTGCAATGTTTTGTTGATATTGTGAGTGCACACAAAGAAAAGACCCTTGACAGTTTCGAATGATGTATTACTCTTACCTTGCAAACTCGGAACATTTTAAATTGTTTCCACTGAAAAAAAATGCAAGTAATCGCGCTGGCGCCTCCATTTCCTGCAATTCGGCTTTAGCTTCCACTCTCTGCACAGAGGATTGGGTATGCGTCTAATAGCGCACATTTATCTGTTTAACGTTGAAACTAACATTGTTTTATACTTGAACTATTTTAGGCCTATATCTATAGATCTTATTTTAGGCAAGTCGTGATCTGAGAAGGCAAAATTGATCAAACAGACTGTGCGTGTTTGATCAATGTGTCGGATCAGTCTGTCGCTGACCACTTGGTCATTACTTTAAAAAACAAAAACCTAGCCTATATTTAATGGACAAAAATGCTCCAAATGTTTTTCTAAATTAACTTAACAAAAGAATGAAACGAAATATAATCACTTTGCCATTAAAACTGAACTATTTCAATAGATGAAACAGTAGTATAAGGTGTTTTGGGTGAAGACGGGCTCGGGCCGAGAATTTTGATAAGCTGTCTGACAAGGGCCAAGCTAGGGCATATATATGAGGCCCGTGCTGGGCTATAATGAACATTTATCCCAATACTTAAGTTATTATTTAATGTTTGCAACAAAGAAATGTAGCCTATACCGTGTATCCTGCTCGTGAAGCTTGTTTAAACATAAAGTTTAACTTACATGACCAGGGGTGCGTTTCCCAAAAGCATCGTTAGCCAACTATGGTCGCAAGTTCCGTCGTTACCAACATAGTTCAACGATTCGGTGTTTCCCAAAACCATAGTTCAAACGAACATTCGCAAACAGCGTCACAAACTTACGTGGTTGGAACTACAGCTCTCGACCTGTGGTTAGAAGCATAGTTCCTTGTTAGTAAAACATATGGGCTAAATAAATTATGCTCTTGGACACAGTAAGCAAGCTAACATGCAGTGCAATCTATATCTTTCACTCGATCTAAATATAAATGCATTTTAATCTATGTATTTTTAAGCTTCCTCTGCAAGTGACGTTTTTGAATAGTGCGCATGCGCATAATGCCTATGGGAACCGCGGAGTATGACATAAGAGGGAACCCACGATGAATGAAGCATCAAATAAAACGAAATAACATGGAACAAAAATAGTAAATTAGTCATCAGGTGCCATGTTTAATATAGCTGCATTTTAGAGATCTCTAATAAGTTAAATAGCATAAATTATTACTCGGTGACGTCATTAACAACGGCCCTACATTGTTGAACTAATGTGGTTCAAACAACGGAGATGCGACCTTGTTCGGGAAACAGTCGTGACTAGCTAGTTCGTATCCACAACAACGCATCGTACTATGGAGGTTAATCAGCGAGTTACGTTGTTGTACGGGAAACGCACCCCAGAGCTCTCTCTGGATCAGCGGTTGCGGGAAAGCAGGTTTAAATATTCCGATGTGATTGCGATTTCAAATGTTTTATAGGCATGGCGAAGTCATCATCATAGCAATAAGATTGTGTGTGTTTGAATCGAGATCGCGAACTTTTAATGAATAATCCAAATGCGTCTATAGCCTATGTATGTCATAATTTGTACCAGACCTCAAAAGTTACCCGGGCCCAGGCCCGGGCGGCCCCCCCGCTTCCGCGATCCATGTATGAAGGTATATTTCAATTTATCTCATAACAATTTTTGCAATCCACAAGTGCGGTGTAGAATAAAAATGGTTGTTGTTCATACTGATTTTATTTGTTTGTTTATTTACTTCTTAACGCCCTTCCAGCAGTGGTGAAGTGGAGGGTATACACAGGTATACGGCGTATACCCACTTCTTTATCAGTCGGCTTTGCGTATACCCACTTCTAAATCCCCTCTGATGCGCATCATTCAGTAGTGTCCTGCATTAGCCAAAATCAGAGGGGGAGTAAAATCTTTGCGTAGCAGGGGCAGCTGCCACAAAGACCTGCCACCGCTACGTGCGCCTGGATTTAAAGGGAGGAATAAAGGTAAGACAGAGTAAATAAGAGTAGAATTGCACTTTCTGTTTGTTTATATGCATCAGTCGGAATGTAAACTGTGAGAGCTGTTGAGGCAGGCGCGACGCTGCGCGCACCATTATTTAAAGGGAGAAATAAAACATAAGGTAAGGCAGCAAATATGCAAATGAGAATAGAATTGCACTTTCTGTTTGTTTATATGCATCAATCGGAGTGTAAACAGTGAGCGTTTTTGAGGCAGGCGCGACGCTTCAGTGCTGCGCGCCATTATTGATTTAAAGGGAGGAATAAAGCATAAGTTAAGGCAGCAAGGAATAAAACAAGGTACGTTATGGCAGGTTTTGTGGCAGCTGCCTCTCACTGTTTACACTTTGGTTGATGCACGTAAGCAAACAGACCGTGCAATTCTATACTTATTTACCTATTTGTTACCTTACTTTAGGTTTTCCTCCCTTTAAATACATGTATACCCTCCGATTGATGCATATAAACAAAGAAACAGTGCAAGTTTACGTTTATTTACATATTTGCTACCTTAACTTATGTTTTATTCCTCCCTTTAAATCCACAATGGTGCGCCTGCCTCAATGTCTCCACTGTATACTCTCCGATTTATGCATATCTGGCGGTGGCGGGTGGAGTGGCAGCTACCTGTGGCGGTGGCAGGTCGAGTGGCAGGCGCATATAGCGCACAACGCAAAGATTTTACCCTTACTGATGACAGTACACCACATCCAGTCAAATGCGAATAAATGCAAGTATTCGCTAAAACACCCAGTAAAGTCACTGATGATGCTGTCAGGACCGTAGTGCCGGCTTCCTTTGAAATATGTTTAATGATTGCACCTGATGCGCCCACGCCCGCTCCGTTCACTCTTCCACCCCAGATACAGTCTGCATGTCAATACAATGTTATATGGTTAATTTATGACCCTTCATTAATAAAGGGTATACTCACTTCTCCAGACACCACTGCATTCCAGCATCTACCCTTACGAAAATTAACCATGGTTTTACTACAGATAAAACAAAAAAAAAACATGGTTTCTGCCCTTTACTATAATGAAACCATGGTTAATTTTCGTAAGGGTATGGGTATATTCATGGTGTTGGAAATTTTTCTTAGAGACCAGGAGACGTTTTTGGATATCTTGAAGCAGAAGTTTTTCTTTATTCAGATACTCGCTGCTCTGCACTGCAGTCTTCAAAAAGTCGTCTAACAAAATCTCAGCACAGCAGAGTATATAGGTTTCAAGGGGGAGGAGTACATAGAGGTGGAATCAATCTAAACAAAGTATGCAAATGTGGTACAGGAAATCAGCCCAGTAACAGGTTTTTCCCAGCCTTGATCTATTTAGCATACAAGTGTCATTCAAATGCAAAGGTGCTAAAACAAAAGGCACAATTGTACCTTGAGCTTAGAATTCACACTTAACTTGGGAAAACCTGCCAGATGTTCAGCTGGACTGCCTGCTCTTAGAATGTCACAATATACATAACTTTTTTAGTTCATGTTGTTATACTGGAACCTAGCATAGGATCAGCATATTTTGAACAGATTCTTAAATTTGTAATCCTTCAATGGCGAGAACAGTACAGTTTTTGTAAGGGTACCTTTACTGACTACAGGTTATCTTTATCAGGTAATATATATTCAATTTATTTTTCAGGAGGAACTGGATCAAGTGACATCATCATGGAACAATCACGGAATACGACCAGTGCATAACTCTCGATCTCCAAATGGTCGTCCAGCAATTATGCACGCAGTACCACAATTATATGGCACAAGAGATTACTTACACCCCGTAGGCCCAGAAGAAGTCGAAGTGTGCCTGGAGGAATGTGTATTCAAAGACTACCCATGTGACAAAGATGTGTTTGATGCCTGTATTCACCTCATTACAGAACACAATCTGGATATGTCAAAAGATGTTTTTTCAACTGTGGATAATTATATCAAACTCAGGGAGTTGATAAACAATGAACTAAGTGACACAGACTAACATTATTTGTGAAGTGTCATCAACAGATTGACTCCACTTGTTGTGACAGAATCATCACACTTGCGTTTTTTGGATAATTTAGATTTTAGTCGTTCAAAAAGTTTGGATTTCCTGTTATTGGGATAATTGGCTTTCCGTCTACAAAATGCAAGAATGGCCAGACGATCACCGTAAGAAGAAAAGTACGTCTTTAACTGCTCATCAGTCATTAATTCGATGATGCTGGCATCAATCTAGAAAAAAGGAAATGATATAAATATTTAAATTAAATATTTTATATTTTGAGTTTACATGTCATCATATAATTTTTCATTTTCCCTGATCAATTGTTGGGTGCAAATAAAAATTAATTGTAAATATATATATATATTTAAATTTATATATATATATATATTTAAATTTATATATATATATATATATATATGTATATGGTGCTTGAAAGTTTGTGAAACCTTTAGAATTGTCTATATTTCTGCATAATTGTGACCTAAAACAATCAGATTTTTGCACATGTTCTGAAACTAGACAATGAGAGTACTATCATAGTGTGGGCCTATTTGGCAACCACCAGCATCACAGAGCTGAAGCAGTTCTGTACTGTGGAAAGGGCTAAAAATCCTACAAGCCATTGTGCAGGACTGATCAGCAGTTACAAGAAACATTTAGCAAAAGGTGGTTCAGCTCAATTTTCTTAATAAATAAATGATAAAGAAATATTTTTGTCTAATCTGTTTGATTGGGTTCTCTTTGTCTACTTTGAAATCGGATGATGTTTTAGGTCATAATTATGCAGAAATATAGAAAATTTTAAAAGGTTCACAAACCTTTAAGCAGCACTATATATATATATATATAAATCTAGTAATTTAAACACACAAGAGTAAATACACAAAATTCATCACTATAGAAATTTTTACCAACTACTCTGAGAGCCCCCAAAATGTGAAAAGAGTCCATTCTAACGCATCTAAGGATTTCTAATAGCAGGCCAAGTGCATGTGTGGCCTCAAGAGACCAAAAATACATCTGTGTTCCTAAGTTGCAACCTCAAGGCAGTATCACACCCCTCTCAGACTGTTCTTTTCCTTGTTAGCACCAAACTCCACCCTGCCAATCACAGGCCTTATCAACTGCACCTGTGCACACAGCTTGCCCTTTTATTGCATATGGCTGTACTGTGCAGAGGACTGGGTTAGTTTCTTTCATTGTGTTTTTCCTGTGTGTATGTAACTGACCATGTAAGTTTGGCCTAAAATGTGTTAATGCAATGGTTCTCAAAGTGTGGTATAAGTACCACTTGTGGTAGTGGCACGCAGAGGAATCACTAAATTAAATGTAAATAATGTTAAAACACAATGGGCTGGTTTCACAGACAGGGTTTAGATTAACCCAAGATTAGACCATAGTTCAATTAGGACATTAAAGTATTTTTTATAAACATGCCTTATAAAGGACATTACTTGTGTGTATCTTGAGATGAAACTAGGCCACTGACCTAGAGTATTTCAAGATCAATCAGTGCAAGTTTCTTTCAGATGATACAGCTCAGACTTGCATTTTAGTTTGGGACTAGTCTTAAGCCTCTGTGAAACTGGGGGAATACATTTTAATGTCATTTTTTTTTAACAACAAAAAATATTCTTATTAGGATCACCACTGTATTAACACATTTTAGGCGACATTTACATGCACTTACATGGTCCGTTATGTACACGCAGGAATAAAACTGCCTCGTTTTTGGTATAGGTTTGAGAACCACTGTGTTAATCTATTTCATGTTTGCCTTATTTTCTGTTTAGTCATGTGCTTTATTTAAATGTTTATTGGTAAACTGAAAATCTGTATTTCTGTTCCCTTACAGAAAACACACGCACACCCCTATACACACAAAACCTTCATTTGTGTAATAAAGACTACTCTACCTGATGTGACTAGATTGGACCTTCTGTTCTTACCAACAGCCTCACTGGCTTCAAGCTAGCTAGCTAAGCATTCCTGCTACCTTCTTTTCACCATTTCATATCTTTTCATCATCTTTACCTATATATATATATATATATATATATATATATATATATATCAACACAAATTTAACAGTAAATCTGCATTGTCTCACCTTTTCCTGTTCCAGTGTCTCAATTGTTTCCTCTGGAACATTCCTTTGACGCAAGAACTCAATAAGATCATCCATTCTGTAGACAAACATACTGTATGTCAGTTTTCATGCTATAAGGTTTCATCCAACTGAAAGTTTGATTACCTGTATTCTATATAAAGAGCATACTCGCATACTTCTTACTGTTTTAATGAGTGTTTAGTGTTTGATCATCAACAAACGCGACAAAAAGCACATAGACTTAAGCAAAACTTAGTAATCGGCCTTTTATCCATCATTGGGAACGACAACTAGGCCAGTCGCCTGAGCCTTTAATGAAACTGATGCTAACGTTTATGATATGCTACAGTTTAACTTACGATAACTTTAAACAGTGTTCAGCTGTTCTTCTAAAGGCATACTTACTTTTAAAACAGTTGATTCAGTCTTCATGATATGAACGCCTCGCTTGCTGCCCGCACACTGCGTATGCGCATGCGTGGATTAAGGGAGGGACATAAAAAGGTTTCTCATTATTACGAGAAAGTTTCTCATTATTACGAGATGTTAAGTCATAATTACGAGAAAGTTTCTCATTATTACGAGATGTTAAGTCATAATTACGAGAAAGTTTCTCATTATTACGGGAAAGTTTCTCATTATTACAAGATGTTAAGTCATAATTACGAGAAAGTTTCTCATTATTACGAGAAAGTTTCTCATTATTACGAGATGTTAAGTCATAATTACGAGAAAGTTTCTCATTATTACGAGATGTTAAGTCATAATTACGAGAAAGTTTCTCATTATTACGAGATGTTAAGTCATAATTACGAGAAAGTTTCTCATTATTACGAGAAAGTTTCTCATTATTACGAGATGTTAAGTCATAATTACGAGAAAGTTTCTCATTATTACGAGATGTTAAGTCATAATTGCGAGAAAGTTTCTCATTATTACGGGAAAGTTTCTCATTATTACGAGATGTTAAGTCATAATTGCGAGAAAGTTTCTCATTATTACGGGAAAGTTTCTCATTATTACGAGATGTGAAGTCATTATTATGAGAAAGTTTCTCATTATTACGAGATGTTAAGTCATAATTACGAGAAAGTTTCTCATTATTACGGGAAAGTTTCTCATTATTACGAGATGTTAAGTCATAATTGCGAGAAAGTTTCTCATAATTACGAGAAAGTTTCTCATTATTACGAGATGTTAAGTCATAATTACGAGAAAGTTTCTCATTATTACGGGAAAGTTTCTCATTATTACGAGATGTTAAGTCATAATTACGAGAAAGTTTCTCATTATTACGAGAAAGTTTCTCATTATTACGGGATGTTAAGTCATAATTACGAGAAAGTTTCTCATTATTACGAGATGTTAAGTCATAATTGCGAGAAAGTTTCTCATTATTACGAGATGTTAAGTCATAATTACGAGAAAGTTTCTCATTATTACGGGAAAGTTTCTCATTATTACGAGATGTTAAGTCATAATTACGAGAAAGTTTCTCATTATTACGAGATGTTAAGTCATAATTACGAGAAAGTTTCTCATTATTACGGGAAAGTTTCTCATTATTACGAGATGTTAAGTCATAATTACGAGAAAGTTTCTCATTATTACGAGAAAGTTTCTCATTATTACGGGATGTTAAGTCATAATTACGAGAAAGTTTCTCATTATTACGAGATGTTAAGTCATTATTATGAGAAAGTTTCTCATTATTACGAGATGTTAAGTCATAATTGCGAGAAAGTTTCTCATTATTACGATGTTAAGTCATAATTATGAGAAAGTTTCTCATTATTACGAGATGTTAAGTCATTATTATGAGAAAGTTTCTCATTATTACGAGATGTTAAGTCATTATTATGAGAAAGTTTCTCATTATTACGAGAAAGTTTCTCATTATTACGAGATGTTAAGTCATAATTACGAGAAAGTTTCTCATTATTACGAGATGTTAAGTCATAATTGCGAGAAAGTTTCTCATTATTACGAGAAAGTTTCTCATTATTACGAGATGTTAAGTCATTATTATGAGAAAGTTTCTCATTATTACGAGATGTTAAGTCATTATTATGAGAAAGTTTCTCATTATTACGAGAAAGTTTCTCATTATTACGAGATGTTAAGTCATAATTACGAGAAAGTTTCTCATTATTACGAGAAAGTTTCTCATTATTACGAGATGTTAAGTCATAATTGCGAGAAAGTTTCTCATTATTACGAGAAAGTTTCTCATTATTACGAGATGTTAAGTCATTATTATGAGAAACTTTCTCGTTATTACGAATTTATTTTTTCAGAATTGTATTACTTTTCAACTCATTATTACGAGAAAGTTTCTCTATATAATGAGATACTAAGTCATAATTATGAGAAAGTTTCTCATAATTATGACTTACCGATTTTTTTTTTTTTTTTTTTAACTGGCGGGAACGGGCTTCCATATAAAACGATATGATATTACAAAACACATTTTGTGCGTAAGATTAAACACTTTATTTTGTTGTTTCCCGTCCTCATATGCTCTGCATCGCGAGGAAAGAAAATGGCGTCTGTAAAAAATATTTCAAATGGGTGAGGCGCGCACACGAGGAAATATCCCGGATGTGAATTACTAAACCCGACAGACCAAACAACGACGATTTTGGGGGCAACTTTGGACCAAAATTAGACGGATCAAACAACGACCAATTTTCAACGTCAATTTTTGGGCTAAAAGAAGTCCATGACAGCCGACTTGATTTAGCCCAAAAAACGACGTCCAGATGACGTCTGGTGCTTGCAGTGAACTGGGCCCTGGAATGTGCTGTCCGCTACAACATACACATTGCACAGTGATATGTGTATCTGTTGCAAATATTCCCAGGTAGCCAGCGGAATCGGGCCGGTTGCGGCTGAGTGTCAGCTCACTCGGCTATGTGCTGGCAGCGGCTCGCCAGAAGTGAGCCAGCTCTGGCCCAGTAATGGTTGCCAGATTTGGCTAGGCTTTGGATCAGTGGATCTGGCCCGATTCTGGTTGAAAAACGGCACATTTAGCAGCATTCAGCCCGAATGTGGGCCACAAGTGTTAATCCCAAAAATGTCAAAATGTAAGTTTTTACTCCTTGTGTTAATATTTGATCCCCACAATGGAGATTAAACCTGTACAGGCACACACAATTAATTAATTATGCTCAATTACAAATTTTTACAAAATTTTATTTGTCATATTTTTTCAAAAGTTTTTATTACTATTTTAAGATATATTATTATTCATTTTTAGGCTGACCTCAAATGGATTTCGCTTATCATTTGAAAATGTTCCCTTCATCTAAATTATATGACACTTTCTGACTGTGTGTGATAGTTCTACACCCCCAAAATAGAATGGTATCTTGCTGTAACAGAGCTAAAAAATTCTTTCACTAGGTCTCCCCTTTATAAAACTATTTTCAGGCTTGATAATCATAATGTGGCATAATTTAAAAACTGATATCTCAGCTTTTGCCAAAATATGATTTCAAATGTTGATAATAGTCATTTTATTTCCAAATAAAATCCAAAAGCAAAATTTATTGAGTAGGATGAGCCAATAAGTGATCCTCTGCTGCCATCTTCTGGTTATGAAATCCGTGAGTGAAAACAACATCATTATTAATAAGTTACAATAATAATAATAATAAAAATAAATAAATATAATTCAAGGTATAATGACTTAAATGTACATCTCAGATGATAAAAAATAAATTAATAAAATAGATATAAATATAACTTTGACTATTTTATGCCTCACGTGCGAAGCCCGCGAAAGAACCAGAGGCTATATAAGCTGTGGTCCGCTCACATCACGCGCACAGCCTCCCTTCGACGCGAAGACTCCCTTCGACAGAGTGGACATCGCTTGACTTAAGAGCTTTCCTCAGGTAAACTATTTTTGTGTACTTAAATGTAAAATTGACGGACTGTCATTTAAATAGACCATATCTAAGCCTACTGTTCACATAGACGAGTCTTTCCGTCTTTATTTTCTATGGGCCGCTCTTCAGCACCGCTGACTAACTGTTACCGTTAATACCGTTATCTGTATAACGTCATTTGCGTAGATCTGCTAGGATTGAGAAAACCTCACATTCATGTCGGTCAAGGTAACGTTAGTTAAAAAATGTATTCATTTTACACTTATCAACAATAATATTTTCACAATTAAGTTGTGCTGTCTCAAAGATTTGAGAGAGCGCGCGACACTGACGCACACTGAACGCGCGCGCTCTCTCTCTACGTGTGTGAGCGAGCGAAAGACGGAAAGACTCACAAGCCAATGTAGCCTATCCTTATCATAACAATAATAATAATAATTATAAATTATATTATAAATAATACATTTTTTTTTGTTTTTATTAATAAAGAATTACAATAAAAGTAAAAGATTTAGGCCTGTGTATACAGCAGGGAAGGAAAAAAAAAGTCATATTCAAGTAAAATAATTATATTCAATGATAAAAAAAAATATTCATTCTTTTTTCTTTCTTTTTTTTTTAGGTTGTGATAAATCTAGTCATTCTGCATCTTGGACTTACCATGTTCAACACACTGGTTAGTCAATAATCATTTATTAAAAATCAGTACATTTCAATTTGTACAGATATATGCATCTGACTCATACTGAGTGATGCTTTTTCTTTTTCTCCCCTTTGTTTTTGTGTCAGTAGCTGCTGCACCCCAAATGCTCCACAGCATTGAGCGTCTTTGGCTTTGTAAGTATATTTTTTTCAGCTGACTGTCAAACACATACACAATATTTGTATGCAGCAGTTTTAATTCATATATTCATTAGTGGTTAGTGAAATGTAATTATTTAATTACACAACACACTATGTGAATAGTGTAATGTGCCTTCCTGCTATACTACTTTTAATCTTTTTTGATTTATTTTTTTATATTTTTTGTCAGATTTGTCGAGATCATCTGAAAAGAGTGCATCTGTGCCATGTAAGTAATTGAATGTTATTTTGCTATAGAGTAGATGTGAAGAGTTCAGATGCAAAACCAGCTAAATCCATCTGACATCTTTCTTTAAAAAATGCATTTTTATCAGGCTCAGATGCATAGGTTTCTATGCAAGTACCGGTACTTCTGATTGGGCTGAGGCTGGTATTTTAGCGAGTTTGAAGAAAAAGTATTTGATGGACGTATAATATGTGTCGAGAGCATTCACTCAGTATCATTATCTAATTCAGTGTTTCCCAACCCTGTTCCTGGAGGCACACCAACAGTGCACATTTTGGTTGTCTCCCTTATCTGACCAGTATATTTCTGGTCCTTGAGTCTCTACTAACGAGATGATGAGTTGATTCAGGTGTGTTTGATCAGGAAAAGTTGGAAAATGTGTAGTGTTGGTGTGCCTCCAGGAACAGGGTTGGGAAACACTGATCTAATTTTTGACCGAGATGGCTTTTAGCTGGTTTGGTATCTGAACTCTTCAAGTGTAAATGTATGTTTTCTTTTAGGAAATTAAAATAGGCCATACTATCTTAAGATTAATTTTGTTGTTCTGAGTGATTCTGTCAGGGTGTTGTAAGTGGTCAAGTATAGGGCCAAAATTAATATTATTAATTTTACTGACATTTTACATGTAACATTTTGAATACTCTATTACTCATATAGCTGTAAACTGCACCATTTCACAGGCTGTGATATTCGCCAAAGAGTGCATTGCCAAGTAGTGCAGGGTGCCCAAACTTTTATAAGACTTTGTCTCTTTTTTTTGTCATTTTTAAACTGTAAAATTGTATTAGTTTAAAATCAAATCTACAACATAATAAAGTCTGCAAAAAGTGAAATAGTGGTCTAAATACTTTTTTAAATGACTAACCACATAAAGTGGTATTTTTTTTTCTCTATCTTCTTCCTATCTGGTCTTTATGCTACACAGCAAAATCCACTATAATGGACTATAGTGGATTTTGACCACTATAATGGTTGCTTAAAAATTTTGGTTTTCTCCTTTGGTGATTCTGCTTATTAACATCAGGTGTCTTCAATAATGATCAATCATCACTTTGTTAATCACCTAATTATCTCATTACCTTCAACACTGCTTCAGTGTTAACTTTAACACTGCTTCAGTGTTTATATGTGTCCACACTCAGAGTGTTAAATTAACACTGGGGATTTTGCTGTGTGCTTTGGTTAATTTTGTTGTTGTTATTAATTAAATTAATGTAGGTCTGTATTTCGTATACATTTCCATTTGGCATCCAGACTCGGGCCAATACCGGCTAATTGTATAATCTATGCTGGCGTGATTGTGGCCCGATGCCGGCAGTGTCAGTTCAGTTTCGGCACCCGGACTCGGGCCAGCGTACAGATCATTTTGGCTACCTGGGAATCCACAAAAATCTGACCGCTACATTAATATGTTGCAGTCTGTATACAGTTTCATATATTTCGTAAACAATATCAAGTCTGTTATTAGATAAAGATTTAAGAGACAGTAATGATGATAAGCTATCAGAGCAAATTAAAACCTTGGTAATTTTGTTTTGCTCTACCCACTGTAATACCCTTAAAATAGCTAACATTTCCACAGTAAATAGACTCAAAAAAATGGTTTTGTGCCACTGTTCATTTTACCCAGGTCTTTATTGTTAAAACAACACAAGTGTATCACAAGTGTATGGTGCTCTATTAATTTAAACTGTTTAAGTTTCCATTTTACTTGATTATCAATCGTTAAACTAACGGTTTAATTTCGCCGTTCAAAAAACCGGATATGACGTTTCCAACGCATTTTATGAAGACGGCGCGAAGGAGGTGTATCATGGCGTCGGAGCTAGAAGTACCAGTCAGGTAAGAAAATCTAAAGACTTCTTTGTGTTAAGTCAAAGTCTTTAATTTCTGTAAGTGTTTTAGTATGCTTTTAGTGCTGTTTTGCAGACGACTGTAACTGGTATATTGCGATGATTTCTTTCGGTTGGGAGATGTGAACGCGCATATGGACTGTAGTGTATTTGTACGTGTGCTTGTGGAACAGAGGATGCGGCGAATTTTTAAAATTCAAAGTGTTTTTCTGTCTCATTAATGATATATAGGCAGTTAAATAAAACCTTCCTGCGCTCTTTCTAGGCTATTCAAGTCCCAGTAAAATTACCGTTAGCTAAAGCACGAAAGCAAGTACAAATAATGCCACATTCGACTGCTGCATACTTTTAACATTTTATCTGCTATTCGTTTTTATAACAGCATACATTTGATCACGGGTTTCTTCATTGCTGCCTAATTTTGGCGAAATGAAGGAATGTCACAACTTTACTGACGGAGAAAAAAAGTTGGTTGGTTTATTTTGAATGAATATTAATAGCTCAAAAATACAGCTAACTAACACAATAAAACACAAAAAACCAAACAAAAAAAAAAACAACACACACAATAAAAAACATGTTTTATGAATATTAATGAAAACGGATTTATTTGTTTTTGCAAATAAACTCTTCATATGTATATGTTTGTGTGTGTGTGTGTGTGTGTGTGTGTGTGTGTATTTAATGGGTACTTTTGACTCATTCCTTTTCTCTGTTTGAAGGCAGAAATGTGATGTTTATCATTTTATAAACTTAATGTTTTTGTGAAAAGCTGTGCCTGAACTATAAATCATGCTTTTTACTGTCATTTTATGACTTTAAATATGCTCCAGATCATGTCCACCCTTTTGGAATAATATACATGACAATAATCACACAAATTTTTTGATCACTGAATTTGTCTTTGCTGTTAAACTATATATGGGTGCTCTTGTAACAAATTGTACTTCATGTGTTTACAGATTTGTGCAGAATATGAGACAGGCAGAATAACCATAGGTCCATTAGTGTCAGCTGTCTTTGCCAATGGGTGGATCCACACTGCAAAACTTATGAAGATGATTGCAAACCGAAGAAGAGTCCTTGGACAAAGCATTAAACCCTCTTGGTCCCCACTACACAGGTAAGAACAGCTACACTCAACAAAAACTTTTGTAATCATGTTAAAGGGGTCATCAGATGCTGTTGATATGATTCTTTAGAGTCTTAATGAGAAGTCCATAGCATACTTTTGTTAAAATTTCTCAGTGGTAGTGTAAAAAGCACCCATTTTACCATATCAAAATCAGCCCTTTTCAGAGTGGGCCATTCTGTTGCATGTTCCTTTAAATACAATAATGGTGGTCAGACTGTTCTCAGCTCTCACTCGGCTCATTTAGGGGAGGTCTACGATAAGACGGTCATGTAAATCAACTATTGTGGGAGCGGCCTTGATCGGTGTGACGTCACACCAACTAGAAGCTGAGAATGACCTGATTTGAAAAAGGGCATATTACTTATAATGATTAAAAAATACCACTGGGTGGATTTTTATCGTCATAGGGTGGTTGTGTACACATACTGCCAACATGCATATATGTTCAAACAACATGTAAAAGTGAGTTTTGGATCAGATGACCCATTTAAAACATTGTCTCACCAGCCACTGAGTTTTAGGGTTATGGTCATAGGCATTAACAAAAAAGACAGATATAATAAGAATTGGGTTATTAATATAGTAAATATAAAATATATGGTATCACTGTAAACTGACAGATATTGCAAATACATTAGCTTCCCAAAAACAATACATTCTAAAGCAAGGCAGGCGTGTCAAACCTGCTCTTGGAGAGCCAGTGTTCTGGAGTTTAGCTCCAACACCCCTGCCTGGAACTTTTAGTAAAACTTTGATTAGCAAACCTGTAAGACCTTCCTTCATCTTCAAAATACAAATTAAGATATTTTGATAAAATCAGAGAGCTTTCTGACCCTGCATAGACATCAACACAACTGAAATATTCCCAAGCCCCGAAATGTAGTAAGGACTTTGATATAATAGTCCATGTGACATCAGTGGTTCAACCATAATTTTACAAAGCTACAAGAATACTTTTTATGGGTAAAGAAAACAAAAATGACTACTTTATTCAACAATTCTTCTCCTCCAAATCACGTATTTTGCCATTAAGGAGAGTATCACGATGCATGCACATTGCTTTCCTCTGCAAGCAAACAAGGCCCAGCGCATGCATGTTCTACGTCAGCAGAATCACACGCATGCGTTATGCAAAGAGGTACTCTCAATAATGGCAGATGACGCAATTTGGAGAAGAATTGTTGAATAAAGTCAATATTTTTGTTTTCTTTGCACACAAAAAGTATTCTCACTGCTTTGTAAAATTATGGCTGAACCACTGATTTTTACACTGTTTTACTGGTGTCCTTACTACGTTTCTGGGTCTGGGAGCATTTCAGTTGCATTACTGTCTATGCTGGGTGAGAAAGCTCTCAGATTTCATCAAAAATATCTTTATTTGTGTTCCGAAGATGAATGAAGGTCTTGTGGGTTTGGAACGACATGAGGGTGAGTAATTAATGACAGAATTTTCATTTTTGGGTGAACTATCCCTTTAATTGGGAATATTGCTAAACTCTGCAGGACAGTGACTTTCTGTGCTGATCTGGTCTAGTACTGTTATAGTTTTATTTTCCACTGTAATGTTAGTTAGAGTTCCATCTGAACTGCTTGCCTGTATTTCCCGTAAGGAAATGATCAGACAGAATAATAATGACATTTTTCAAATGTGGTTTTTTTTTTTTTTTTTTTTGAAAAATGTAAAGGCTAAATCTCATGAATTTTGTTGTTGTCTGCATCTTTAGACTAATGACGTTGAAGTACCCAAATGAAGACACTAGCAGTGTTATTATGGAGTATATGGTAAGTTGTTTTATTTATTAATTAATTTATTTATTGGTATTTTCAAGGATGATAAATGCTAAGGTAAATTTAATATGCAAGAATTTGAGTACTCCATTCTTTTAAATATCCTCTCTAGGATACAGATGTTGGCAGCACTCAGGAGGTGATCCAGAGGAATCATGGGAATCTATGTCATAGATCATGATCGATTTGAAGGTGCAGACATTGAAGACAGCACAGCAGATGTTGGAGTGTTGGAAGATAAAGTTCTTCAGGACCCTAGCAGTAAACCCTATGAAAAAACATGTTGCTGGGACTGAAATATGGACTAAACTTGAACTCCTGAAATCAGGTACACATTTGGAGTACTGCAGAAGTTATTTCTGGAGCCAGTTCCTGTTCCTGGATTAAGGTTTGATTGGTTACCTTTATATGCTAATTAGAAAATGACAGTAGTTTAATATTTCTGTAATTTTGTAATGTGGTTGTAACTGTAATTGTTGCTCTTGTTTAACAAATACACTTGATAATTTGTGACATCTTGTCTTTTGTGATTCATTGCAAAATAATCACACAAAAAATGCTTTGTTGAAGGGAGTAACTTTAACTTGAAATCATTTAGTTAAAGTAACTAGAACCAATTGGATGGAACCACTGTCCATAATTTAAATGAGTTGTCTGAAACAAACTTCCTTATGTTGATAAAGTGAAACATATTTGGCCAGTTTTTAATAAACCAAAACACGTTCACTAAAGTTAACCGGTTTAAGTTACAGGGAAGTGAATAAATTGAGTTGGTTGGACATTACTATTTCACATAAATTCTTCCTCATTCAGCTGTGTTGTCACAACACAAAGAGTTTGCATAGATTCAAAAAAATCCATTCATGTTCATCAAAAACAATTTGGTTGTGTGGAACCACTGTCCATAATTGAATTAAGTAGGTTTAAAGAATCATTTTTTTGAGTGTACTGTCAGATGATCAGAGGTTCTTTCCTTAACATTTATCTTTAATTCTGGAATAGTGAATGCAAAACCAGTAAAACCACTCTTAGGATCTTTTGATCCATCTGTAAATGCAGCTATAAAGGAATTATATATAGACCTTATCCTGTCCTCCACTTTTTCTACCCAGTTTTCTACTCCGGGTTCCGAAACTGAGCCGACACTGGCGGCATCGGCCGTAATCACGCCAGCATAGATTATACAATTAGCCGGTACTGGCCCGAGTCTGGATTTCAGATGGAAATGTGTATGAAATACATACCAATATTTATTTAATTAATAAGAACAACAACATTTACCGAATTAATATTAGCTGGTTTGCTGAAGTAGCCTATATAGCCTAATTAATTGGTTCGCTGAAAACTACAAAAACATATTATTAAAGACTTCCTCCAGTTTTTTTTTAAACAACGTTATTTCCACAAATATCACACACACATGTACCTCCCTCTCACCCCTATCCCAAGTAAGAATGACACCATATAAATACTGTATAAGAAAAATTTATTTGAATTTATTATTGAAAAAGTGACATCAACAAATGCATAAAAGCACAATAGAAACTGCCCTCAGGACCTCAAGTTTATCCTAAAAGAGGGACAGAATAAATGAAGGAGAGACATAAAGATGGGGACACATATTGAAACAATATGTTAGCCAGATTTCATGTGATCTCAATGGTAAATGTTAACAACATTTGTAGCATACCTCAGAAAGATTTTTTTGTTGTTGTAGGGCCTAATCGCTCCTCCACCATGCCATCTGTTTATAAACTTCTCGGGTTCTCCATCCAGCAAACTGCAGTATTTGCAAAAAAATAAAAAATAAATAAAAATAAATAATTATAATAGAAAAACTCAGTCTTGTGTATGTGGCAGAAGTTTGCCTGTTTAAACATGAAGCGTAGCATAAAGACCAGCTAGGAAGTAGAGAAGAAAAAATACCACTTTATGTGGTTAGTCATTTTAAAAAGTATTTAGACCACTTTTTCACTTTTCGCAGACTTTATTATGTTGTAGATTTGATTTTAAACTAATACAATTTTACAGTTTAAAAATGACAAAAAAAAGAGAAAAAGTCTTATAAAAGTTTGGGCACCCTGCACTACTTGGCAATGCACTATTTGGCGAATATCACAGCCTGTGAAATGGTGCAGTTTACAGCTATATGAGTAATAGAGTATTCAAAATGTTACATGTAAAATGTCAGTAAAATTAATAATATTAATTTTGGCCCTATACTTGACCACTTACAACACCCTGACAGAATCAATCAGAACAACAAAATTAATCTTAAGATATTATGGCCTATCTGATTTTAATTTCCTAAAAGAAAACATACATTTTTACACATCTACTCCATAGCACATTCAATTACTTACATGGCACAGACGCACTCTTTTCAGATGATCTTGACAAATCTGACAAAAATAGAAAAAATAAATCACAAAAAGATTAAAAGTAGTATAGCAGGAAGGCACATTACACTATTCACATAGTGTGTTGTGTAATTAAATAATTACATTTCACTAACCACTAATGAATATATGAATTAAAACTGCTGCATACAAATATTGTGAATTAGTTTGACAGTCGGCTGAAAAAAATATACTTACGAAGCCAAAGACGCTCAATGCTGTGGAGCATTTGGGGTGCAGCAGCTACTGACACAAAAACAAAGGGGAGAAAAAGAAAAAGCATCACTCAGTATGAGTCAGATGCATATATCTGTACAAACTGAAATGTACTGATTTTTAATAAATGATTATTGACTTACCAGTGTGTTGAACATGGTAAGTCCAAGATGCAGAATGACTAGATTGATCACTTACAACAATCGGATGACAACCTAAAAAAAAAAAAAGGAAAAAAAAAAATATATTCAATATTGAATATAATTATTTTACTTGAATATGACTTTTTTTTCCTTCCCTGCTGTATACACAGGCCTAAATCTTTTACTTTTATTGTAATTCTTTATTAATAAAAACAAAAAAATATTTATTATTTATAATATAATTTATAATTATTATTATTATTGTTATGATAAGGATAGGCTACATTGGCTTGTGAGTCTTTCCGTCTTTCGCTCGCTCACACACGTAGAGAGAGAGCGCGCGCGTTCAGTGTGCGTCAGTGTCACGCGCTCTCTCAAATCTGTGAAACAACACAATTTAACTGTGAAAATATTGTTGATAGATGTAAAATGAATATATTTTTTAACTAACGTTACCTTGACCGACATAAATGTGAGGTTTTCTCAATCCTAGCAGATCTGCGCAAATGACGTCATACAGATAACGGTATTAACGGTAACAGTCAGCGGTGCTTAAGAGCGGCCCATAGAAAAGACGGAAAGACTCGTCTGTGTGAACAGTAGGCTTAGATATGTACATTTAAATGACAGTCCATCAATTTTACACTTACCTACACAAAAATAGTTTACCTGAGGAAAGCTCTTCCGTCAAGCGATGTCCACTCTGTCGAAGGGAGTCCGGCTGTGAGCGGACCACAGCTTATATAGCCTCTGGTTCTTTCGCGGGCTTCGCACGTGAGGTGTAAAATAGTCAAAGTTATATTTATATCTATTTTATTCATTTATTTTTTTATCATCTGAGATGTACATTTAAGTCATTATACCTTGAATTATATTTGTTATTATTATTATTATTATTACTATAACTTAACACTTATTAATAATAATGTTGTTTTCACTCACGGATTTCATAACCAGAAGATGGCAGCAGATTGGCTCATCATACTCACTAAATTTTGTTTTTGGATTTTATTTGGAAATAAAATGACTATTATCAATATTTGAAATCATATTTTGTCAAAAGCTGAGGTATCAGTTTTTAAATTATGCCACATTATATTAAGCACATTAAGCCTGAAAATAGTTTTATAAAGGGGAGACCTAGTGAAAGAATTTTTTAGCTCTGTTACAGCAAGATACCATTCTGTTTTGGGGGTGTAGAACAATCACACACAGTCAGAAAGTGTCATATAATTTAGATGAAGGGAACATTTTCAAATGATAAGCGAAATCCATTTGAGGTCAGCCTAAAAATGAATAGTAATATATCTTAAAATAGTAATAAAAACTTTTGGAAAAAATATGACAAATAAAATTTTGTAAAAATTTGTAATTGAGCCTAATTAATTAATTGTGTGTGCCTGTACAGGTTTAATCTCCATTGTGGGGATCAAATATTAACACAAGGAGTAAATACATAAATCTTGACATTTTTGGGATTAACACTTGTGGCCCACATTCGGGCTGAATGCGGCTAAATGTGCCGTTTTTCAACCAGAATCGGGCCAGATCCACTGATCCAAAGCCTAGCCAAATCTGGCAACCATTACTGGGCCAGAGCTGGCTCACTTCTGGCGAGCCGCTGCCAGCACATAGCCGAGTGAGCTGACACTCAGCAGCAACCGGCCCGATTCCGCTGGCTACCTGGGTTCCTGCTCATAGGGGGATTGAGGGAAATGAAACAGCAGATATGTTGGCTAAGCAAGCTTTGAAACTCGACAGAATTACGGAAGTGGCAGTAAGTAAAGCTGAAACTAAAGCAAAAATAAAGAATTATATTATGAAGACATGGCAGAGACAATGGGATGAAGGGAAGAAAGGGCGACATTTATACAATATTATGCAAGAAGTAGGGAAAATGAAACCTACAGGTCGTTGTACTAGAAAGTAGTATTATTTCGAGGTTGAGATTAGGACAAACTGGATTAAATAAAACTATGTTTTATTGAAAAAGCACCCTTCAGGTGTGTGTGATTGTGGAAGGGGAGAGGAATCAGCCGAACATGTGATTAGTGAATGTGTCAAATATGAAAATCAAAGGATAAAATTAAAAGAGGAATTAAAGAAGTTTGGGGAAAACATGTTGAATCTTAAAAATCTATTTAAAATTGGAGAGCAGATAATTGGAGCTTTGTTTAACTTTTTGAAAGAAACTGGTTTAATGAAAAGGATTTAATTGATCGGTGAAGTTATTATAAAGGTAGAAAGAAGGTAAAGTAAAGTTTTGTTTTTTTTTGTTTTTTTTTTGTGGGATGATTTCTATCGGGATAAGATGCTTATATTTCTGGCCCACACTCCAGCACAGTAGGTGGCGGATATGCACCTTAAATGCCGGTTGCCACCCGCCATTAAAAAAGACGAAGAAGAAGAAGAAGAAGAAGAAGAAGAAGAAGAAGAAGAAGAAGAAGAAGAAGAAGAAGACATCATAAGGCAGCGTCGCGCTCCTGCCTCTGTTGTGATTCTGCTGAAGAAAGGTTTGTTTTTAAATGTTTACAGCCTCTAAATCAGTGTAAACTGCCGAGTCTGTTTTATAGTTTTTACAAGCGATGTAAAGTTAATTCATTAATATTGACTGTAACATTGAAATGCTTTATTTAACGTTTATGCAGATTATTTTGAGCGAGTAACAGACTCGAGAATCAGTTCATCATAAACAGAAATTCCGAGTCAATTGAATCATTTGCCTCCCAGAACGATCGTCTGTTTTGAATCGCTCGATTCAGCGACACATGCTGGACAAAACAATAGAAAATACAAGCGCGTGTAATAATGGCAGTTTTTACAAATCAATAGCAAATGTCTTGATTAAAGTGTAGTCGATTAAATGTGATCAACAAACCATTACAATATAAATGTAAACAAATACAAAAATGTTTAAATATGAAGTGTCTGTATAGTTTATGTTCTTGCTTTAATTTGTCTTAACAGTTTTTAGTGTTTTTGTCAAATTATGGCATTGTTTCACAGACAGGACTTAGTTAAAGGCAGGATTAGACTATAGTTCAATAATTTAATAAGTTTTTATAAGTCAGTCCAAGTTTATTTCAGTTGAAACAGCTCAGACTGTAAATGTATGTCGTAGATAATTAATTAAGACTGTTAATTTGGTTCGTTGGCGGAACAAGGAGTGACCTGACAGGCAGAAGAGACGGTGGATTGTAATCAAACTGTAATCCTGAGTGTAGCAATGGATTATGATTCCGATGGTGATGATGATGAGTGGCCTTTAGAAATGGAGGCTAACCAAACAAAAAAGGCAAGGAAAAAAGCATGGTCTGAAGCGAGTAGTGGAGGAGAAAGCACCCCAAGACAAACTAACAAAAAAATCAGAGCTAAACACAGTGGAAACAGCAGGATTGTTGATGACAAACAGGAGGAGTGGAAAGTCATTGTTACGCTTAGTAACGATAAAGGTCATTTTCATCCAGTACAGGTAACTAAAGCAATTGAGAAGGAAATAGGCTAAATTAAATATGCTAAATTGTTGAATAGCAGAAGAATTCTAATTTCAGCAGTAAACAAGAAACAACAGGAGAAGATTCTGAAAATGAGCAGTCTAGGGGGTGGAAAGATTGAAGTGCATGTACCAGGAATGGCAGCAAAGTTAAGAGGAGTGATTTCAAATGAACCTATGGAAATGTCTATGGAGGATGTGAAGAAAGAGATACAAGGTGGGAATATAACAGAAGGTGGTGTTAAATCAGATAGCCTGTCTGTAATGCTTGTTTTTGAAAAGATAATGCCTAATGAAGTTCAAATGGGTTGGATCAAATACAAAGTGAGGGAATATATTCCACAACCGTTAAGGTGTTTCAAATGTCAGAGAATGGGACATACAATACAACAGTGCAAATGGAGACAAAGATGTGCGAAATGTGGAGGAGAACATGACTATGGCAAATGTGAAAAGGATGCTAAGCTAAAATGCTGTAACTGTGGAGGTGAGCATAGTGCTGCATATGCTGGATGTGTGGTTCAGAAACAAGCTAAAGAAATACAAAGATACAAGGTTATGAATAAGGTAACATATGCAGAGGCATTAAAGGGTGTCGATAATTATGGAAATAAACAAAATAGACCAATAGAAAATTTGGATGGCAATACAAGATATGCAGTATTTCAGCGTTCAGACAGGAGAAATCAGTCAGGAAGATCAGCACCTCCACAGCAGCCATGCAATCATAAGTGTGAAGTTGAGGAGAACACCTTGAGTGTAGAAAATAAAAGCTTTATAGCTTTTATATGTAAAGTAATTAATGTTGCAACACGACAAGAAAGAAAAAGCGATAGAATCAAGACGGTGGTGGAAGCTGCAGAAGAGTTTCTAGGCATTAAAGATGTAAAAGCTGAAGATATACATAGCATGTTGAGTACTAATAATGATGGAGGATCTCAGAATATTACTTAATCTTGTAATGGTATTCCATCTCTTACAATGGAATGCTAGAAGCTTGATTGCAAATGGTCAAGAATTTAAAAAGTTTATAGCAGAATATGAAGTACAACCTGATATTATCTGCAATTAAGAAACGTGGCTTCAACCTCATCTTGATTTTATTATACCTGGATATGAGTCTGTCAGGATTGATAGAGATGGAAAACAGGGTGGAGGATGTGCAACATTTGTAAGAGCAGGGATATCATTTAAAAGAATAGAAACTCCAATAGAAATAGAATGTGTAATGATTGAAGTATATAAATCAGATGGAAACCTTGTAGTAATCAACTTTCATAACCCTTGTAAATATTTAAGCCTTGATGTTTTAGAGAACATAAATAGAACAAAAGGAATTAGGAAAGAAACATGGTGCGGAGACTTTAATGCACACAATAGCCTTTGGGGAAGTAAGCATACAGATAAGAATGGGGAAGTAGTGGAAGAATTGATGGATGTTAGGCAGTTAGTTTGTCTTAATAATGGAAATGGCACAAGAATTGACATACGTTCTAACACAATGTCTTGTATTGATCTTACTTTAGTTTCTAATAATCTGGCAAATTCTTGTGAGTGGAATATTAAAGACAATACAAGTATTGGGAGCGATCACTTTCCAATAATTTGTTCTATGAATGTAGAAATAGATATCCAAGAAAGGCCTAGGCATAAAAAATGGGATTTTACAAAAGCTGACTGGGAAAAATGTAAAAAAAATATGTTGTGAATCAGCAGATTTAATTTCAATGGAGGGTGATGTTGAGGAATGTACATCTGAAGTTACACAATTGATTTTAAATGCAGCTTTAAATAGCATACCAATTAAAACAGTCGGAGGAAAAAGGAAATCAGTTCCATGGTGGAATGATAAATGTACAGAATTGATAAAAGAACGAAATAATGCTTTAAGAATATTAAGAAATAACTTGAATCAAGAAAATTTAATTAATTATCAGAGGAAAAAGGCTCAAGCTCGACGAGAAATTAAGAATAGTAAACGGAATGCATGGAGGAATTACTGTTCAACTATTGGTAAAGAAGTTCAAATAGGAGAGATTTGGTCAATGTTGAAGAAAATGAGTGGGAAAAAAATGTATAATAAAATACCAGTATTAGAGGATGCAGGAATAATGGCAATAACAGATAAAGAAAAGGCAAATTTATTAGGAAAGAAGTTTGCTAGGGTGCATAGTGGAGACCACTTAGATGATATTCACAGACAAAATAAAGAAAAGATTTTAAATGAAAATAGGGATGTGCTTTTTAAAAAAATTAATGTGGAGAGTATTATGGATGAAGTAATCAATATGAATGAACTAATGATAGTATTAAATGATGTTAGAAATACTGCTACAGGAGAAGATCAATTAAGTTATGTCATGTTTCAGAAATTACCAGAAAAAATTTTAGAGATAATATTATATTTATTTAATAAGATATGGGAAGAAGGGAAAATGGTTGGAAAAGTTGGAAGAGAGCATTAATATTGCCTTTTAAAAAACCTGGAAAGGATTCTAATAATGCTGGCAACTACAGACCCATTGCCCTAACATCACATCTATGCAAGTGGATGGAGAAGATCTTAGTCAGAAGACTAAATTATTTCCTTGAATATAAAGGTATATATGCACCATACCAAAGTGGTTTCAGAAAAGGACGCTCTACAATGGATACTGTTGTGAAAGTAAGTAATGAGATAGAGAAAACATTTAAAATGAAACAACTAATGAATATTGTATTCTTTGATATTGAAAAGGATTATGACTCAATGTGGAGAGAAGGATTATTAATTAAACTAAATAAGATTGGAATAAGAGGTAGGTTCTATGGATTTTAGATTTTTTATCAGAAAGAAGATTTAGAGTTAAAGTGGGATTAGAAGTATCTGAGGAATTTGAAATTATTAATGGAATTCCACAAGGGAGTGTCATAAGTCCAGTATTATTTAATGTTATGATTAATGATATTTTTATGAACTTGGATAGAAGAGTTGGGTCAGCTTTGTATGCAGATGATGGGGCCATTTGGGGAAGAGGACGAGATCCCATAGGTGTGATGAGTATAATCAAGGAAGCAGTAAGAAAAGTAGAACAGTGGTCATATAATTGGGGCTTTAAGATTTCTCCAAGTAAATCTTGTCATATGTTATTTACCAGGAAGAAAGGGATATGCGAACAGAACTTAAAGTTATATGGTCATAACATGGAAACAGTAGAATGCTTTAAATATTTAGGTATGTGGTTAGACCAAAAGGGAACATGGAAAGTACATATGGAAAAGGTGGAATCAAAATGTAGAAAAGTTCTAAACTTAATGAGAGCATTAGCTGGAAAAGATTGGGGAGCAGATAAACAATCATTAATGTACGTCTACAGGGCTCTAATGAGATCAACAATAGACTATGGATGTTTTGTTTATGGAGCGGCGGCTAAAACACACTTAATGGAAATAGATAGAGTTATTAATAAAGCTTTGAGGATTTGTTCTGGTACGATGAGATCAACACCAACTAAGGCAATTCAGGTAGAGTTAGGAGAAGTGCCCTCAGATTTAAGAAGAGATAAACTTATGCTTACATACTGGTGTCGTTTACGTGGATGTGGTAATAAAAACCCTACCAATAGTGTTATTAAAGAATGTTGGGAGTATAATTCTTTTCAAAATAATGGCTTTGGATGTGTAATAAAGGCTAAATCAGAGGAATATAGATTAGACAGTATCTGTTTTAACACTCCTACTCCTATTAGTAATATCCCTATTTGGTTGTTTCCAAAAATTAATGTAGATTTAAATATAATGGAATTAAAGAATAAATGGGAAGAGAGTGAAAAAGGATATATGGCAAGTCAATACATTAAAAATAAATTCTACAATTATCTAGATATCTATACAGATGGATCTAAAGATGAAGAAAATAGGGTAGGCATAGGAATATATATACCAACACTGAATGTAAGTATTGGGAAAAGAATACCTGATCAGTTGTCAGTTTATACGGCAGAGATGATGGCAATTATTGTAGGGTTACAGTGGGTGGAGGAAGTAAAAACAGATAGAGTGGTATTTCGTGTTGACTCTATAGCAGCTATTTACAGCCTTCAAAATATGAAGTCTATTAGAGAAGATTTAATGCTAGAAATCCATCAAAACCTATTTAGATTGCAGAGGCTACAGATAGATGTGAGATTCTGTTGGGTACCTGCTCACGTTAATGTAAGAGGAAACGACAAAGCAGACAAAATAGCAAAGAAATCAACCAGGATGAGCGATACTATAAATATTCCTTTTGGTAAAGGAGAAGCTAAGACAATAATTAAAAAAGAAATGATGAAGAAATGGCAAGAAAGAGAGGGGACACAGATAAGAGTGGGAGGAAATATTATAGTATACAGAAATCTATCAATGCACAGGGTGTGAATGGAAGGAATAGAAGGGAGGAGTCAGTTTTAACCAGGCTGAGATTTGACCACACTGGGTTAAATAAAACATTATTTCTGATAGGTATAAAATAAATCAAAGGAATGTATGGAATGTAAAATTACAGACGATGTAGAACATATACTGCTGCATTGTGGGAAGTATAGAGAAGAGAGGATTAGATTAAAGCAAAAGATTAATCAGACAGGAAGAAAATGGAACCTTGAGGGCATTTTGGGAACAACAGGAGAGGGGGTTAAAGATGCACAGGATGCTGTTGTGGAATATCCGAAGGATACAGGGGTATACTATAGGATTTAGGATATTGGAACTTTTTTATTTATTATTATTATTATTATTATTATTTTTATTTATTTTTTGTTCTGTTATATAAAGTCAAAATTATAATTCATGCTACATACTCCGATACAGTAGGTGGCGGTATGCACCTGATATGTCATGATTGCAATCCGCCATAAAATTTAAAGAAGAAGAAGAAGAAGACTGTTAATTATCACTTTAAGTCCCTCACCAGTGTGCTGAACACTGAACTAGGGAGCTGATTGAGATTTAATGCTGAGATTTAGTTTGGATTGATTTTTCTTTGTTAATTATTGTCCAAACGCAGAGGAAAAAGCTCCTGCTGAGATCCACACACTATTATAAAGATGGCGCTGATTAAGGAGGAGAGTGAAGACGTGAAGATTGAAGAAACATACAGTCAAACATGAAGATACCGAGGAACATACAGGTTGGTTTTCATTCTCATTTGATCATTATTATGCCAAGCTCTACAGGAATGCATGATAATTTTGAAGCATGTAAGAAATTTAACTTAATCACTGTACTTATTACTTTGGGGAATTTGTATTTCACTTAAGTACAATTTTTGAAGAAAAACACTTTTTACTCCTTATAATTTAATTTCACACTTTTTTTGTATTTTATTTTCGACCATCTTACACACCTTAAATATGGTAAACAGAAGCTCAAACCTGAGTGAGAACCAATGATGATTGTGTTCACGATCTGAGGAAGCAGATTCCTCAGAAGCAGATTCCCCTCACTTGAAATTTTATTCATTACTTTTTATATAACCATAGCTGTCTATGTAGTATAATGGCTGAATGCACAAGATTAAGTGCCAAAAATATTTTATAATATTTTGGTTGCATTGCTCTTTCTTTGTTTTTTTTTTCTTTTTTTAAATTAAATATTACAATTCTCCAAAAATTGTTTAAATGAACACTGTGTGTTAAATTAATTATAATTAATGTTTAGTGATGTTCTTACAAGGGTGTGCATAAGTGGGATGATATTGAGTAATAATTAGGGCTGTCAATTAACTATTTTGCAGAGATGCACCGATACTGAATTTCTCTGCATACCGATTATTCATAATGATATCGGTTGATACTGATAGTTTGATTTTCTTAAGGGAAAAAAAAATCTGTCCTAACTGATGCTTTTAAGGGGCTCTAGACTGCGACAGTTTTTTGAGAATGTGTGAGTTAAACTTTGACATGATCGCATTTGTGCCAGTGCATGGTCTGCTGTGCTCCATGCATAAAGCACGCACTGCAGACAGAGCAGCAGGAGATTTTTCTGATCACGTAAAGTGAGTGAGAAAGGCGCTTTCAGTGCCAGTGATTTGGAAGCAGAGCCTGGTTTATACTCGCTGCGTCAGCAGGAGCAGCAAAAATAAGGCGAATACAAACGATAGCGGACAGGATGGAGGATTTGGTTTTCAAGCGAAAGTAAAACAAAAGACCGCTTCTTAAACCAGAGAAGGTGAACATGTTGGTTTTGTCTTTGCTGTTTGTGTCACGTTATGCTATGGAGGCTTTCTTTAAATGTTATTTGATTCCTAAGCTTACATAAGTTAGTTTGTATTTTAAGTAGGGATGCACCATATCATCGGACTGATATCGGAATCAGCCGATAATGACTTTAATTGTAAATATTGGCATCAGCCCGATATGAAAAATTATGCCGATAGGTCTTGCCTATAAGATGAATATGTTAACTCACATGTGCTGAGGGTTAGATCATGTCAGCAGTGTGGCTCATTCTTGAAGCAAAGTTTTGACTGAATGAGGTGTAGATTCACTGATTTGGATCGCTGCATTTAAACTGAGAATGCACATACAGAATGATGCGTAGCAATAGCAAGTGCAGTGGCAGCAGCGGCTATAGGAGAAAGCGCACCGTTGTTCCATTTGGGATCATTTACTGTTGCCTGTTTCATATCCAGTCACTAGATCGCTAAATGCACATTTTAAATGGTCTTTGTTGTATTTTGAAACACAATGGCTATGTTTGCAAATGACATGATCTGCATATAAAATAAAATGATCCCAAAAGTAATTACGGCGCGCGGTCAGTGAATTCTATTTTTCCGGCGGCGCAACGGCAAAGCCCAATGTTGAAACATTTTTACGTGAATATTATGACACAAGTGAGGTACAAAGCATTCTTTATAAGATAAATAATTGGTTAGCAGGCAAATATTAGTAGCGACCATGCTTTTGGATTCATGCCGTTCGAGCCCATACATTTAAAGCCTATGTGTCCTGTTTTCCCGGTTGGTCACGAATTGCCACAAACTTAATAATATTTATAGTTTCTTTTCACAAATCATCCCCGTCTCACCCTTTAATTTCACAGGTTTATTTTCTTGTCATTTACTTTTAATCCATGTTGTCGTATTTTTTATGGTGGTAAACTGTGGGTGGGAAATAAAATAAAATATTTCGTGGCAATAAATTAAGAACTCGGTAATACGACTTTTTAATTCGTTCCCTCATTTTACAAATTAACAAATTAATAAATTGTTGGAACGAATTAACAAGCTGTAGGAAAGAGTTATGTCCTGTTCGTGTCCCGCAGCCCTGTCAAAGCGCAGTGCACCTATAAAATAATTATAAATTATAATTAAACATGACTTAGTGACTACATTTCTATTACTTTCCATGTTGAATGCCTTTGTATTGCAGGACTCTAGACTGATCAAAACTGTCACAGTTTAGGTAATTTTATTTATTTAATTTTTTTTTTTTGTTTTTTTTTTTTTGACGTGGTCGCATTTGTGCGAGAGCATGATCTGCTGTGCTGAAGCGTCTGCTCCTTTCAGCGGGAGTTACAGAGTTACAAAGCCGTGGCATATTCAGGATTTTACTGATCACGCGAAGAGTAGTTTTCGTTGTGAGCACTTGGATTGTAGGGTCAGCACGAGGGAGGTGGTGATAGCAAAAATTACACGACTATTCTGGAAATGATGGCGGACGGAGGATTTGGTAGGGTAAAAGACCGCTTGTTAAACCAGAGAAGGTAAACATGTTGGTATTCTTGTGCAAAAAAAAAAAAAAAAAAAAGTGTACTGTTTTGCCAGTTGGTCACGAATTGCCACATAACTTAATAATATTTTTCTTTTCCCAAATCCTCACCGTCTCACCCTTTAATTTTGCAGGTTTATTTTCTTGTCATTCACTTTTAATCCATGTTTTCGTATCTCTTACTGTGATAAATTGCGGGTGGGAAATACAATATTTCCTGCACTCTAAAAAGTGCTGGGTTAAAAAAATAACCCAACCTTAACTCAGCCGCTGGGTAACTATGGGACAGAACACGCGTTGGGTTGTTTTGACCCAAGTGCTGGGTTTAACCATTTGACCCAGAATGCTGGGTTGTTTATTTTACCCAACCAGTGGGTCACATTAACTGTGTTGCTGGGTTAAACATAACCTAATCATTGGGTTATTTGTTGTTTTATTGCCTTGCTTTCTTTATATTTACCAATAATAATAAAAATTACAAAAAAATGTAAAATTATTATTGCTTTTCTGTAATACAGTTAGGAAAACACAAAAAATGCAACTGTAAACATCAATTTAATGAGATTTATTTTTTTAAAAAACAATTTTCAAATGGGTGCAGCTGTCAAACATTTTATCTAACCATTACAGACACACAAAACAACAATTTTAGTAGATCAGTTATTTGAAAACACAAAACTGTGTAAACTAGGCACTGTAGATTCCGATTCTTTGTCAACATTGCAGCAGCAGAACACTCAAAAATGAATTATTACCACAAGAGAATTGTCCCAAAAATTGTGCTATTAAACTAAGCCAATGTGTCCACCAGACAATACATATGACAATTTAAAACATGTTACAGGTGGTCAGAAAAAACTGTTGGCCTTAAAATAAATAAATAAATAAATAAAAATCACACATGAAGACTTATGTCCATCAATATAATATACTGCAAGCTGGAGAAATTCCTAGGCAATGAGTCGGCTTCAGTGGCACAGCCCGTAACAAAGGCGAAGGTATGGGATGTCATTGTCTCGTCCCCAAGGCACAAATCCACCATGCTGGTCCCCACCTGTTAATTATACAACACTTAGTCTTGAAGACACTTAGGCCTGAAAAAATTCTCATTTTAGAGGAAAATTTCAAACTGCACATTTTTTGTCTTTTACATCTGAACACTTCATACAGTGGTGGCCAAAATGATTGGAACTCTAGTATTTTCACCAGCTAAACAATTGTTTTAAGTCAGTGATTTCTATTTTTTGCTGTAGTGTGTCAGTGGGAAATATCAGTTTGCATTTCCAAAAATTCATTATATATACAGTACTGTGCAAAAGTTTTAGGCCACTAGTATTTTCACCAGCTAAAAAATGGTTTAAAGTAAGTTATTTCTATCTTCTGCTGTAGTGTGTCAGTAAAAAATATCGGTTTACATTTCCAAACATTCTGTTTGCCATTAATTGTAATAATCTAGTGAGATTTTTGTTTGCACAGGCAGTCTGACAACAGCCAGTGCTCCACACAGAGATCTGATCTCATCATCATCCAGTCTGTCTGGAATGACATAAAGACAAAGAAAAAACTGAAACAGAGTAAATCCAGAAGAACTGTGGCAACGTCTCCAAGATGCTTCAAGAGACCTACCTGCAAAGCTACCTGAAAAAATTTGCGCAAGTGCACCTAGGGCAAAAGCTGCTGTAAACGCAAAGAATGGTCACACCAAATGTTGATTTCATTTAGTTAATAGAAGGTAATTGATAAAGAAAATCTATTTATGACAGTATCCTCATTTTACAGCATTTTTACACAAGTGCCTAAAACCTTTAACAGTGCTGCAGCTTTGCAGGTAGGTTTCTTGAAGCATCCTGGAGACTCTGTCACAGTTCTTCTGGATTTAGTCTGTCTGAGTTTGTTCTGTTTCTTCATGTCATTCCAGACAGACTGGATGATGATGAGATCAGATCTCTGTGCAGAGCACTCGCTGTTGTCAGACTCCTTGTGCAAACAAAAATCTCACTGGATTATTACGATTAATGGCAAAATGAATGTTTGGAAATGTAAACTTATATTTCCTACTGACACACTACAGGAAAAGACCGACTTTAACTGACTTTAAACCATTTTTTAGCTGATGAAAATACTAGTGGCCTAAGACTTTTGCACAGTACTGTATATGTAGAAAAAGTAAAACAAAACTTACAGGTTTGTATGTCAATGAATGGCTTCCAGAATTCTGTGGTTGTGGTTCTGTGGACCCTTCCTCCAGAATGGGCAGGACTCTGAAAGCACTCTCCCCTTTAGCATCTAAACCATAAAAATAATACAGTGCAAACTGTGAAACTTATCTCATAATCAAAACAACACATTGAAACATTTTCATATGAAAATTTCTTCATTCCTTTAAATAATGAAATTATAATAAAAAAAACAAAAACAAATTATAATGGTATTAATGCAAATGAATCCCCACCCCCATTCAACTACTGCAGGTTAAGTTTAGGTATGGGGTGGGATTCAGGGATGTAGAATATTCTCATGCAGAATAAGGCATCAGTATGCGCTTTATAAGTACTAACAGTAACAGCCAATACACAAACTAATAAGCAACTATTACTGAACCATTGTATTTACAGTTGAATTTTGTTTCTATAGATTGACTATAGAAAGAAATACCTTACCTGAAGTCATGTCACCCAGCTCTACAAAAAGTCGGCCTCTGGATGTAGCTTCCTGAAGTATTGTGAAATCTGATCAAATTTGAAAATAATTTGATTTCATCAAATCAAAAATTTGATTGTTTGATTTTATTGCCATGGCAGTACTATGGTTATTTTAATGAAAAGATCAAATTCTAAAACAAATCATAGTTATTGAATGTTACTGAATAATATACCTTAATATAATATACTTACCTTCAAAGGTTTTAACCAGGGTATCAAGCTGCCTTTCCGTCAACTTCTCTATTTCAAAGCTGTCCATCTGCACCAGCAAGAATCTCTCATATCTAGAATGAAATTTCAGATTTAGAAAATCTGAATTTCACAAAACTGTTTTTACAATGACTTATTTTATATAGAAAGCAAGTTAATGTGTTTAAATGCAGCACAATCGTTTAAACACAGATCAGGTGATCACGTGATTCGCAGTTTCTGATTAAATCGGTCGGGGTTTTCTCTGTATCAGAGTCTCCACTGACATGCCCTTGCGTGTGAACAGGCAGCATCTGGGTGGAGGAGTGGACGGAGCGGGCGCGGGCACATTTAGGCGCAATCATCAAATATATTTGAAAGGAAGCCCGCGCCACTGTTCTGGCCACATCATTGTCGTTACCAAGATTTTTTAGGGAATATTTTTATATACTCACATGCGATTAAATTAGCTATTCATGTGGTGGACTGTCACGATTTTGGCTAATGCAGGACACTACTCGATGCGCAACAGAGAGGATTTAGAAGTGGATACACGCAAAGCCAACTGATAAAGAAGTGGGTATAAGCCGTATACCTGCGTATACCCTGCACTACACCACTGTGTAAAAAAAGATCAATTTTAGTACGAAATGACATAATTCTGACAAAACATTACAAAGCCATACAGTATGCAGACAGTAACTGAACTTACCCCGTATTTCTAACCTATGCCTGGTTTCATGAAGCGTTAAAAAAGGGACATGTGTGCTGTATATGAATAAAACTTTGCACGTGCACACACACAACTTTTATTTAACGATAAAGCGATTGTTGAGGCAAAAAAGTACCTCACTATAGGCTGCTACTTAACGTTGGTTAATCATTCACAGAAAAAAACGCAAACGCCGCACAGCGACATATCAAATATTGCATTAAACAGTGAAAACACTGTGCTTTAAACCACAACTTATTAAAAAAAAAGGTAAATAATCATATAATCATATTAACTTACCGTATAATCCTGCTTGCTGCGAATTGCGTGACCGCCTGACGAGGAGACCAGTGAGGAATCCATAAAGTTCGATGAAGTGGAAAAATAAACAAACCGGTTGGGTTAAAATAACCCAACCCGCGTGTTCAGTGGTGAAAGAACCACTAGAGTCCAGTTGACCCAGCATGATCAACCCAACTGTGTGTTTACAGTACCTCAAACAACCCAGAATTTTGACCCAGCACAATTAACCCAGCAATGTGTTAAAATGTGTAAAATGTTGGTGTCTGTATTCTTAATGTGAATCATTCATTTCTATTCATTTAATTTATTTTGATTTATTTTATTATTAAATTTTCTTTATTTAAATTTTCATCATAATTTGCTTATTCCTGTTTGTGCACATTCCTGCTCTAGATGTCTACTTCTCAGCTTGATCTGGATTCATCTTGAGCTGACTGTCTTGTCTGTGTGCTGTTCTTGTCTGGCTCACTGGCTCCTGTCTCTGAATTATTGCTTCAATCTGGTCACTCTGCTGTTCCTGAGGCTGATTGCTCTTGGAACCAAGGGTGCATTAATAGTTCCTCAAAACAATTCTGGTCTACATGATCAGTGTTCTTGCACCAGTTGATAAGTTCCTCGTATTCTGTATGAGTTTTACATAAAAAGCTAGTTAGTCATGACCACGCAGTTGAGCTGAAATACAGCTTTTAACAATATGGTTAATCGAAGGTTAACTACCGTAAATTATTATTTCAAATAATCCTCAGATAATGTTTAGTGGACTGCAATCAACATATATTCTCCAAGATTATAAACAGTGTTACTGTCACAGTGTTGTTAGTGCCATATCTTACCTTCAGGTATACCTTTGTCATCTGAATATACCAGCCAGCCCAGAAGCTGGCCGAGAGAGTACATCATTTCATTGAGGGCTTCTTGTGAAGGTATCCTGGTTTCAGGATCCGTGTACTCATCTGGTTCTGTAAGCAAGAAATGTTTAGTGTTGAGCCAACAGTTCAGCAGTCAATCACGTTCAATGGAGAAGAGCTAAAATCCATACGTTTGCTAACTAGAGGTTTGTTACCTCTTCTCTCTGCTCTTGTTTTCTAGTCTCTACTTAGGAGTCAGTCAATAATATGTGCAAAAACACTAATAAAATAATCAAAGACCAAAGGGACACTTACCACCGATTCGTTTTCCACCTCCGAAGTCAATCAGCTTGACCTTCAAGGACGCTGCATCAACCATAATGTTACACACATGCATGTCTAGATGGCAAACCCCATGTTCTGCACACTCCTTTGCGGACTGGACGATCTCAACCATTAGTGTCCGCACAAAAACTCTCTTGTAAGGGTCCAGTATTGTCAAGGAACGACGCCAGTGTTGTAAAGGTCTCCAGGTATTCCATAACCAGAACAAGCGTTTTTGAGTCTTCAAACCACTCAAACAGCTCTACAATATGAGGGCTGGGAGGGTCTTTCACTAGACTCATCAGGACCACTTCAAGGGGGAGCTTGCAGGGATAGCCAGGCTAGAGAAAAAGTGTTCAACTGTAGGTTAGCTGGATATCTATTTAATAATGTCAGTTGTTGTTATTAGACATTATCTACAGGGTCATTTACACATCTTTGCTTTTTGGTGCATCCAATATACTAAATACACATTCATTGTTTTTAAAACTTACAAGGTAATCCTCGGGTTCACCTTGAATATTCTGAATAAATTTGATGGTGACCTGTCAAAAAAATGGAGAGCATAGGTAAGCCTGTTGTATACAACAACAAAAC